>FJUX01000012.1:475810-783313 GCA_900074905.1 Rhynchosporium agropyri | reverse complement strand
CTTGCAGATGTTGAAGATAAGGTCAAGCTTCCAGTTTCTGTAGAAGAGGTGTCAGTCGTTGAAGCAGATGTAGCACTTGAAGTTGCGGCTGTGCTCGATCTGCTTGAGCTCTCACTGCCTGCTATCGTGGATGTTGACGATGGAATGGTTTTGGAGCTCGAATTTGAAGTGGTACCAGCACTCATGCCGGTTGAACTTGCATTCAGAGAGCTTGTAGATGACGTTGAAGATGAACTATTTGAACTTGAGCTAGGTGATGGAGTGATGTTCACGTCCGTCGAACCTCCGCTGGAAAGGCCCGATGAAGACCCCGATAATGTTGAAGTTGTTGTAACATCTGAGGACACGCTCGAGGCTGACGTGTTGGGTCCATCAGTTAAACCTCCACTCGCAGGACCTGTAGATAACGATGGAGAGGCAGAGTCTGAAGCTGATCCTGAGATGGAAGTGGTGCTTGCATCAGCCGAGATCTCGCTGGAAAAGCTTGGAAATGGCGAAGAACTTTCAGACTGTGATGGACTTGTCGTTGTAAAGGGAACGAATGTCTGCATTGCATATTAGTACTCGTCGTCAGACGAAAACACATCAGAACGTACAGAGCTTGGGGAGCTGTCCACGGGCGTGTTGGTTGATGCTGATGGAGTGGAACTGGAAGAAATGATGACTCCATCAACGCAAGCCGCAGCTGGAATCACGAACAAATTTTGTATGGTACAATCGGCGAGCGTTGCGTTGAGCGTGAATAGCGCATTTACACGACCGTTTTGAGAGCAAAAGCGCGCTCTACCTCCAGAAAAGGCCGGGTTAGACCATTCAAGTGTGTCTGAGATGCTGAAGGTTGTGGAAATGTCATTAATGGCTTGAGCCGTGACAAATGGCGCCGAGCCTACTCCTCTATTTACCGAGAGAAAGCTCCCTTCGCTTGAAAGTTGTCCATTGGTGATTGTAAATACTTGAGCGTTGGAACATCTTGCGACTATATCTCCGGCGGGAGAAATATATTGGGGGCCAGATATTTGACGACGAGCTCTGCGAGATCTGCGAACTGATGCAACCGCAACCGGCGCCAATATGAAAGCAGTTGGTACGGAATCATTCGTCGTTCTATCTTTATTAGCTAGTTTCTAGGACCTTCCTTCAAGAACCTACATCGTGTTTGTTACCGTCGCAGTTACTGTACTAGTCCCAATAGCTGTGGTGAAGATATGTGTAGGAGCATTCGTAATCACAATGTTAACACCTATTCATGCTTAGCGTGTTTCCAGAAAGTGTTGGGCAGTGATTTCTTACCTCCACCACCTTGAATAATTGTATTTTGTTGAATGAAAGTACTGATAATAACAGGAAAGTTGATAATGTTTGTGGTTTGGAAGACTTGAATATTTCCGGGAAGGCTAGCAAGTCGTTAACGTCATCAAAAAGACTTGTCTGAAATCAACTTACACAGTGGTAGCGATGGTGTTGGTGGCAATTGAGGAACCAGTAGCAATGGTTAGGATTCGTGTTGGAGCATTGGTAACGATAATCGTGACACCTGCGAGATGTATTAGTCAACATTGGAGGATGTAATTTAACCGTGAATCATACCGCCTTGGAAGTTGAGGACAGTGTTTTGTTGAATGAAGGTATTGATGATGATCGGGAAAACAACAACTCGTGTTCTCACCACATTGACAACCGTGATTTGGGTGATGACTCCGCCTGGACCGCCATTACCAACAGCACAACCTAGATCTCTTTGTAGAACTGATGGAATGGCCTCCACCACCAATGCCAGCAAAGCAATAAACGAAAAGACTGTCTTGAGCATTTTGAGAAAGCAGAGATTCTCAACGCACGATGCCTGTTACGCGAAGTTATGCACTTTCCTATTTGTCAATTCAGTTTTATTGGGGATCTGCAAGCATTTTATATGGGGTTAATGATCAGGTTTCCTCTTCAATCCATAGCCCCTGAAGATATTTGCCCTGTCTTACAACTAGTTCCGGTGTAGCCTTGTCTCTTTTTACTTCAGCCAACAAAAAGAAAGTCATAGGAACGCTATCTTCAATCAATATCTGTGCCATCAACGAAGCACCTGGAATCTCAGGTTCAGGTTCCGCCATTACTCGAGGTGACGTATCACCCACCATCTTGAACATTGGTTGATTCCCCCTTGATTAGGAGACATACTGCTTTTTTTTATTTCAAAGGGTCGAAAAGAAATATTGACACTGGCATTCCCAGAGCCAAATTATACCGATGATAGTAGAATCATATGATACTGCCGAGATTGCCTTCAACCGAGGCTGCTTAAATGTAATATAGTCTTGTCCTTGAACGATCAATTTCAATGTCAATATACGATGCTGTTTTGATGCTGCTTTAAATCGAAACCATGGAAGGAGGATGTTTAGCATTGTCAATCTCGATGAAATCAGATCATCAATGGCTTAAACTACCTTTTTTACATTTTGGGTTCGGGAGCCTGGGCTTATTCTGGACGGAACATCACTCGTCGAATACCGAGGCGGGATTATTGTGAGTATGAGAGTTCATGAACTGTTCATAAGACGTGATTACATCAGGATATCGTTCGTTGTCTGGCACATCCCTATTGAGGCATTTCAGCTGAGACTAGAAAATGGGCAGAAAGAAACAACGAGAAGGGAAACCCACTTGGACCACAATGATGTTTAGTTTCTTTTTTTCTTTTTCTTTTTCTTTTTCTTTTTCTTTTTCTTTAATGCCGGCGGCTAGTCCGATAGAGCAACAATTTGTTAGATACAAGTACATTTCCTGAAGTGAATTCTTAAGTCTTTGTGCCCCTGAATCGGCTATTTCTAGCTTCTGGCTTATCTCTATGGTGTGTTACTAAGATTAGCAGGGTGGCCAATGGGAGCTACTATTCACTACTTACTTAGCTTCATACCTACAGTACTTGCCAAATTTCTTACAGATAAATAGATACCATAGAGCCGAGCCCTGCTATAGTGCTCAATTATCGTGTCTCTTTCTTCTGGTCATCATCAGCCAAAGGCGAGTGTAACGAACTAAGTAATGAAGTGCTTGGCGATAACATGTTTGGCAATAGGAGCTTTGCGCTTCTAGCACCAAGGAACGGAAATGTCGAAGCCGCAGCCAGAGCCACGGAGCATTGGCTGTCGACATAGTGACGCATAATAAAGTCAGCGGGATACCTCAAGGCCGCCTCCGAGGATGGCAGAACAAATAGGCGTCTGTAAGAGGTTTCATGATGTCCTGACCTTTATATACTGAAGAGATGAGCGGCTGTCATACATATGGACCATGGAGATTGGTAAGCAGTGGCAATTCGCGTGATTTCTGCTGGCTGACCTTCGCCTGGGGCTAAAATCGCGCCCCATCAACGAGCTGCGTCATTGTCGACAATTCCGAGATCAATATGAAGTTTGTCTAGGAAATTCTCCGCACGTTCGTACGACCGATAAGCTTCAGCAGCCAAATAGAAACAACGGCCTTCTTATTGCACACACTCTGCCGCAGCGTCGGAATGTTACATCTCTAGCCAGCGGGCTGATAGGATGTATGCCCGAGCAAACGCTTGAACAGCCAGGGAGTTGCCGCTCACGGCAATCCCCCCCACCATAAAGCCCCGGCCAATTCGTCAAACGTGAATAATTGATGAAAGAACATGGCGTCGAACGTTGGATGCCCATCAATAGCTGATAGGGAATGATCTTATTCTGGAGAACGCAAATCCTTGTTGTCCGCCAGGTTGAGTGTCCATCAATGTACAATTCGGATTCCTTTAGACCTCTTTGAACTAGCCGCAACTACGGCGGTCCGCGACCTTCGATTAAGTCGTTGGCCAGATATGCTGGAACCCTACCAAGGATAAGCGAGACTTTGTATCAATGTAAGGGTGGGCAGCTATTCATCATCTAAAGAAAGTACGACGTCCGAGACCAGATCTGCGAATTGACGTTTATCATGCGAGGATGTGCAAATAGTGTACGACATGAAAGTCAGAACTGCCGAGCGAAAGAACTCCAAGATATTCATATGCTCCAAAATCCCCTTGGATGGGGTAGTATATTGCATAGTCTTATCCTGCTCGGTGAACGTACGTACACTTCGACAGACATTTTTGGTCAATGGTGCACCAACGGACCAAGGGCGTGGAGGATACGGCACTGATCTCACCAGGAGATACGATAGTGAAGGAATGATAGATCCACGATCTGGGCAGTAGAACGGTATGAGTTGCTCATTACAAGGTCTCGGTACTGACGTGTCGTTCGTGCCTGGGTAGCGATCCAGGATCTTCTGAGATTGATGAACATACTCCGAAAGCTGCCAGTTTCGATGCAAGCGCCACTCCGAGAGGTTTTTCTCCACAGCCAGCTTACCATTCAGCATCGTTGACTCGAAACCCTCTGCTGATGGTTCAGAACTAGGCCACTCCTCAAGGAGAAGAGTAACCAGACGCCTTTCTTCATCCTCGTACAAAAGCTGTTGCTCTTGTTGATGCCGAGCTTGTTGGGTTTCCCTCCCCTTAGGCTTTGTTTCAAGAAGGAGAAAGTCGAATGCGATGATGTCCAGAAGCGATTCCAGCGTCGGAGACAGCTATGTGGGATCACCTCCATGATAAGCACGACCATCAACTAGATAGCATCTCTGTCTTGGTTGCATTATCTGGTGCGAAGATCAGACAAGGAGCTTACTGGGGAGACTCGATGACGGCAGAGACTTTGCTCATCGCCTTAAGGCTGTGTAACCAGAATGGTTCAGGTGGAGCCCGCAATGTCTCTTGGAATTGCACTCGGGATTGCTAAGTCTGCCATTGTCATCCCCACAGATTGCTGCTTCAACAAGTCGAGGTTCCGGCCAGGTCTGTTCCCATATCGTAAGGCGCAGCTCGAGTGACAGCTTCGGGAATAGATGGAAGGTATGGCCTGCTTGAAGCCTTTCATGTGGATGGTTTGAGGATTGTTGCCCTAGAAACATCTTGTTTCAGTTATGACAGCTTGAGAGGCAATTGCACGAACCTCCAGGAATTGTATCGAATACTGGATCTGATTTGAAGACTGCAACATCGCCGTCGTCGCCCTGTGCGCTCACGTAATTCATCATGGCGGCATCTATTGTCGTCAAGTTCGCGGCAGCTCTTGGTTCCTCTGATTCTTGATCGCATGCCTCCATGATTACAACTCGGCGAATTATTGAAAGGGTCAGCGGAAGGCCTCGTTGGGAAGGACGCCTTATTGCGAGGTAATAAAGCCGGGATGTGGCAGCACGCGTCCGTCATACTTCTTCGTCAGCACCGCCTCGGTCTCGGAACACCTGACGTTAGTATCGTTGTCGCGCGGAGAACTCTAAATTCCCTGGGGTTGCGTTTGTCGATTTTCATGCAAGAATGGTCAGGGTTGCATGAAAGGGAATGGCTGTTGGATGGAAACGTTCTCTACTCCTGAAGTCATTGCCAGCTCTAACAAAATCGATGGAGTCTAACGCAGCATAGGAGAGGCTCGAGGGTTGTCCACCCCGATTCCATTCATTGCTTCACGGTGTAAGTGATTGACTCCTTCCACTAATTTTCCCAGCCGTGCAGGCTGGCGATATTTGGCCCATGCGTCAAGCAACTTGACCACCTCTTTAGCTCTTTCCACGAACATTTTACGTATTGGGCTAACCCAGCGTCCTGGGCAGTCTCATTTCCCAGCCATTGGAGAGCATTCACGGCGTCCTGGAGCAGTGCCTTCATTGATTGCCTTGGGGATTTCCTACTGTTAACGTCTGATACCTGGGAAAGTAGCACGAAGATCCTCTCGAACCCTAGTTTAATACTTTGTAGGACCTCTTTGCCATCATTTGCTCTGGCTTTATTCACAGCAACGAGGACATCTAAGAACCGCGAATGGGGTCTCTCCTTAACACAAACAGCAGGAATATGCTCAGGCCCATCCTTTAAGCTCGAAAAGGAATGCAAGCGTGCCGGCCAAGCTTCGCTCTCGCAGAAGTGAAAGTGTATAACCACTCTGACGAATCGGGAAACGGTTAATCGAATTGCGAGAGGGCAAATGAGGAACGGGATGCAAGAGAAAGAGAAGGGCAATATTCTCAGCACATGTGGCTGTAGGTGGAGGAAGCGTGGCCGATGTCATTGGAAAATTGCACCTGAGCAATCAGACACAAGTGATTGGAAAGAGATAGGGTAAATTTGCCGCAAACTTATATCGAACATCTTACAGTGTCGGGGTTGACCCTCCGTATAATTACACGAACCTCTCCGTGGTTCTGCTCGCAGGCGATAGGTTACCCCGTACCCGCCCTCTCTACAGTAATTGTAGTGCGGCTCCGCAACCACAGATAGGTCAGCACGAGCTCGTCTGCTTGACTAGTCACATGTCTTGACTCTACACGCCATGTGGAATTGGTCTAACTAAGACCTATTTGAAGTATAACACCCTAGACTCCACTAGCATTTTAGCGCGTATTCGCTTCACTAGCCAGCTGATATCGCCAGTTTGGTGGTGGTGGTGGTAGTAATGATTGGGAGGTAAAGTGGGAGATGTTGTGCGAGCACAAGGACTTCACATGGAAAATTCGAGGAGATACTTCCTTCTCCGCAGCTCCGCAGCTAACCCTTCCCACGTTTCAACTCTTATTTAAAGTCCCCAATACACGACAACTTAAACGATTTTACTATTCGCGGTTGCAGAAAAGAGGCGAAGGGGACGCTACAGGTGTATTCTGTCATAGTGTGCACTCGATTAATCTACTCCTTTTCAACATTGGCCCCCCTCGTTTGTAATACCGAATTACTGGTACTTTGGGGTACGGACAGGTGAGGATGCACAGTGGAGCCCGCTTAAAAGTTATCTATAAAATCAGCGACACTAAACTTGCCTTCTATTGTATAGCTGAATATCACTCGTGTAATAATTACAACTAAGCTTAATTCCGTGTGCTAATGGACGATCTGGGAAGCGTTCGTAAGGATGGGTGGGTTAACAGGAAGTATCATCCTCTTGGCACAGTGGATTTCCGCCCAGGAGCCATATTAAGCGGTTGGCAGGAATAAGCGTCTGCAGGTACACTTCTACACTGAAAGACGCGGTAACTTTCTCGATGCAATAGCTGAGAATTTCAGGGGAGCCTGGCTAGAGGAGGTAGCTGGAACAGCTACTCAGGAGACTTCCGAAGTTTGCCGATCTACTCTATAGACAAAGTGTCAAGACATCACAATTGAAATAATGATGTATCGGTGAGTTCTGTGTAATTCATTTAAGGCGTGATATAGTTGGCTCAGAAGGAGAGGAGAAAGCCGTGTGGGGGTACGAATGGGGGTTTTCAGTGGTTCTCGCCTCCCTTGTAAGGCAACAAGGCTATGTGTGGGGTCCCAACGACACACACCCCACATAAAGCAGTAGAGGTTGGCGACAAAGCTGTCGACATAAAGAATCTCCGACTGATCGGGTCTACAGCTACAGGTGTCATGCTCCAAAGGGCGGTCAAGGAAATTATTGGAGGTATCAATACACCACAGAGAGTCGCCGACGCGGGAGCAACGTCGCAAGGATTTGCCTACCAGAGCCAGTCTGATTCATGATTATTCCAATATTTACTAGATAGAAAAAAGAGGGATATCCAGCTTGATCGGGAGGACGTTTGCTGGCCACACCTGACAACAATTCAGAGGTCAGTCATAGTCAAGCGGGCTGCGCCATCATGGTGCTC
Organism: Rhynchosporium agropyri; assembly: GCA_900074905.1. Taxonomy (NCBI): domain Eukaryota; kingdom Fungi; phylum Ascomycota; class Leotiomycetes; order Helotiales; family Ploettnerulaceae; genus Rhynchosporium; species Rhynchosporium agropyri. The sequence continues at coordinate 775,612 of FJUX01000012.1, read as the reverse complement.
GCGGCAGTACTTGGGAAAGCACAATACACCATACATCCTCCCCCAGAAACGTATCCAACTCCAGCGTCGCTTGAAGACGAACAAGTGAGCAGGAAGGCAAGGCTCGAAATTGATGCATAGCGCGTTGCTGGACAATCTGAGTGTTCATTAATGATGATTGAAGGTCCTCACAAGTTCTCTGAAGTGGCGCCTTCGAACCGTTGAGGACTTTTATAAAAGCTTGACCTGGTCTGATGAAAAACATACCGCCACCGTTGTTTCCAGTGCGTGTTTAAGTAACAAGCCTCCACACTGGGTGAAGTTATTCAACGCAAGATCTCGGTATCTGCTCATGACGTGGGTTTCAAAATTCCACTGGCGTGCTGGAAAGACCTCGACTTCTTGTAGGGGTGGTGGTAGCTTCTTGACTCAGACCGGCGACATCAATCTCAGCACTGAGGTGCTCGCACGCGCCCGGGACTTATGACGCGGAATTAGTACCATAAGATATTCTGTAGACTTTAACTCTTTGCAATAGATCGAATGCCATTGAGTGACATCCCAGTCATGTGCTTGAGACTTGGCACAACTCAGCGTACTCTGTTTGATCGAGCACACTGTAGTCTCACCAGAGTCGGTAGGATCTGCCATTTGCTCCTTCAAGTGCAGACAGGGAACTCTTTCAAACTCATCTTCCATACGGCAACTCAACACTGCAAGGAACGTGTTGTTTTTCGATCTCTGTTTCAGAATAGGTACCTTCATCCTGAGACCGCGATGCGTCAACTCCAAAAATTGGGCAACAGTTCCACCAGTGCATAAGATAACTTTCCTGCAAGACCCAAGATAGGCTGACGTGGGAGCCAGAAGCCCATGATCTGCGCCTCGGAACCAAGCAAAGATTGAAGAATCTGCTGACCTGCGAATGATCTCTTCCTGCAGTCGTGTAAAAGCCCTCTCTCTTTCACCATACAGTAACGTGATATTGATATTTAGCAATCCTAGGAGACTGTACGCCATGTCCTCGATACGAGTGGTCGTTCGGCGTGCAGCCCATGATAATCTCTTTGCAATGCTTAATTCCTCCAAATTGCAACGATGACTTAGAGCAATCGAGTCTATCCCAGTGATATCCGAGAGCGTGTACAAGAGATCTAGTTTACTTCCGATGAAATTGCCATCGTTCCCAAAGAAAACCAACTGCTTAGGAGCAATCAGCTCTTGAAGCGTCCAAACGCGACTAAACCAGCGACAATCCGCCAAACGTGACACCCAATCTCCTTGATGTAGTCTGGCGCCCTCTTCGACATCCACAGGAGGTAAGTCTGACTGGCTGGGAACAGATCTATAAATCTTGCCGAAACCCTGCAATATACGTCGTTCGGTAATACCAATCATGTGAAAGCATGCCAAACTAACACAACGATATAATCTTCACCATCTAATTGCCCTTCCCTGAAAAATATGGGCCTTCAGGTCTAGGTCCCATTTCCCCCGTTCTCCGAAATCTGTCCCACTCGCCTGACGGATCGTCGGGAGTATGTACTCCCTCAACAGCCTCTCCATTCATGATCTCATGTATATAAGCAGGAGAAACGACCTTGAAATGTGGTCCACTGCCTCGTAAAACTACCGGTGTTGGTCACCCGAAAAGAATCCAGATCTCATCATTAGGCTCAACAGCCGCCCTTCCCTCCGTAACTCCGAGATTGCCTGCAAACCTCGAAGCAAGACATCCCGAGGACAAAGTCTGTGTTGCAAGATAAATGAAATGTTGAAATCGTTGGTTTTAATCAACGTTTCTCGGGATTGTTGAGGAGAGGTGATCAAGTTGAAGAGCCTCCATAGTTAAGAAATAGCGACTGTTGAATTTCTGCAATGATTTGATTTGTGTAGTCACGCTTATTTGAGACTGATTGTAGGACTTGGTATCGCATGGGACGAGGTCGCGAAAATGGAGTCCAGGAGTGATGCAAGCATAGCAGAGAAGAATCCCCATGTATAATGTTGTTTCCGCGTTGCTAAAATACAATGGAGATAAGTTTATGTCCGCAAGAAATGGACCCGTAAGTGTATGTCCAAGCCTTTCGGATTTATTTTTCAGCCTGCTCTGATGCTTTCGTTGCCGAGAAAAACAGTGCGGCCAAGGCAGAAAGAGGAATGCGCGAGTTGTCTCTCTGGGACAACGTTTCACTTACTTCGTTGTATAGAAAACCTCTGACGTAGAATGTGCCATTATGAACATCGTCTTGGAAAGGATACGAGTACATAGGAAGAGCTCCTGCGGTGCAAAATTGAGCCCAAAAGTAGCCTGCATTGCTGGGGGGGGGGAGCCCAAGAGGGCAGGCCCTTGACACTTTTATCAGGAGATTGGAGAAGTTTCGTTTGAGTTAAGAATTGTAGAATATTACATTTGAAAGGCAGTAGTCGAGCGATACAAAGGTAGCTCTCCGCAAGTGTTGTTTCGTAGCTCATTAGAGAAGTGCCATCGTCGTCGTAATCGATAACCAGATTTAACGAAGCGCTTACTCGATCTCTTGGGTACGTAATATTTAGGCCTTGGACATAACGCAGCATTCCTAATAAATAGATGGGGCAGTTGCTCAGTGCAGAGCTCTATTTTACAGGATCCAGCTAGTACTCAGCTGGGGGCCTTTGAAAGGAATAGTCCGGTTTGAGGGTGAAAGGATCAACCGGGACTTTGTGCTTCAGCATTTCCCGCCACAGACCTAGGCGTCGGGAAAAGGTTTTCTCGGTGCCCATCTGGTTCCCAAGAATGGTCCACTTATCCGGAATGTGGAAAAGGCTCTGGCGTTGACTTGATTTATGGAAGATTTGAAGTTGGAACGCCATTAATTTATCTCCCGGTATCGTTACCCCACGACAATTGAATTCTAGCTTCGGTGAAAAGACCAATTCTTGTTGTACCCATAGTCTCTCCCAATATGGGTGCTGGAGCAACGGGATGAGAGGCTCCCAAAACTTGGGATCATCTCCTATACCGTCCAGTCGGGTGTCTTCTTCAAGACTCAGCAGCCTTTGTACACAACTGCTATCAAGAGAAAGCTCAACATCAATCCAAACGGCTGAAAGTATGGCCCGAGAATAAATCTCCCTCATCAAATTAATCTGGCTGCTACGCTCCTTGATATCGCTTTGATTAATGCACACTGAATCAATCCGGAGATATCGAATTCTGGTTTGCAGTCGTATATGTCGCAGGGCGTTTTCCAGCGACACAGTGACTGCGAATGCCTGATCATTATCGACGGTTATGAGCCGGGTATCTGAAGGATTTCCCCACATGTAAGAAAGTGCATCGTACATTGGGTGCTGTTCGATGGGTTCAATTGCCAGCTGACATCGTAGAGGATCGTCAAATAACCCGGGCAAAAGCGATAAGACTCGGATATCACCAGTTGTCACCGTGTGGTAATTTCTGGTTGAAGCTGTAAGGAAGATGGTATTCTCGGTATCCTTGGTATCCTTAGCCTCTGATACATCTGGGGGAAAGCTCCCATCGTTCTTGTAAATCCTCCTCGCACCTTCCCTCAGAGGTGTATAAATGGTAGTTACAATGCACAGCGTCCATGTTGGGATGAGAGAGAGGTATTCGGTTTGGCGTCCTCTGGCTTTACCAGACACACGCCCCTGGGGCTGCTACGGAGAATAAGCAAAGAAACCTTGCATAAGCTCAGGAATTGTGATTACTTTGTGTACTACAGCTAGGATAGAGGGCTTGAGTTTGGGGCTTGAAACCAGGCTTCAGGATAATCAACACTATGCTCTCGAGGTGCCACCTTGTCTTAAGCAACTCTTGTCGAGGACACAGAATTAGCTTGATTATTCGCTTAGAAGGAAAGAAGCAAGGAAGTCCACCGCCAACTTTGAGCCGATTTACCAATTGCGAAGAACAGCTGGCTGGGAACATTTATCTTTAGGTATCTCCGGAAAAGTGCCAGAGCCAGGGTACCAGTAAGCATCGGCGGCAAATGCGTAGACTAGCTGTTCAGTCTGACGTTCGTACGTTATATCTCTTCTTATAGCTTTCAAGCTAGCGTTTATTGAATTCAGGGCAAGGCTTGCCCTGATATTAAGGTAATTAGTGCCTGAGAGTCTGCGCCTTCTGCCGTATGATTTCACCTATTATGAACCCTCCGCGAGCCTCAATCCGAAGCTGCCATTATACAAGAATCTGCTCCAAGTCTTCCCAATAGCCTACTCGTAGTCGTGACTATATACTATCAATTGCCGAAGCTGTAGACGTATCGTCAAGGTAGGAGAAATAAGCTCCAAGAGACTCTGATACAGTTGACTAGCTAATCTTAAACCAATCAATACAAGCTTTATAAGACAGTGTAGGCATTTGGGAGCTTCGCCAGCGTCGTAGAGCTCGTCGCTGCTTAATTGTAATTGATATTCGAGGCATACCGAGCTGAACTGATATAACGATATACGGCAATTTGGTAACGATATCGTTGATATTGGGAATTGTATGACAAAACGCTCCGTCCGTGGAAATATATCGCTATAATGGAAATATCGTTATAACGGTGATCGTTAGAACAGGGGTTTCACTGTACTAGCTCTGCCAACATGTCTACTCCAGTAAATTCTCGTACATTATTCATGCCCCTAACGCTACAACCATCAATTAAAACATCGCAACATTAAGAACCAGAATTCCCACCTCTTAGAGACAGGCGTAGAGACAAGCGCTCTCATAGAGAATTCAAAGAAGAAGTGATAGAAGAGTGTGTGAAGTATATAGATGACCACCTATGGGTGTGAATAGCGGAGGCCGCCAGGATCTACGATTCGGACCATAAATACCAGGAAATTCGGCGTAGGAGAAAGAGTCCTTGTCTACGTCGACGCGCATTCAATGGAAGTCAGCCTATTCTTGATAGTCTTGAAATACAGTCTGTAAAGAGGTTTATTAGAGGTCAACACGCAGCTGGATTTAGGGCAAACAAAGAAGATATTAAATCAGTTATTCGCAGCCTGCTTTCTTCTAAAACAACGCTAAAGAAGTGCTCAGTTTCTTACTTAGAGACGTTTAGAACGACGCATTTGACTGGTAATAAGAAGAGAAGGACCAAGGTCTTGGACGCTAAACGGAAGTACGCACAAGCACCCAAAACGATCATGGATTGGTACCGGGATTACCAAGATTATATCATGTCCCATGGCATCACTCCGRACAGGATTTGGAGCTTTGATGAGAGTGGATTCCRTGTAGGAATGGCTAAAGGAGAAACTGTTTATGTTCCGGAGGATGCTTCAGATGATGTATATCAGACACATCCGGAAAACAGAAAGCAGGTCACTGTTATTGAATATTTATGCTGATGGTCGGTCAATACCTCTCTTTGTGATAATAGAAGGAAAGTACTGTATGGAGAAGTGGTATAATCCTAAACTGCGTGGAGATGAGAATATCAAGTGTTAATTGTCCTGAACAATCACTCCGTTCTCCGAGGATGCAAAGCGACAGTGCACGTGATTGACACCGCTTTTCTCACCCTTCCTCACCCTGCCCACCTCCACCTCACCCACCTTTCACGTCCAGTGTCTAAAAGCTTTGCTCCGCTCACCAACCCCCCGTAGTTAGAGACCATTAATCGACATCTATATGGGTCCCATCCTGGTGATTCTCGCTAAACCTTCCGATTTCCGTACGTTGGAGTGCTTTGCTGAATTTGTGGGACTATCAATGGATRGTCAATTGGAGGAGATGCCGACCGTTGATACTRTACGTTGCAAAATGCGACGTTTTACTTCAGTTTRGCTGCGASAGACCTGAAACTATATCSCCGAAGAACTCAGGAGATCACTCACTCATGTAAGTGCAACACCATTTGATTGTAGATTCTATCATCCCATTACAGCTGAATCCATACTAACAGGCGGTAGTATATCCAAGGACCGCTTAGGGTGAAGATTGGCTTATCAACAGCTCATCGAACACGAACTACTTAACCTTAAAGAAATACCTCATTCTGGTTTTCGCGATCTGGGAGAATGATTAGTTTGAGTTATCATGAGGCTTCTCGGGTTAGATTTAGCGCCAAAATGAATTTCTATTGCTATTCATCAGCTAGAGTAGGGGAGTTGACAGAGTCCTCAGCTTGAGCAAACAGTGAGAAAGACCTACGCTACAAGGTAAAAATCTTTGGTAATATATCTTTCACTGGACATGGGCTAAGATTACTTGACAGGATATCATCATGCTGGTTGGATGGGGCCGGGATGGTAAACCAGAAATCCGAATAGCCTTAACAAGAGAATTTGCCAAGGGAATGCATGATTCACGAAATAGGTCAGTTCACTAAAGTCTCTGAGTCCTTTGTTGCCGATTCAAGCTGAATTATACAAACAGGCCCCAACATCCAATGAATAAAAGCACAGCCGGTTTGCCGCTTGTTCTCAATCCCGTCCTGTTCATTCTCGGCATTGCCCTCGCTAGTGGTGCTTTCAAGCATTATAAAATCGCTGACGAAATTTTCGACTTACAACCCCCACAGTACGATGATCACTGGATCTTGGAACAGGCTGATCACATAAAAGATGTGCCTGTTTTCCAAGGCGCGACATGCCACGGTCCTACTGGAAAATTTCAAAAGTCAAGCTCATTCTCTAAGCAGCTTACAAATGCAGCTCAGCGGGCTGGTATGGAGAACATCACCATCCATGATATCAGGAGGGAAACGCTTGTCAAAGCTAATGGTAAGGCTCTTGTCCTGCTCTGATTGCAGCTCGTTAATCGAGATCCAGCTCGTGGTTATTCAGAGGCAGAATGAGGCAAATTTGCCGGGCAATCGAATCACAGTGTGTTCCGTACGTACTACATGGCGGAAGGAAGTGTAGATGMCCAAAACWGTTTCCTCAATCAACCGTGTCGAACTGATTTTATTGAGGATATGCGTGGGGTATCACTACATTGTAATCCAGAGCTTTGGCAATCGTTCCCAGCGAAAATGCAGCAAGAGYTTCAAGAACGACCGGWMTATATCGCTCTTCAAGAGGAATTAACGATCCTTAATCACCGAATCACCACGGCGACAGATRAAGAGACTATCCGGGAGCTTCGAGCCCGACGAAAAGTCTYATATGCGGAGCGACAACAGCTTATCATCGAAGAGCTAAAGAAGTGTCGCAAAAGTCAACCTCGGAGAGGTACATCCGGAAGCAACCAAAGCGATCGTCAGTAACTTTTTCAATCGCGTTCGCCATATGATGCCAGAACGTGACCGCCTGGCACGAACGTTGCCCTTGCCGTTTTCACTCCGAAGCCCCGAAGGCCGAGCTGCTCTCGAAGACCTCATTGCACTCTAAAGGGGAGACTTCCGAGTGGCATTTTTCAACCAGTGCTCAGAGAATTGTTGCCCAGTAACCATTTGCGAGGAGCGTATTCAGAGGTTAGTGAGTCCTTGTTCCGTTTCAAATCAAGCTAATTAAGCCTCGTCTTTTTATAGCATGCTAGTTGCAACACAATAGGGGCATGTATACCACTGCTGGCAATCATGTCTACAGGAACGACACGGGTACGCCATATTCTGCTTCAAATGTTGTGAGTGGGTGACGAGTGAGGCAGACTGGGAGATCCACTGTCAAGACCACCTTGACAAGCTCAACATACCTCTACGATGTGACCCTGTGACTTTCCGCTACGCCACCGCCTGCGCTGGATACTGTCCTAGTTGCCTTCGTGACCCGAAACTATCAGCTGCTCAACGTACACGTCAATTTCTCAACCGGGCGCTCTGGCTAGAACATGTGCAAAGACATGTTAAAAAAGGACCTTAGTCGCATTGATTTTAGTAAGACCGTCTTGTATCTACATCCAATATGTACAGAAGTCTGCGCTTTCACATCGCCCCAAGAACTGTACGAACATCTCCAGGATGGCCATAGTATTCCGATGGCTCGCTTAGCAAAGAAGCGTCGGTTTGATAAAGAGATCCAGCCAAATGATCAAAAAGGACAACCGAATACCGTTATGAAACGCCGACGACTCCAAGGCAAGCTGCACAACTCCATCCTTAATCTCGAGTCTGACCAGCTGGAATGTCACGAGACGAAAATTGTGCCTCTGAGTGAGAGACTCAGTTAAAATTTCATCAATTATTCGAATACAGACCTCGAATCTCGTACTTTGGACGGCACCAAGTCTGCGACAACATTAATCACAAGTTCCAGCCTCGAAGTTATCCAGGATTCTAGTTTGGTATCGAGTATAGAAGACCCTGTTGCTTGTTATCCTCCATCTTCACTAATGTGCATTGATCCCCAGCTTTTCTCTCCACCCATTGTCCCAATCTCTAGTGACGAATCACCTTGCTCATTTGCGGGCAGCATCTCCGCGAGCGCAAACGTCGCGTCTCGAAACGGATGTAGCACCATATCAGTCCAAGAGGAGATGGAGTCAGAGCATCTTCGGAGCCTCGATAAAGATTTCTCCATATTGGAGGACAAAATCTTGTCTGATGACATGGACCATACCCACAGTACTTTGAAATAACTAATGCGTCGGGGGAACAGCTCTAATTACAATACAGAATACGATGCTCGCAATTGATAGTCMAACACCGGAAAGTATTTCGACTTTCGGCGACACGCCGCTCCTTCAGCTCTTGCCTTCAGCGATAAGTTCTGAGGGTATAGCTTCCGGGGAGGGAATCTCACATCGTCTGTATAGTGATTCTGTGTTTACCGATGGATTACCAACCACCATTACCGCAAAGGGTACCCRCAAAAKGATACCGACAATTGGATCCGAGCGCAATAATAGAGCAGTGACGCAGCTCCAGCCTGTTGYAATTGAGGCTGAGGAATGTGAAGTCGAAGTGCTGATTGCCAGGTGGAAACGAGGCAAGAAAACTTGGTATCTTGTGAAGTGGAAAGGCCTTCCAGATGAAGATAACTGGTGGATTGAGAAGGATGATATAAACCAAAAGCTCGTCGAAGCATTTGATGCAACATGTCAAGGAAACCATCTGGGGGTGCAGTTGCTCARRAAGCGAATACAGAAGCGGACAGTCCAATACTTAGTTAAATGGAGAGGTCGGCCGKACCGAGAGAAACCCTGGGTRAAAGAAATCAGCATAAGCCGTGAACRWATTGCAGAGTTCGAAGCGARGAGATAGTTTGAAGGGGCGTAAGGAGAAATAATGCGCTAGAATCTTGACAAACGGGTAAGATTCTGGTGGACACCGACCATAGGGTGCGATCATGTATACAGATTCATCACGCTCATTTGGAGACTGCTTTGATTCGTGTAACTTATGCTATAAACACGTAACCTCCGCCCTGCTTCCAAAGACGCTCCCTATCACGAAGCGAAAATAACTTTTGGGAACTATAAGTTGGATCTTAAAAAGTGTGACGTCCCTCCCTGCGTGCCGAGAAAAGCCACAGGTACGGAAGGTACTTTGACTTTAAGCATCTTAAACGCCACCCCAGCTTATGAGTTTGTAAATAAAAGATCAGCAGCATCACGTAGCTATTTACCAGCAATTTGACCCCTTCTGAAGAAATTTTTAAATTCCCATCGTTACCCTTTCGCCTGATTTATGGGAAGCCTCCATTTACGCTTTAGTACAAGTCCTCTGCCACAGTTGTGCCGGCGATCTCTTATTATCCCTTACACACCTTAAAAGTTCTTATTCGAGCTTCAGATCTGCTTCTTTTTGTCCGAGACGCTCACAGGCTTTGTGGTTGCTGTAGGGCGCAAACAGTTCACGCAGTTCGGTACTTCTGATTGAGAGAACTAACAATCCTCGGCTAAAGGGGACTGACCCCGCACCTCGCGCAAAGCTTCGAACATTTTGCGTGATTTTGCCGATGTTCCGCTTATATGGCCAATGAAATCCACAAGTTTCAGGTATTGGGTAGTCTTACAACACGTAAGCGAACCTGTGATGAAGGCGTTTGAGGTGCTGTCGTCAAAAGGGTGATATGGTGGTCCGTGCGCCATTCTCCATGTGAGACGAGACGAGTGGAGCCTTAAATTAAACCTGTGTCCTCCTACCATACCGTATCAACGAAAAGCGGTTGTTATAGTGGATGTCAGTGTCTCAGAATCATCGTAAGTTGCCTAGTTGCTTAATTGTGCGTCTGGCTTACTCTCCTAGCTTATCGTAGCCTCCAAGTGTCCCGTTCGAGTTGAAGCCCTCACCAGGGAAAGGATGGGGTGCTTTTGCCACAAGACGAATTGGGAAAGGGGCTATGATCTTGAAGGAGAAGCCGCTATTCATTATCCGGAAGCCGCATGAAGAAATCAGGGAAGAGGCGACCTCTTTCAATATGCCTTAACCCGGCATTCTGAGCTATCAGGTGATCGAAGTCGTCTACGGCACTCATCCTGTAGTTATAACAGTCTGCAATCTTCGGTATATATAGCCATGCCTGAGGCTGACCTTTGAAAGGCTCTCGAGAGGTCTTTGCCTTAGAAGACGTCTCTTTTAGCCTTTTCCGTAGCCTTTCTCTCTTCGACTCATGGCCAGAAAACAGGGTAGACATCATAAGTACGAAGGCTTGATCTTTCCACCCGACTTGAGACACTAGACCATCAAATGTAGTATAACAATAGACTGTAACCCATGGAATCGTGTCTTTTTCGTCGTGCTTCTTCAGGTCTAGGAGTTCTTGAATTACACCCGTGTTTGTGCGGCATATGTGTAATGGGCACGTGATAGTCGGTTGTATATGTACGGTGTTAGGCATATTCAGCATGCGCTGAATATTGTGATCTTTTGGTCCAGATGGCGTAGTTTGTCAACGGAGACTTGGTTACTACACATTTGATGAGGATGGCGCAAACTCTCCCCAGATGTGAAATGTGCTTTCCTTAATCACTGCTGAGTAACTTGGTGTTTAATCGCCCGGAACTATACTCCCCAGAGGGATTGACGGTACGTTCTTGGGACGTCAAGCTATATTACTGCAACGCACGAGCTTACCATGGAATGGCCGAATTTAGTTCCGGCCTCGAAGTCTTTCGGCACGTCCGTTTCCGACAAATCATTAAGAATCTGCACCATTACTCATGCTATTAAGTAAATTGATTTTGTGGTCCTATTGTGCAAACTCGCACCGCTAAGTTGACACTATAAACTTTGCAATAACAAGATGGAAGCATCTGGKKAATGAAACATGGAGGGCCATTTCCCAATKACAGAAAGAAAACAAAAGTTCCGAAYAAYCATCCCACATTGTTCTSRAAAKTCCGTGACATCAACCATTAATTCTGGGATTCTGGTGTATTGACGAAAGTAGTCGAGGTATTCCGGCCACTTTGTGTCTTCAAGTGTAGACAGGTCCACGTTGCCACTTCTACCAACAGCATGTCTAATAAYAATCTTCCGCTGCCCCATGTTACCTGTCAGTATACCTTTCGAATAGAGGTATGAATTCACGGATTCGATTATTGCTGCACGGGTGTTTTTGGCAATGGTTGTCATTAGTTGTAGGGGATTGGCGTTCAACTCGTTAGGGAATTGAATCATAAAGACGACGGTTTCACAGCTTCGAGCAACCTACAAAGGGTCAATTACAATCATTGCACGCGCTACTACCATATTTTAAGGGCTGAAATGGGTTGCCTTACAAGTTCTGGTGGAAGCGGAGCTTCAAATGTCCTATCTTCAGACGAAATATCCTTAAACCTTGATTCCGACTGAGGAGGGGAGCGAGGTGGTTGTGAAGACAGTGGTACAATTGCAGGTACGGTTGGGGATCTTTCTAGCTTGTTCTCTTCACATCTTTCAACAAGATCCGAGACTGGCTCAAACTCAGGAAAAGCATGTCTCTCCTCTTCGGTCAGTGTGCGAAAAGATAATCAAATTAATTGATTATTAATCGATTAAATCGATTAAATTTAGATTAGATTAGATTAACTGATTTTGACCTTTGATTAGATTAAGACCTAGACTTAATCGATTAGTTAATCGATTAACTTTTGATTTATTAGAGGAAATTCTATTATATTCTTATATCTTCTTATATATCTCTTTCTCTCTATAATTACTCTATATTAAAGAAATTCTCCGCGTTATTAACTATCTCTTCTAGCTCTTCTTTTTCCTCTATATTAGCTATAAAACCCTAGCTCTTTAAGAGACTAATAGTCTCGAAAGTATCTCTATTAAGCCTATTTCTTAGCTTATTAATAATTAGAGCTCCTAAGCTAAAGAATCTTTCGGAAGCAGCAGAAGTAGCCGGAATTTGAAGATATTTCCGTGCTAATAGAGATAATACCGGGTATTTATCTTTATTGATAATATATTATCTATAAGCTAGTATTACTAATATAATAGTTATATTTGATTTATAATAAGAGTTTCTAGCTACTTCGACTTCGTATTTACGTCTGATTTCACCTCGCGGGAGCTAGGCTTAAAAAGGTAGCGTAAGCGAGACCTTAGCCCTAACTAGGTATAGTGCGAAAAATACGAAAGTTGATCGATTTTTAATCGATTAAATCAATTATAATTAGATTAGATTAGATTAACTATAAATTTCCTTTGATTAGATTAGATTAAGAGGCTATAATCTAATCTAATCGAATCATTTCGCACACTGTCTTCGGTTGATATTTCGGTACTCTTCCCTTTCGAGGTTAAAAGAGCACCCTGGTTGGCGTCGTCTCGAGATTCAGCGGCCACTTTTATAGGAGAAGAATACTCTTCGATAGAAAATATGCCTTTCTTCTTCTTCTTTTCGAGGTCGACGAGAAGCCCCAGGTAAGGTCTTCTATAGGTTCTGGGAGCACCTCTTCCTTGAGAGGTTCGTCAGGAGACTCTGCTGGATATTTCTCCACTGGACAATCATGGAATGAGAAATGGTCGGGTCGGGTTTCGTCGATTGCAATATTGGGGAAGCTACCTGTCTCAGGTGCCTGGGAGACGAGTGAAGATTCCTCAGGAACGTGTATAGTTTCTGCAGCCAGAAGCATCGCATTCTTATCATCCGCATCCGCTTCGTTAACAGAATTCTGGTCGGCCAAGGGTGCAGAAGCCGTGACTTCAGCTGAACGCTCAAAATGAAGAAGATCGTCACAAAAGGATTCTGGCAAAGTCGATGCTGCAGGGGTACAAGAGCGATATGGCTGTCCGCAGGGCAGAGAAACAGTCTGCTTCCCAACTCCTTGAAATGGGACTGTATGTCCACTTGAAGCAAGGAAACTGGTAATTTCCCTTCCAGATTCTATGAGCAGGCTATAGATAGTATCTTCAGCAGATAGGTGTATTCCGCTGTGTAAATACTTTGTCCATGTTGAAGAGAGTGAATCAAAGCTCACAATGATAGCTTGATGTTGACCGCAAGAGTTGTCGTCGACACAAAGGGTAAGCACCTCGGCACCGGACCCATAGAGACATCGGACATTTGCTGCAGACAGTTAGTTACGAAGAGTGTCCAGGAAACACTAGATTGAAGCTTCGATCTACCAAGAAGCTGTGTGCGCAGCTCGCTGAAAGCCATTGATCCCTAAATTGTTGTATTCAACCTTTGTGATCTGGGAGGGACAATGCCGAATCGTTCAAGGACCAGAGGGCGGTTGGCAGATATTGTAAAAGATTATCAAGGTCTGTTTCATTGGCGCACTTGGCATGTAGGTACGCAAGACGTGGTTGGTCCACGTATATCGCAGCAATGACTATAAGTATGCTCAGGCAAGAAGTTGGCGCTACTTATTTGGTGTCTTGCATGCTGCATCATGCACGCAAAAGTGACTCATTTGAGCGACGCGAGCGTACATGAAATGACATGTGCTTGTTCGAACGCTGTATTCTGGTGATCTAGCAAGAAATTGGCCCTGTGGATTGCCAACAGCAGAATGGGCCACTGCAATGAGTTTCGGACAGCTCTTGGTGGCTTCTCTATCTCTTCTATTCCTTCATTCACGAAGCTGACCATTCGTGGCTATATTCAGTCACTAATTCATACTCGATTCCAGCTGCCCACTGTAACACGGCTATGCTGGCGTTGGTCCAGCTTCGTCGCCAGTAACGTGCATTCGGTGAATCGCACCTTACTTTGACACTTTGCAGTGACCAGCACTCTCTTCCACTGGACGATTTGGCTCCTATCTACGACTGTTTACACAGGCTTTCAGTAGGAGTGTTTTGCTTTATGCTTTGACAGTGCATCAAGCCTTTTGGCTTCTGCTTCTCAGAGAAATATGTGTGATATAATGATGGAAAATGACTGATTTGTAAGCGATCCTGTTCGACATCTACGTCGAAGGCCGGCAGTTATGTCCTACCAAATCGAGTGCATCGGCGTGTCATCCTTCGTGATTATGGGAAGCCGATCTACAAGGCTAGCTCCCGAGCAGCTCTACTTGCCGCGCTGGAAGGCTGCATTGAAGGGCACGAGTCCTTGCGTAAGGCCGGCTTCCTTCACAGAGACATCTCAATCAACAATCTCATGATGAATGAAGACAAAGAGATTCCTTCCTGGCCTTCGTTCTTGATCGATCTCGACCTTGGGATCAAAGAAACACGGAGGGAGGCTTCCGGTGCTAGAGGCAAGACTGGCACGAGGGCTTTCATAGCCATCGGAGCCCTCCTTAGCGAGCAGCATTCATTCATGCATGACCTCGAGTCAATATTTTAGGTGCTTTTCTGGATCTGCATTCACTATGATAGACTAAATCAGGGAAGGGATGTTCCACAATTCGACAAATAGAACTACGCGGACATAGAAGAGTTAGCCAAACTGAAATTAGGCACTATAGCGAAGGAGGCAATTTTCATGAAGATAATTACCGATACTTTTACTACTTATTTCGAGCCACTTATTCCATAGGTGAACAGGCTATGGAAATTGTCTTCCCAGGAGACAGGCCGCACGAACAGGAAGACGAAAGGCTCTACCCTCGAATGAAAGAGATTCTCCAGAAGGCATGTAACGACTTAACTTAAAAGCTAAACGTGATAGAAGGGATACTGAGTCCGCGCATCAGGAGCCCGCTATCATGACCCATTAGGAGACCGAGGGCACAGTTACTCTAGGCTCAGAATAGGCTTGAAACAGTGCATAGGGTCGAAGCTCGACTAGAGGGTTACGATATGATATTCGTAGATATTACTATGCTCATCCTTGATGGATTGGGTAAACGAGACAATTTCGTGCCATCGAGGAGAAAGGGGAAAAAAAAGTGCTATAGAGTCTAAGGGGCTTAGTGGGAGAGACCTGGGTGTAGATAGAACAGTTTAGAGGCTTTGTCCATGGCGCAATCACACACTCGAGACCCTGCTATAACTAGTCCGGCTTCCATCAACCGTCCTGGACTCTTTGAGGGTCCTTCCTAGAAAGAAAATACCGCGGCCGCTAGTAGCAGTAGTATTAGCAATATATAGCTCGCTAAGTCGGGTGCTAGCGTAGACACTTAGGCGTCGAGCATACTAACAGATGCAACCCGTCATATACTGGATACTAATTCCGAGCCCGTGTACTTTAGATCTTTAAACTAATATATAATAAGATAAGCGATATATATTCTTATATATAAAAGTAAATTCGAGGAGCTATAAGCAAGAGCTTTCTGAATATATAATTTTTTTTTCCAGATCAGACTCAGTTTCAAATATTACTTAAATTGTCTAGCGTGGATACTAATTCCGATAAAACCTTCACGATTAACTTAACTTTGCAAACCTTTATCGATTTTCGAAACTTTTTATCTTTCTACGTACATTTTTAAATTTTTTATAATATAGTTTTATTAAAAGTACGCTATTTATAATTTTATTAGGGTCGATTTTCTTGGGGAAGGAAGGCGGAGCTGTCAAGGCTGCTGGATATTAATTCCGAGCCTGTGCGCTCGACTTTTAACGACCTGCATCGGAAGAACTATAGGTCCGATTTTTAAAACTTTTAGTGTGTTTTAATACGCTAGCCTAGAGCTATATAAATATATTTATTTTTTCAAATATTCTATTAACGCGATCAAAAGTTATAACCCGACTGGATACCAATTCCGCTGCGTGCCCCTTTGGGGACATTTCAAGACAATAGCAAAGGCGTTATTGCATAGGGGAAAAGCGATGAACGAAAAATATTCGATTGTCGTAGTGGTATCAAGCTGAAAACTGAGCTCTTCTACAGAAGAGGAGGCCCAGACGATGATAGTCTACCGTGGAAGCATGGTTTTGGGAGTGGCAATTTCATTGGCGGCGCTGAGATACGAAGAGGGCATAATAATGTTGTGGTGAAATGGCAGACAAGCGACCCCTCAGCATACATCAGTCTGATTGATGCACATGGCATCAATTGAGTAAAGCATATGTTGGCCGTTATTGCGCACGCTCCTAAATAGCTTTAAGAACTCGTAATCTGTACATTTATCTATCCTTCATGATCCTACAAGCTTCCTGATAGGCTGCCTACTGATGAAAACCGTCGCAGACACACGCACGTTAGTGACACAGACAAGATGAAGATGTGCAAGAGCGAAATGTTTATATTCCAAGGAGGTCTCTAGGATCCGTGGTGAGTGAGCTGCTGGGATTCTCTGAATGGGCAACAAGATTGTACTTAACCGCCTAACTGAATGCAAAGAAGCAAATATTACTCTGAGAACAGAGACATGGTGTGAAGGTGTGTGATATGCCGTTGATGGCCGTGGATCTCCGTTTTAAATCCCGGCCTTTTCCGGCCTTCTTACTTTCCCCAAGTACTGAACCAATGTCCTTCGGCAAACGTGATCCTGCAAGTAATTCAATGATGTTTGCATCCTGTGAATAAGCCGTTCAAGGATCTCACCGAGAACGTCAAGAATCATGTTGCAGATTAGTGATTTGGCTTCTCCGCCATCTTGAGTCGGCTTCCTTCATCAACGCCGGGCCTGTATATTTAGACCTTGCTTGTCATCGATGGTAAACAATGAATAATTGGATAATCAATGCATGCTCTTCGCCCGTTCAGAGTGAGGGATCTCCTCCTCAATTGCATCGGTGTCGACAGCATCAGGGTCGACAAGGTAAGCTAATGCTGCCCAGACCCTCCAGTGCAAGACTCCTATATGAGCCAACCGCGTGGCCATCTCGAGAATCTCCTTATTGAAAGTGTTATCTCTTACAGCTACACTCGCGGTCACGGCTGCGGCTTTTGGAGCTGTAGCGGCCTCGAAAATTTGAAGATTTGACAAAGACATATAAGTTTCGACGAGCTTGGTCAGATCAGAATTGAAATGTTCCAGGACGTACTCTTCTGCGTCTTTATAGACCTGAGACTTCGGGTTAGACAAGTGGGAGGCAAGCTCGATTTCAAATTGAGGAAGTGGTGCAAGAGACGTCATAGTTTGGCGCATAATCTGAAGAGCAAGATCAGGTGCGAGAAACTCCCATTTTTTCGATGATGCCGATGAGGCCAGAATAGCAAGCAGCGAGGTCCGGAGCTGGGATGCAGAATCTGAAGGTACAGGTGCGAGATATAGTGGTGTAAGTGGAGCTGCATTGGGTGTCGAAGCAGTGGAAGAGGATGATGAACGTAGACTAGGGGCTGACGAGCCAGTATGGCTATCACTGACCTTTGGCACCCACAAGTGCTTTGCTGAAGGATAGCTTATAAAGTAGTGTAAAGAAAATATCATTGGTGATGAGAACAAATTTTCGTCTGCCGGCAATGCCGATCGGTGAAAAGGTGACGAGGCGAAAGAAGATGTTGGAGTGCCATTTCGTGATGACCTGGTCGAGGCTTCTAGGTTGCGGTAAAGTTGCATAGAGATCTCAAGATTAACCAGATCTAGCATATCTTCTCGAAGCTTGGTCAGACGCTCCTCGTCAAAGAGGAAGGTATGCGGGACGATGTCAGATTTTGAAGGCCGTATAAGTTGCAACAGAGCTTTCATGAAATCCCAGGTTTGGGATTGTATTACAGTGCTACCAGATGCTGTTTCTGGCAAGGTGATCGTACCGCGAAACCAAGCATGCGCACCGCTAATGTCAACCCTACCCAGTGCAATTTTCTTCATGAAGAATCTTTGCTCAAAGTGTACAGCAGCGTTGAGCAAGAGCGGTCTCAAACGTTTAATTTGATGATTCGCAATATCCTAAATACAGTTAGTCAGATACGTACAGATCTCTGTCAACTTATCGAGAACGCACCAATTTCATGGCCTCTAGGATACCCAGTAAGTTTTTCATGCCTGCTATTAGCATCGTGACATCGCCAGTCCGACCACCTTGACTGAGTTTTCTGACCATTTCGTCAATCCAGTTGTCTCTCATAGGTGCACAGTAACTTTTTAAGAGGCTAGATAGCCATAATGCTAGCTTGCCCAAGTCAGCGACTCCCATCCTGAATTGCTGCATGAGTAAATCGACATTGAACATTTCCGCAACGGAGTCTTGGTCTTTTGCCGGTATTAATGAGCCCAAAATATCACGGATAGCGTTCAAAGTTGCTGGTAGACACCATTCGGAAGCTCCAAGCTCTTTCTTAAATTTTTCTTGATTCGTAAGAAAGTCTTGTAGCTGTCCTTTCATTGTTCTCCAGAAGTAGTTGGCCTTTTCTGTTTTCCTTCTTCCCTTTTCGCCGTCGAGGTTGGGTCTGAAATGCAACTCGGGGTCGAAGTTTACATCATGGCGCAATTTTGGATTGTTTACAATTTTGATGACATCTAACTCATCCAATGTTCCCTTCGTCACGGGTGGTTCAATCGAAATAGGCTGTGGCTTTCCTGGCCATGGCGTGACTTTTGTGTCACTCGGTCCTGAAGATGTGGCTGCATTGCTAGGAGCGTATTGTGGGTGTCCTTGTCTTGAAGTCCTCCCTGCAGGAGTTGAGCCATTGCTTGATCGGGCCTCCGGTGAAGGACTGTCTTCAGATTCGTTGCCTTGTGCAACATCGAAAACCTTCTCATGCCTTGGTAGCTCGAGCGTGCCTTGGGTCCTACAAACTTGCGATTGCTTGGGAGTTGTCGATTCATCATTGCTGGGAGGGGTCTTTGAATGGTCCTCTGCTGCAACATTGTCCGTACGGTCTCTTTTATTGACACTTGACCCCATTATCACTGATATGTCTATTTCAACTCGAGAACTCTTCTTGCGCAAAATGTTATTTGTATGATGCTAGGGTATGTTGAGGACAATATCCAAAGTGATTCTTGCTCGCGCTCGATTTTTCTGCGAATGAGTGTACCTACAAGCTATATTATCAGTAATCGTCTTCAAAGATAAAAAAAAGAGAGCCAGAACATATGACGGGTCTGGTGGTATTCGGCACATGGGTAGCCACTGGCGTCACTGCATCCGTCGAGCTTACGAAAAAATGTCTTAAGGTAACACACAACGGTATCCGACGCACCTTTGTGTCTTGCGATAG
The DNA here is from genome assembly GCA_900074905.1 of Rhynchosporium agropyri. Classification (NCBI taxonomy): domain Eukaryota; kingdom Fungi; phylum Ascomycota; class Leotiomycetes; order Helotiales; family Ploettnerulaceae; genus Rhynchosporium; species Rhynchosporium agropyri. The sequence goes on along the minus strand of FJUX01000012.1, from coordinate 756,298 downwards.
AATTTCTATCCAGAAACCTTGCAATAAATCCCGATCTTTGCCCACGGCGTTCTACAATCAATTGCAGATCGGTTGGTAGAAACACAAGTGGCAGCTTCAAAAGGATCGTCTCCCATCTGGAGAAGGCGAAGCACAAGAAGAGGAGGAAAAGTGCCTTTGGTCGGGGCTGGCCTGGTATGTATAGAACAAAAGCGTCGCCGCAATAGGGAGGAGAGCGCGACGACCAGAAATGAAGGGAGGAAGGTACGTGGGACGGGGACGAGCCCTGACCAGCTGATCAGACGATCTGATTTGACATAAACAGTATGATCCCCCTAGACAGCGAAACTTAGCAATGTGCTTTCTGGAAGGACAGGTTGGATCTAGTCTGCTGCTGCTACTCGAACTCGGTTGCCGGCGTATTGATATAGAAAGATGTAAAAACTACGGATATATATGCATATAAATTGATATAATAAGGTAGAAGGTATAGAGCAGTATTATGAATAATACAGGGAATTGGCAAAGGGACAGGTACTGCAAGGACGACGATTCTTATATCAGGAAGGTCTTATATAGGAAAAACAACTGATAAGTCAGCTTTGACGCCCGAGAGTTGCGATATTAAAGCAGGACGAAATTGACTTGCAATTTCGCTTCGATCTAAGTAGTGGACTGTGACTAGGGTTGAGTCTCTCGATACTGTGGTCGTCAAGCTGTCAACGATCGATTACGGTTCTTCGGCCTTTAAAAACGCACAACAGGGGATAAGGAGGTCTTTTCATACAAGCACTCCACTCCATGTTCACAATAGGGAATGATGCAAACGCACTGTCGATCGTGCAGGGCGGAATTGCGTTGCTTTTGGTATAGCTTTCCAATAGATAGCCTTATCTGTTTTATTGCATTGCGTATCTAGTATGGTGTCAAAGCAGGGTGGCGGACGATTGGTAACCAAGTCATATCAGCTCAGCCGCCCTTACGCTTCATCTAACACCTTCTATCTTCGACGTTGCGAAAGGAGGACGGCTTTTCAGCTAATCACCTACTACTGTATTTCTGACCGTGAACGAGCTTCTTAAAATCATTTGCCTAAAGGGCCTTAGAGAAAATCTTATCACCTTTTCATATCATAAACTCAAAGAAAGTTGACTGAATTCCTGTTATGCCGTTGTTCGTAGATCGGGAACATGATTCGGGCACCTGCTTCAGAGAGTCTACTGGACACGGCGGAAGACTGTCTGGAATTATTGGAGTGTTCATATGACCTGGATGTCGCAAGCACGAGCTGCTTAAACTCCAATTTTGACGCTCCCGGTATGTGAGTATCCAGACGGAGGCTGGCCGAGTGTCCTTGCTGACAGGATGGGTATATGATGGATGTTGCTACTCATACCCCTGCACCTGTTGCTTTTGGCTAGAGTGAAACTCGCTTATCAGACCCTTGTCCGTCACGACCTACCCATGTCGTAAGGGCTTGTTATAATCAGCCATGTCTGATCTAGTCAGATGTCTCCTGTTCGGCACGCCAAGCATCTCACCATCCACAAGGCACAGCCAGGGATTAGTGTTCCTATTTACTTCGTAGCTGTGCCGTTGGTTGCCACTTCATTCTATCCGAAAAATCTGGCCTGGGAAGAAAGAGGCTTGGGCTAGTATCCTTGGGGGTGTTATCTGGGCCTGATCTCCTTACTGTACTGTAGAGGCTGCTATCCGGGGGCTGTTATCTGAGGGCTGCTATCTGGGGGCTGCTATCTGGGGGCTGCTATCTGGGGGCTGCTATTTGGGGGCTGCTATTTGGGGGCTACTATCTGGGGGCTGCTATTTGGCTTCAATCAAAGTGAAGACCATCCGAATTATGCAAGCCTTCCCTCGGTGCTTTGGCGCCGTGCGTATATATATGGCTTTGTTCTCTTTGGCTCTCGTTTGCCTTCCTCTTTATTCAAGTGCACTGCTAGGTTCGCAAGTCGAGTTGCGACCTATCCAGGATGACTCAAGCTCCGCCACCTTCTCCTGTCCTTGAAGTTGCTGAACCACACCAAAGCATCAGAATCACACGCGAGATTGACCTGGTAAATATTTCTGCGCCGTCAAGAAGTGTATAGTTGACATGTTTTTCTTTCCAAACAGAAATGGGATGTCAGACTCAAGCGTAGCGCCAGAACTGTTCCAAGTCCGGAAGACAGGGTCCAGGAGTTGCTCAGGACTACAGACCATCCGGACACAATCCGCCACATTTGCCAGTTATACCCATTCCAAGACCAAAACACCCCCAGCATCGTGTTGTCAAGGCGGTGGGATACGTGCCTGGACTCTTTCTTGATATCACTTCATGGACTCCCTTACGCACAAGATATTCTCCGATTGTCAAAAACAGAGAAGGCCGAGAAGCTTCTGAAACTGCTCGATCCAGTACAACAAAGGAAGAGCGCAATGTGGGCATGGACTCCTCCAGCCCTCTCGGGGAGGCCGAAGGATATCTCCAAGACCATTGAGAACGTTATTGCCACTGCCTTTTTTCAAGTCACCCTTCGAGAATGGATGGCGTTTCTCAACGGCAACAAAGTCGCGGCCGTTGATTCGCTGTTGAACGCATTCGGAAACATCTCCACATATATCAATCAGTTTGATCCGCAAAAATACAGCATGCTGAAGAAGGTCAGTCTCCACAAATCGCGACGCTGATAGCCACATTCTAAAATCACAGATGCTGCATTCTGGAGATCCTTTAGGACTCTGTGTTTTCAACCCCAACCACTCAGAGCAGATTCTTTGTGAATTCTTTCTTCCTGTGGAGGAGGTGATGAATCATAGAGACGCTTCCATTCTGATGGATGAGCTTGTCCTCCTGAATGAGCGTTATATTGCCATGGCTAGTCATGAGCGAGACAAATGGCACTCTCTCTGGATGAACCCTTTTGAAGATACGAACGCGCTGAATGAACCAGATATAAACAGCCAGAGCTACCAGGGTAGAGTATTCTCCATTTGCAACGCACTCTGGACGACGTTCGATGCAGTTGTATGTGTATTCGTTAGGACATGTCAGTCTTTGAGGACTCATGGCTCACCCAGCAACCCAGTCTTGGATGTGGAGAAATGTCTCCAAAATCATGAGGCATGTCTTTTCGTTAGTACTTAACGATTCGATGCCAGGCACTCGACGGTGTAGTGAAGTATAAGTAGGAAGGGAAATGGGTGCTGGGAGTTTTGGAGACACTCTTACTATTGCAATGAGCGAGAGTGTTTTCTGAAATTGTAATTGTGTTGATCGACACTTCTGTTCCTAAGATACCTTTGTTTTTATCTTATGTTTTATCACACTTGTCAGTATATGTATGAAGAGAAAGTGACGATACTGGAAAACTTGACACCCTATGCTATTTGATATTCTTCACGTCTTCATGCTCCTGGACCTTGGTTTGCAGCCTGAGAAGAGGCACTAGATTGAGGTGTAGCAGTGGATGCGGATTGACCCGGCGTTTTCACGTGATGAGCTTGCCGAGCAAATTACATGGTATAGAACCCCACCACCCTTGAGTTTGGCAAACACATCATCTTCCCAAGAATTCGTAGCCTCGAAGTAGAAGATGCCATTGCCTCAACACATCAATAATTCTTGCCCAACCAGCTAAGCCCAGCGTTGGMAGACATTATTGTCTGCGCCTGGTACCAGTAATTGCGATCTTCCTACTGCAGCTTGCGAGGTCGTTAGCGACGTCCTTCCACCGCTCCACCCCTCCAACCTGCGCATCAGGTCTTCACAATTTTCGAAACAAGCATCAAATCTGCCATAACATATTAATATACGGCTGCTACCGTCACACCAGGGCTACGACGATCATCTTCGAAGCGCAAATAATCCTACCCAACCCTTGATTCCGACATCATCTATTCAGAAGATTCTGTTACGCCGAATGGTAACCCGATGATATCTCCTCTACTGGCTCAGCTAACATACTAGTAGCCTTTCAAGCCCCTAGAGCTACTTGACACCGACGTCAAACCCACGGACGCTGATAAGATTGTTATAGTCAAGGTTGTCAAAGGTCATGGTCAGTGGGTATATTGGATAGGATGTAGTGGCGTTACCTCTCGCGAGAATGGCAAGAAGGAGAATCACATCGAATCGAAGGGCAAAGCGATCATAGAGGAAGGTGTCGATGTATACTTTACTGGCGGCCAAGTGAGGGAAGGTCACAACGATGGACGAGATGTATAGAATACACTTTCATGGCGTTATCTTCTCCGCTATATCAAAAGCGCTGAATGCTTCCAAAATCAATTCCATGACAACTGGACCACTGGTCCCGACAGGCATTGTCATTGATACGCCCTGTGGTTTTTCAACTCCGTTTGCTAAATCCTCCGCTCGCAGACAGCTTGCCATGATTGCTGTGAAGATTTTTACGCCAAAGACACGCGTAATAATATCGGCCTCGACGCCCTTCAAGAAAACCGCGGGGTAAGGTAAGGCCTTGGCCCCGCCAGGAAAAACCAGCGTCCCAACACAGTGTACGAATAAAGATTTCGCAAGATATTCCACCTTACTCTCGGGTATAACCAAGGTCATGACACAATCCTCTGTTGCCCACCTGGAGAAGGACATAGTTACCATCTCAACGACATCACACAGACTTTTGTCCAGACCTTCCGCGATCCATCGATGTGGGAAATGGCCGTATACTTCGATTCGCTCAATATCGTTGCTCGAGGAGTGCTCGGGGATTGTTATGGGAATGGTTTGAGTCTCGTTTGGAGCAGGTGAGAGCGTCTCGTGGCTCGAAGTATTGACCAAGTATGCTATAGCAATCCTTGGATCGTGCTGAATGTCGTTGCTCAAGGAGTGATCGGGTTTTGTCGTGGGAATGATTTGTATCTGGTTTAGAATAGGCGTTATCGCACAGCTGGAAGAAGTAATCGATGGTACTGTAGGTTGAGTGAGATTTTCGAGCTTCGGGCGATCTATCAGGACTCAGTGGTTAGAATAGGAGAGGCATCGATTAGGTGACTTACGAAGGCGCCGTATAGATAATTTGTTGATGACGGTAGCGATTGAAAAGTGTGTCGTAGATTTGCCTACTCTTCTCGCGACTTCTTTTTGGCTTTCAATGGATAATTTGCGGAAGGAATTGATAGTAGTGCGTTCAGAAGTCCTCCGGGGGAATCTTGTCACGCAATGAAATGCTAACCAGGCTTGCTTCCCGCCATGGTCCAGGAAGATTCGCTCCGTGGTAGTTTCTTTCAGCTTGAGGATTTCCTTCAAGGCTTTCTCGGCTCCCTTTGGCACCCTCTGATAGTTGTTTTGAAGATATGCGGTCAGTAGTGTAATTGACGCATCAACTGTGCTTTGGTCTGAGGACGGCTCCATGATATGGTGCTTGTGTATGATAGGTTTGGTGGGCTGCTATCTCAGAAAGGGCTGCTATGCGAGAGGGCTGCTATTTGAGATTCGAGAGGGGTTGCTAATTTTGGTGGAGCCGCCGACTTTACATCCTCATGATCAGGGGCTTTTCCCCTACCTCGCTTGCTAGCTATTTCATGCCGACTGCTGCAGGCAACCACAGTTCTCCATAACTGGCGATTTCTAGCCAGCTGCTGCAAGGGATCTGACCAGGGCGGGAGGCCCTGCAAGCAGGCCTCGTCCGATTTTTACATGCCGTTCAAATTGCCGTTCAAATTCCGGTTTTTTCTGCGTGGCGCATGTGACGGGGGTGGAAAGCAAGGTGGTGATGGACCAATTAAGTTTGGTTTGTATCGAGTCGTCTTTGCCCTTGGTATTTTACTGACTTTCCGCTCTGGGAAAAGCAAGAATGATCATGCCCTGAACCGGCGTCAGAGTAGAAAATATGGCAGAATAGCCTCGTCACTTGTACATACATCATAATGGTCACTAACGGCGAGATGTATAATGTCCATGGGTTGCAGCAAGATCCTTCTGTGGCGCCTAATGAATGTTCCCGCACCGTCCCTCACTCTACGCTGCTGGATTCCAATAGCGGCTGAGAATACTCGGAATTGCCGAGCATCTAGAGCTTTCGATGACTGTTTGTCACGCAAAATCGCTTGATCAGTGGCTGGTCTTATCATTAAGAAGAATGCGCCTACCTAGATTAGACTTTCTGCCTCGTAGTTGTTGGCTCGTTACTCGCCTATGTTCTATACTACCATTCGATTCGCGGATATATGTCACAAACAGTGCCTCGGGTTCCTCTCTTCGTGTAGCCGACCCACCTCGCTTATCCACTCCTGTCGTGTTGACACCGATGATCAAATGCTTTTTCTACAATTAGTGATTCGCTCGCCTCTTTCTTGATACGGTATTCAGCCGCAGGAGAGATTGGCCTGATCTAATTGAAAGCCTTCCATCGTTCGCTCGCGAAATTGCGACGTGTAACAAACTGACCCTCGTATATTGAGTCAGCCTGTCCAAGATTACGACGTGCAACAAAGTTTCCCTCGTTCAACACCGGAGCCTTGCCAAGGCATTCGAAAGGTTGAACCTACTGACCATCGGGGTTTAAAAGTAAAGACAGTTACTCAGTAACCGTATCATGTCGCAAAGGACTGGAAGTCCCCTGAATTCCACTTATCTTACATGCTTTTCGTCACTGCAACCTTTTGCCCTACGCAACCCAACCATGTATTTGTGCTAAGACGTTGTTGCTCCCTACACAAATTGACGTGTTCAAGATGCCAGAGTCTCTCTCCCATACTTCAACCAATGAACGTAGATCTGCGTATGTGACGCTGGAAACTAAGGTAGCAGACGAAAAAGTCTGTAGCAACCTTCTGAACGGTTACTTCTCCCTTAATCATTCGTAACAGAACAAGCAGTCCGAGGCGAGCTCGACAGCAATACTGGATACATCGCCACACTCGAACACGGTCTTGCTCGATACAGGAGTCAAGGTTTCGAAGAGAGAGTCAGGCACCTTAGAGATCCAATTCTACCACGATCGATATTACGAATGAGGAGAGGTTTTAACCGCTTCTTGGGTCAGATGTTATATACTGCTCTGATCTTCTCACTGGGCTTCGATACTTCGATCCTGTTTCGCCAGCAACAGCCAATCTTCTCATTTGGCGGGTGAAGTGCTTAAGCTGGAAAATATTACTGAAGTGGTGGTTATAAAAAGCAGCTGCGTTAACTACTATGAGCTAAGTATGCAAGAGCTTGAGTGCTAAGAGAAGCGAATTCTTCTAGCAGGAAGGGCTATAAGTTGAGAGCTGTTCGCGAGCCTCCTAGGAAGCCACTTCCAAAGGGTCATGTTGACTTTGATCTCGAGGATTGATAGTGTTGAAAAGCTCTTCACTGCCTAGGTTAGGAGAGGAAAACACGACTAAGTCAATCTCACTGCAACTGACAGATACGAGTTGGACGCATAATGTTGGGCTAGAAGTACTTACTTACCTTGGCCTGAGTTCTCTCTTGAGGACTTAGAATCACGATACAATAATATATCTTTTGTAGGATATCTTATGCCTCGTATCTGTTGCGGGGTCGCGGTTCTGAATCTTTAGTATTATAATATTTACATCTATTACTGCCTATACTGATATCTACAGAATAGTTTACTGAATAAGAAAGCCATTATGCTGTTGTCCATCTACTAGTACCAAAAGTATAATGTATGACGTATTCTATCTCGAGATATATCAATAGAGGAAGAAGAAACAGAGATGTCGATATTGAACAGAAATTTCAATGATATTGCACCTATTAGAATTTAAAACGAGCTATAGTCCTTAGTTTTCCGAATAATTAAACTATTCGAAAGTAGACTTCAGGCTGATCTTAGCTTGATAAGACTCTCCATCTTTCCCTTCAAACGACTCCATAACAGTAATTCTCATACGAGACAGGGATTCGTCAACTTCTGCTGCGTGAATGTTAGACTCTCGCACTATATCTTGCCCGACCTTGATCGTCTTATGATCTAATAACGAGAGAAAAGTGAAAATCTAATGATAAGCCCGGTTAGAGCCAAGTTACCATATCTTAGTAAGTCGCTTTTCGGTATCCGTTCGAGTTTGTGCAGCGTTTACAAGTATTAATAAAAGACGTTCTTCTGCCTCCGTATCCTTCGCAGTAAGGCACATTGATCGGCTGCGAATCAATTCGCTAGCCTGCGGTCTTCGGTAAAGCAATAAGAGGAGATACATCCGGTTGAGCGGCAATCGAAGGCAGGAGCTTCCTGCTATAAAATGGTCCTTTCTACACTATATCTTTCCTTGTATACGCTCATTGCCTGTACCCCTTATAACATTGTTTACAGACTGGTCTCACTTCATGGAATTTCACCCTGCGCGATCTGCCAGCTAGAGTATGTCGGTGTGTCTAGATGTCTAAAAAATGGGAGGTTAAGCCCGTACTTGTAAGCTCTTATACCTACCCTTGGCTTTGCGATTAGAGGAGCGTGACGTTTGTCTTTTGATATCGAAGTCTATTGGGAATTAAGTTCACTTTAGCTAGAAGGCTAGAGATCTTTTGTACTCACTTCTAGATTTTTTGATGGCTTAGTCTTCATGGTTCTTGGTTGTTGAGAAGACCGGATTGTGGACGGGCTAAGGATTCGCAAAATCTAGATTTCAAAGATAATGATTATTCTGTTGTTTATAAGATACTAAGGTAAAACGATCGCGATGAGTAATCTCTCTCTATGGACTTGTGTAATCATAGATCGGTATCGAAGCTTTCATAACATAGTCAATAGAAGTGGCGGAGGCTGTAAACTGCAGGCAAAGGCGCACTACTCCCAATCTAACATTTGGATTCGGAATACTAAAAAGTTAGCTATAATGCTTTTCATAAGGGCAGGCTCTATAGCGTGTAATATCTACTGTATCTTTTATTGGTAGATAGGAGCAGGTAGGCGCAGATCGGAGTCGGTGAGAGAGGTGGGAGCAGGTCGAAGCGAACAGGATAGAACGTTTCGTCGAAAGGTTTATCCGTTACCGTGCTTGTATACCGAAACCTTATTTTGATGATGGTCCGTGCCTTCTTTTAGGAACTGGTAAGCGAGATCAATGTGCCATTTAATACCTATGTTGCGTACAGATTATGCGCTTAATAGTAGGGCTGTTAGTCAGCCTTTGGGCTGGATTTGAATATCTCTTCCGCTTAACTCGATGATACTTAAATATAGCGAAGACTTGTCACACTTAATTCCACTATAAAGAACGTCCTACCCCAGATTGAGAGATCGAGAAGACTTAATGTCTCGTAACTTCCGCCTAATAACCCTTCCTTGATCACTGTAATTATCGTCTTCCTCTGGGAAGATTATGTCTTCTAGAACGACTCTTCACTTGAAGCGAAATTAGTAGAAGAGGGTTGCTAAGGCTGTAAGGTAGCCACTTCCTACCCTAGAGTGATGCACTACCTAACTTGAAGAAGTGGTCAGGTCTGAAGAAACTTTGGAACAGCTGTTACGAGACTTCCGCCTCGAGTTATTGACCGAAAAACCCTTAAATTCTTTGATTCGCAATATAGCTTGACTGGAAGGAATCGCGTCTACTGCCGAGAAATCTGTAGCTGTACCCCTTAGAGCACGGTAATAGACTGGATTGATCGTTACGACAGAGTAGTAGAATATAGAATAACAGCTACAAAGGGTAAATATAGCAGGCCTTACTTTGCGATCTCGTCAGTGTCTCCAACGAATAAATACAATGAATAAATAAAGTGAGGCGAACCAGCAGAATAGCAGTGAGGATAAGTCTGAGATCGGGAGCCACATAAACAAGTTGCCTCTCTCCTTATACTACGACCCCTGTTTGGTCCTACATACACCATGTCTACCCCAGGCATAATCACGACTTCCGCTGATCTCATTTATCGTTTTTCTGAGCTATATCTAAGTTGCCGTTTAGATCCTAGTTGGTATAAGCTACGCTAGACTTCTTTGGAGCGAAATCTTTGGGCCTATCCCTGGAGAGTGAATGAACGGCATCCACATAAGTCTATGTCGGATTGAAGCCGTATAAAACACTATTGCGGATCGATGGTGCTAAACCGTCTTCGCAACCCTATGACAGGTACTAAGGCCAGATGCTAGGTATCTCCAAATGGGCGCTGAGAAACAGAGTAAATTCTACTCATCATTTTCGTAATATAAAAAGTGGAAGCAGGCTACTGCGGTTGCTGGTATTTGCTAATCGTACGACGGAAATTGCTAAAGAGGCCAAGAGCTTTTATGGACAAGGCCGCTCAGCTTGCGCCACGCAGAGCAGCCTCGGTATCATCTTGTTCTTGAATGCGAAGAGGGGACGTGTGTAAAAGCTTTGCGACAAGGAACCAGGATTGGAAGTACGGACGAGGGTGGTTGGCATAGCATGTATCTGCACGGTATATGTAGGAGCTACGAAGCCAAGAACGATCTATGGCATAATACGGAAGCTCGAAACTTAGATGAGACCTCTTTGTAATTGGTAAGGATTTATCAGAGCTCGGTAATCAAACTGTGATGAAGGAATGCCGTTGCTTTATAATCAGATACTATGGGTAAAAGAGGCACAAGGGTGACGATGTAAACGTAGTTTTCTAATGCGAGCTGCTCATAGTACTCGGGGGTAGCTACAGGGGACAGAACTTGTTACATTATAGAACATTTCGAACTTTGCACAGATTTTGAGATTTTGGAAGTCAAGGTACCCCTCGATTTTCTCAGCAAAGTGGGTATCTCGCTACGTAGGCATGGACAATAGCTAACTTAATCCAGAAGCATTACTTTCAAAATTAATAATACTATGATCTCGATTTGGGTATTACAACCAATTGTGCAAGATCACATGCTGCCGCTACACAAATTTCGTATGATGTCATGAAATGCCCCGTCATTTCAGGCGCGAGTTGTGCGGGGTTCGGGGCTTATCCTGATTCTTCTCGCTCATTTGCATTTTCTGTTCAGGTCTTCTATAAAGAAGTATCAAAAGGCTTGAACCATAGCAGAAAACAAATTCTTTGATAACATAACGACCGATGGCGATACTAAGTTTGCTAGGGTTATATAAGCTATAAGATATGTTAGCATCTAGAGAGCTAAAACGTAGTGCGTGGTGTGGTCGAGATACGGGAATCTACGATATCTAGGCGTAAGAGAGATATTCGAAAATATCTTGAATAGTTTAGAGGGATTTATATATTATTAGCTTATTAGACAGTAGTTTTATATAATAGAGCTGTACGATATCGGCATTCTACTTGCCACGTTTATCCTAGACTTATACGCTCCCTACATTTACTTGACATAATATCCGAATACGTCTAAAAACGCTGTATAATAGTATTATCCAAACTCTGCTATTATGATATCCCGTTATTTTGTGAGATCGCTAATAAAAACGATAAAGACGAATCTTTTGCATTAGTACAAATAAATATTATCGCGCACGCCTTCAACTATACCTTTTTCGACCGTTACTATCGCAACATTCAGCTATTATAGCAGCATCTGCAGTACTCTCATAGTGTATTAAGTACTATAAAAGTAATTTGATGCTTATGACACTGGTGAGATGGAATTCTCAGAAAATTTACTCTATGGAAACCCCCGGGAGGTTTATAAGACTCGTGGCCGCCCACGCTTTGATCAGACGAAAACTGAGACAAGGATGACATGCCTTGCTGCCTAAGTCTTAGCCCGAGAACTACGCGTACTGTATAGTAACAGAGTATTACAACTGCTCCGCTTACCGTAGTTTACACCTCTTCCATGGTCTTTCTTTGACTGTCACTCGTCAACGTCATCATCATAGCAAGAACGCTGAAGATCTGCTAGACCACGAGCAAACTGTTAGGATCAATCATGGCTTCTTTTAATTTTTGATTTGGAGATTGTCCAGATTGTCCACTGAGTAGCCGTTGATCATCTTCTGTTTCTTCTTCGCCAAATCTTGCCGATTCTATTAACAGCCGAACCACCAGCTTTAGCCAGGAGGGCGACAGGCAAGCTACTTTCAAGAATGAGAAGAACAATTGCCTCTTTAACCACGGCTTTGGTGGTGGACGGCGGGAGACGAAGCCAAATTCAAGAAATCAAAGTATCATAGATGGGGAAGATGTTTCCGTCAATGAAGTGGGAAGGATCTACGACAAGATCGTCAATTTCTCCCCACTTACTCGAGACATTGTATACGTCCTCCCAGTCGCCCTCCTACTCGTTGCTTCGATTGTCATATTTGCAAGCCATATAATCTTAACGACATCTTTGCCGCTACTGGGGTCAGGGTAATCCTCTTCTGGTTATGGATCGAGATTGTTTAGCTCAGTATTTGGGTTACGAAACTCGTTGCCAAGGCCATCCCATGGGTCTTTATGTTTCTCTGTGGAGTTGTCAGCTCTGGAACTCAGAAATACGCCCTAATATTCAAGTCTGTGGAGATCCAAATGTCGCTGGTAGGATGGGCTATGACTTGTCTAGTAACTTTCAAAGCCTTGGTATCGCCAAAATTGAACAAAAGCATGCTGCATACCTAGTAAGTACTGGATTACTGTCATGATCAGGGTTTCAGATCCTTGCTTAATTGCTTCTCTACTGTTCCTCGGAGAAATCTTTTGTCCAAATGGTTAGTATTGATTACCATCAGCGAATATTCGAGGGACGAATCATTCTGTCGGAACGTGATGTTCATTTGATAGGACTTCTGTACAAAGCTTTGAAAACACTCTTTCCTATGTACTGCAAGGACTTCATTGATGAGGACTACGTTATGAACGATACTATCACAAATACCACAAGACCTTACTGGAAACCGGACTCAGCCACACATCAAAAGCTCATCTCCGACGTTGGGATATTAGGGGATAAGATCATATCTACGTTTGGTAATATCGCGTCCGAAATCACCGGAATGTACGTCTTCAGCCCCACCTCCGCCCAGTCTATCGATTTGGCGGTGATGCGGAAGATAGATAGAAGTCTTGTTTCCTTCTCTGCGACCGCGACGCTGATCACTAGGCCATGTGTTACTTCCAGGTAACAGTAAATGAAAACTTCCCAAGCGACATCCGTCATGTGGTAAAACCAAGGCATATTAAGGATAATCAATTCTGTAAGATACAAGAGGCCAGACCCACGTTTTGGCGAGCGGGATTATTAGGAGCATTAGCTAATGGATCAGATCTAAGCTCTGACAATAATGTAAAGAACATTTCCCTTCCCTTCAACTTCTTTGCCATGATGAGGGTCGCACTACGAATGAGGATAAAGATATTAAACCCACGTATAGAACACCAGTGAAGGCTAGAGCCGCGAGATGAGGAGACCAATTTGATGACAGCGTATTGGAGAACTATTGGATAACTTGAAAACAATCAGAACATGATGTGCCTTTACGGTACCTTTTCTTCGCACTGGTATGACCAAAATCGTGTCAATATCTTACACGAAGTCCCCTTAGAAATGTATTTCTGTGTGTTTAGACTACTGTATCCTGTACAGATTAGAAACACGGAATTTGTTACGTCACCAGCGATTATTAGCAACACCGCTGCAACTATAAATTTCTTATTCACAACTGCAATAACGTAACTTCTTGTCAACTGTATTCAGCAAAAGGTTGACGTTACTGCGGCCATACAATTTAACAACACGACTCGCGATTGTTTGACGAGGTTTCGAGGATCATAGCGTTCGAGCTCATCCTCGTCTACCACAGCTCAAGTCTTAATACACTGCCGTGCTTCCAACCCAATTCGCTTGCAGACGACCCACTCCAACGTAAGTTACTCTCGTGAGGCTCTTGAAAGACGCCGCAAACATTGCTGGCCTGTATCAACCTCAGCACGTCCTGCACAGTGTATGTCATTGGAATGAACATGTTATGGCTCGTTTCGTCAATCCTCTTTTTCTTGTTTGACACCCTGAACTTCGTTTGACAGCGAAGAACTATAAATACGCGGTTATATCCTTCAAGCACAAATGCACCTTGACCTGGGAAGCAGACAGACATCATCCCGTCGGCCCACACCCACGATACGTTGTGTAAAGCGGTCGCGCTAGCAATGACCGCATGGGAGGGTTTGATGTTCGAAGTAATAAAAAGAGGTTTGTCAAGCTCTAGGCTGCGAGGGTCCCATTTGTCCAAGTCCATGTCTGCGTCTGCTCGGACGAGCTTCCACATACCTGGTTTGGGTGACACAGTCGTGGGATACTGATGAGCAAGATCTTCAAGGAGGGCATCGACGTAGTCGCATAATTGCTGCGGATGTCAGCATCTTCACTCCAAGATTCATATGTAGCAACAGACCTGCTTACTGATGATGTCCCCTAACCTTGGTGTAAAGACGATCTCATGTGGAAGGATACGAAAGGAGATACAAAGCTTCTGCAATTCCTGTCGACAGCTAAGGGTCATAGGCGGATCTTTCGAAGCAACTTTCAATGCCATATTGGTTGGAAGATATATTTCGGAGTCTATACTGTAGAAATATCACGATGAGAGAACTTTCACACTACCCCGCAGGGTATGACCAAAATAATTACATCTATTACGTCATGCATAGTTGAATTTTCGCAAGCACTACAATTTGATGACTTTCCCAGTAGTCTGCAATGAAGGCACGCTCGAAAATCATTCAATCTTGAGTGTTCCATATTACACATCATGTTGGCGGAAGATGCTACCAGACTGCAGAAAATCGATGAATTATACGCGCTGCGCCTTGACCAATATGTGTCCCTACCCCAGGTTTGTTGCCATGCCTCTACTACCGGGCTCAACTGACGTACACGCAGCTTGTCGTCGTTGGTGATCAGTCAAGTGGTAAAAGTTCTGTTCTGGAAGGGTTAACCAATTTACCATTTCCTCGAGACTCCGGCCTTTGTACTCGATTCCCTACCCAGATCGTTTTCAAGCGCTCGGTAACATCAAGAAAAGAGGTTAGCATCATGGCTGCCCACGGCCAAGAACAATCCAAGACAGATGCAATTGCTATGTTCGGAAAGATTCAACTCACGAGCTTCGATGAAAACTCCTTCTCGAATCTATTGGCCAAGGTAGATAAGTCTGCATCCTGATCATTGTTGCCTTTGTTGACTCACAAACTACAGGCGTCGGAATGTATGGGGCTTCCTTACCCGGGTAAGCAGCGGGACGACAACATGGATTCTTTCTCTCATAACATTCTCAAATTTGAGCTCTCTGGTCCAGAGTATGAAAATTTCAGTGTTGTTGATCTCCCAGGGTTGTTCAGAAGTAAGTTCTGTGAATTCTACCGCCATGTCATGGCTAATCAGATTCTAGAACCAACTCCAGGTCAGACTAGCAAGGAGGATATGGCGCTTGTTCGTGGAATAGTCGCGAAATATTTAGGAAACCCTCGGAGCATTATTCTGTAATATGACATGGCCTCCTGAAGAGACAACCGCTAACATGTTTTGTAGAGCAGTTGTTCCTGCCAACATTGACATTGCGACACAGGAGATCATCCAGATGGCGGAAGATGCTGATCCTGATGGTCAAAGGACACTAGGAGTACTCACAAAGCCAGACATAGTAGATCGGGGGGCTGAGGAAAAGGCATGCATAACCCTTTCATTATGAGCAGATGTATTAACTGTCCAAGGTCATAGAGCTTGTTATGAATCAAGCAGGCAACGCCCGTTTTGAGCTTGGCTATACAATTGTATGCAATCGGAGCCAGAGTGACCTTGGGATAACGAACGATGAACGCAACGCTCGTGAAGCCATTTTCTTTAAACGCGAACCTTGGAGCGCTATCCCAGAGGAGCGAGCAGGCGTAAAGTCTTTGAAAGATCGACTGAACAACCTACTGGTTGATGTCACCAGGCACAACTTTCAAGCTGTGGCCGAGGATTTACGGCTTCGGATTCACAACCTGGAAGGAGAGTTGGATGATATGGGTCCAGGTCGTCATACGCCCAATGATCAACGTAATCATCTTATTAGAATTGCCACTGACGTTCGGGAGATAACCTCCAAGGCTATTGATGCATATTATGGTCGCGATCAATGTTTCGAGGATAACACGTTCCGTTTAGCAACAAATGTCATGACAATGAACAAAAGCTTTTCGGATGCCATTGCGCGAAAAGGTTGTACGAGGAGGTTCCGTTCCGAAGCCACCGAAAATGACACAATCGCAGCCACTTCAGAAACCGGCGAGGCCGGGTACGACTCGTGTGCTTCTTCCACAGACGGTCTCGGTACACTATCAACTCCTAAGGCAGGTACGGAAACCCAGTCTCTTCATGAGTACCCGGAGCTGAAGGTTCTTATGGGCCCACCCGAGCCAGCACCCGCAACACCCAAACAGGATATCATGCAATGGATAACGAAGCAGTACGAAAGATCCAAGGGGTTTGAGATAGGGACTCTGAATCCTTCTCTCCTCCCTTCTTTGTTTTCGGAACAATCCCAGAGCTGGAAGTATTTTGCTAGCGGACATGTGGAGAATGTAGTGCAGGCAATCCATCATTTCACTTACAAAACACTTCAACACTGCTGTAAGGACGCGGCACTGAGCAAGAGGCTGTGGGGCAAATTGTCTCAGCTGTTGTTACCGAAATACAGAAAGGCTCTGGACCAGGCTATCTTTCTGGTCAAGGTCGAACAGCAGGGCAATCTGCTCACCATGAATCACTACTTTGCTGATAACCTGCGCAAGGCTCGTGAAGATCGGATCAAGAAACAACTGATAAATCTACAATCATGGACGACAGATGATCCACTGAAACAGCCGCTACTCCGCCTTGAAGATACCATTACGACATTTCTAAGTAATGAAGATCAAACAACACAGGATTTACATGATACGCTAGAAGCGTATTACAAGGTATCTCGCAAAAGATTCGTGGATGCCGTTTGCCTCCAAGCTGTTGACCACTTCCTCATTAGCAGTAAAGATGGGCCG
This sequence comes from Rhynchosporium agropyri, assembly GCA_900074905.1. Lineage (NCBI taxonomy): Eukaryota > Fungi > Ascomycota > Leotiomycetes > Helotiales > Ploettnerulaceae > Rhynchosporium > Rhynchosporium agropyri. Next base: position 739,440 of record FJUX01000012.1, on the reverse strand, counting down.
CTGTGGCTATTCTCGCCGCAGCTCATAGGCAGATTGACAGACTCCGAGCTTAGTAGAATCGCTGGTGAAAGTGATCAGACTGTTGTACGCAGAGCGCGGCTCACAGAAGAAATTACGAACCTAAGGGCTGGGCAAAAGATTCTTGAGGATTAGCCTGGTAGCAGGCTCAGTAAAATGTAAAAGGCCTCCGTGAACGAGACTGTCGTAACAGGAGAGTGGTCGCTATGTCGTATTCGGACAAACTTGGCGGGTAGCAGAAGGTTCATGTCTAAGTTGTTGACTTTCTCTAAATGCAGCCTTGTATAGAAGATCATACTGGTCTCTATGGAAAAGATGGGAAAGAGAGTTTTGAGAACACATGCCTGTATCTGAGGTGACGAAATTCGGTGTGGTGAAAACTGAGTTGTCAGAAGTTGTCTCACTTGTAAGTCTTTTTGAATAACTATTTGGTGATAGAGATCAAGAAGTGACCTCAGTAAAGTCAGCTCGAAAGAGCAATGAAGTGGTAGTAGAGGACGCATAAATCGCTCCCAAAATGGGACAAAATGGACCTAGGCTTGGAAAATACCTCGAATTGGTGGATCTTCGTCGAGAAAAGTGGCCATGCGAAAAAAGTCGACTATCTTTCAATAGAAAAGCGAGATGTTTCTTATCCCAATCAATCCTTGACATTTTTCGTTGCGGGTTCTTGTCATATTGTCCTTGCGGTTAAGGACGTGGTTGCTCCTTCCTTTAGTGGGAGTGGATACCTAATCACCTTTTACGTGCTTCCCGCAGTTTTTGCTCTAACGTCTTCTTCCGGGTCGGTGCTTAGAATCTTCAGGCTTTACTTTTCACGCGTTCCATACGTCATTCAACGCATTCCTCCGCTCATTCACGCGTTTCGTACGCGTGCCTTCCGCCCAGCATCACCTCAACTTTTGGACATGTTTTGTACAGTAGATGTCCACATACCATCTACTATTATGCCTTTCAACACCTCGGACGGTCTAGAAGGTGAGGAGGAAGAATGCGGACGGAACTTGTAACAAATAAAACTGCCGGGAAGCGCTAATCTATGGCCATCATTGCAAATCAAGCTGAGGATCGTAACACCAGCAAGCGTAATGCGAGGAGGCTCACATATGGTACGTGACGAATTCCATTCCATCGACTTTTTTTTACAAACCCTTCTTTTCTGCAATCCCTTCCACAATCACGGTATGGGGTTTCTACATTTCTCTATGTCCATTTCTTTACCAATTCTGTACGTTTTACAGTGCATGGCGCACCACGAACACAATTCGAGGCACAAACAATCGCAAACATTGGAACGCCTTCTATAAAGGCATTCGAGCCGATGAAGATACCACCGTGTGTCCTTCCGGCGAGCAGATTTTTCGGTACATCAACACTATGGCCAAACACATCAAACCGAACATTCGGAAAAGCCCGTGGCATCCCTTTCAATGATACAAGGCATTTGTTAAAAGCTGATTGTTATGTTGACCTTCCGACACTCAGATCTTGGAGCAAATTATGGCCCATATCATGCCAAACGACTCGAGGTTCATCTGAACCAGCTTGGTCAGCGAAACTTGTTACCAAAAGGACGCTGGTTCGAAAAAAGTATGGATTGGATTTCGTATGCTGCAAGGTTTGTAATCTCAACTTTTACACCCATTTCCTATGTCTTATTTCCTTGAGTATGAGGGACGTTTCGCTGACTTCGACAAATTCAGCGATGACGCGTCTATGGCTGGAGAAGAGTATCGCGAATGGCTGTAGCTCTTGGTACAAGGTCCTCTTAACGCTGCTTGGGCTCGTGCTCATGTCTGCTGTCGCAGGAAGGGCTGGTGGCGTCTCGCGCTCAGAGGGATATAAAGGAGCCGAGACTCTATGCTGGGGCGATGTTGAACTGGAGTTGTCGTCTGATATGAAAGACCGATCACCGAGTGTCCAAGATCTGCGCGGAAAGCCTACTTTGAGTATTACGTCGCTCGCGGCCATGACTACGACGCAGGACTGAATCTTGTCGTTGGATTCGGGAATTTGAGGTATCGGCAGGTGCGGAGACAGAAGTAGGGGTGTTTGTCGGAATCAAACTCGAGAGCTTCTTCGTCGACAAGCGAGTCGAGACTGCCAGATAGTCTGGGCGATTCTGCTGAGTATAGTCCTTCCGAACTCCTCGCTGAGATAAATGTAGAAGGTGTGGTGCTTTTGTCTTCAAGGACAGGATTCCAGCAGAAGGCTTCCGTATTCCACATTCGCCAACTCAAGTTCTCCAATCTACGTCCTTTCTCCATTGACGAAGCGTATCGCGAGAAGACTAAAAATTTATTAGTTTTTGTTTGCGGTTCCGGTTCCAATTCCAACAAGGACGCTCACTCTTTGTGGGGGCTTGGGCAGATTGTAAGAGACGCAAACTCTTAGCTTGCGAGCTCACTTTGTCCTGCTCTGGTGTTGACGGCCGTGGGCTGCACGGTGGTGTGGCTGGAGGTTGATGGTCACTAGAATACAGTGCGATTTCATCTCTGTTGGAGCCATATCCAAGAACGCAAGGAGGTTCGACGCTCGAGAGTAAATATCAAAGCTACTCAAGAAAATCTGATGAAATAGTTAGGCATTATCCAGAGGCTAGAGAGTAACAAAGGATAGCGACGTACTCTTTCATAGGCCAAGCCTTATCCGCACAGGGACGACAAGTCTTCAACTTGCAGTACTTGCACTCATAGATGTACCAATGTGGCCCGCTATAGCATTGGCTGCAAGTCCACTGAATGAGAGTCGACTCGGATTTTAAGAGATTGAGAGTGTGGTGGCAGTACTTCGGAATCGCCATTGACAGATAACCCAGGCACAAGGATGACTTGGTACGAGAGTACAGTAATTGCTAGAAGAAGAGTAGTTAATATCGGGGGGGATGGAGGGGAGGGGCAATCCGCACCTTTATATTGCTTGATTTCTCTCCATAATGCACGGGAATAAATCTATCTTGGAAACCCAACGCCGTATGAAACATTCAGGTAGCTGAATCCTTCATCCCTGGGTTCATAATTAGCTTAAACTTTCGAGCTCCATTCTCGCGTGGCCACCGGCGGATCGTTAGCCCATGGTGGCTGTATGATGGTTACTTAAGGACTAAAGCTGGCTTCACCGAATCACTCCTGAAAGTCACTTACGGATCAGTTGATGATGTCTACAATACTCGATCAAAGCTAGATTGGAAAAGTAGTATTTTGCATAAGCGTTCGCTGGGGCACGCCGTTATCTTGATTCTCTCGAAGGTTGCATTACACCATGAATCCGCGGTCGAGTTTTACTATTTGAGGACGATTTGATACATGCAAAGCGAAACTGGCAAGACCCAAAAATAAAGATCTCAATATCAGCAACTCAGCCCAGCCATCCGATGCTATTCCCTACTCCTTCCATCATAATCACTTTTGCTTCTCATTCAGCGACGTTAGCTTAGAGAGCTTCTCAAGGAGGTCGCTGAGAATTTTGTTAGCTTTGATATATCAGGGCTACATTGCACATGTACTCCAAACTGGATGGGCTTCCACGAAGAGTTTCCGCTATAGCCGGGTCTGTCTGCTGAGGATGACTGGTACAAGGGTCTGTGGGCGGCTTCCGAGCAGTCTCGTGGTTGTCATCAACTTGAGACGAATCTGGCTGTCCGGGCTTTGTGGTCATCTCTGTGGAGCCATTATCTAGGTGGAGTATTGGTGGATAGTCTAGTCTATATGCGGAAGTGTGATGTTCGAGAAGATGCTGGAAGAACTGAAAGAGGTGAGGAAGCGAACGGTTAAACTTGTAAGGAATTCGCACTCCTATGTACATTTTCATACTAAAAGGTCGTATATGTTTTCCCTGCAACGAATAACTCATCGGCTTCTCTTACAGCCGTCTCTTACGATCGAAAAGATTCACTCGGGTCCTATCAATCAGAATCAAGTGGTCAAGACTGGGGCCTTGTGTACAGCTTCATCCACTTCAATGTGCTCCTTGACCGTGCGATTTGCCATGCATCTTGTTGTAACTAGGAAGAAGAAGCCGGCGTCATGTCGACGATGTTGGTCCCCCAGAACGGGTTAGACTTGAGAATTCTCCTAGACTTCATACCGGTGTGGACAGTGCTAGCTAAGAATGATCAAGCTGGCTTCGCCGTGTCTCGACTTGGCTGGATACCAAAGGGACAATTAACGAGGAATTACTAACGTCTTCGGTAGGAGGCTGAAACTTCATCTCACTGCAAGATTGACCAACCGGTAAACCCTTGTATTTCTGTTGGCTTGACTTTATTAGAGCGCGTATAATCGTATTCCGAACGTTTGTTGGCGTACGGATCAGGAAAAAGTTGGTCTGCTGCTGACCCTTGTGCCAGCGTTTGTAGCCTTTTTCCATGCCATCTGGTCCACCACGTGGCACAACAGGAATGCAAATTATAGTACTGCCGGAACAGCATCCACGGCTCCGCATACAAAAATGCCCCCTGGACGATGCAATCGGAAGGGGACCATAAAATCATGATCCTCGAGAGGAGTATGGGCCGCAAAGTCATGGTCCTAGAGAGAATGAGGCAGGGCCATGCAGTTATGATCCCTGAACGGAAGGCGGACGGCCGCAAAGTCATGGTCCCAGCAAGATTGAAGCAGGGACCACGAAGCCATGATGCCTCCAGATAGTGAGGACTTAGACAACAGCTAATAATACCAGACACTCAGAGGCCTTATTTATATCTCGTTGCTAAGGCTTTCTTGCAGAGACTTCTCATAAGATAACATCTGGTTGTCTTTAGATAGAGACATCAAAATTGGCCCACTTTCCCCACCTATAGAATACAACATTTGCTAATCCTTTCACTTAAGTCCTAGATCCTCGAGATCTGAAGTTTGATAACCTACAAGAGAGCCCGAAAGTCTCACAGGTCCTATTAGATTTTCCAATATTAGCCGAAATAATAGAAGAAATAATACTATCCCGTTACTACCTCACGCCAGATGACGACAGATAGTCTTGGGACGCAGTCGATTTCCTCTCATGTACTCTAGAAGGATCAATTTAGAGTCTAATAAATATCAGGAGTAAGTAGATAGTATGCGAACATTAGCTGATCAGACTAGTATTGCTTTCTTACTCAAGCTTTATCCCCAAAAAGGCTGATTCCACGCATCCGTTTCGCATATGAGGCCGAGCGTAGGTCATGGAACTCCAATAACGGAAATGAGCAAGTTTTTGACTTCGATTTTGGTACGACGGCTTGAAAACAGGCTTCTCTAATTACTGTAACTAAATCACAATAGTGATCCAAAATAATGACATACTACGTAGCTACTTCCTCAATTTTTATGACTCTTATGGTGTGGTGTCCTCCCGCCACAATAGACAAGATGTGCGCACATATCTCCTCTTTCATTTGATTTACGAACCTAAAGAGAATGCGAAAGACAAAAGAAAGGGATCCTTTTATGCATAGGTATTGTATGAATGTATAACGACAATTCGCCGAAGCATCAGGTGTGGTAGTCTTTCGAATCAACGTCAAAGCCGACCGAGTGAGAGAAGTATGAATGAATTGCATGAAATGCAGAGGACTCTTCCTTTAAGTTGCATAAAATAACTTTCGCTACCGCATGGTTTGCTGTGTAATTTCTCTGTCTTATTCCTTGCCATGCTCACAATACAAATTCACCGCTTCGAACAAATAGCGTGAAATTATTCCTTATGAATAGCCAACAAAGTTGTGAATTTTGGCTTGGGATCAGGCTGCTCTACCTGGAAGTGATGCGGTAGAAGATTCGTCGTTATAGGGGTATGCGTAATTCTGGATAATATAGATATATCCCGGTTCTACGCCAATTAACGTATTGTTTCTGCCATTACTAGCCACTAACTTTCATTATTAATAGAACGGCATAAGGTGACTTGGCCCCGCCGACGAATAAACAGAGATCTCGAACCAAGGAAGCTAGCCTAGTTCGTAGGCTTTCTTGATCAATATGGTCGTTCCCCCCGACGCCCCGTATACTTATTCTCGCGTTTCGCTATTGTGATGCAACTCAGAATATACTCTGTGAGTCTGCGAGGAAATGGGATGCCTCGCAGTATTTTGTGCGTGGCAAAAGCTGATAAAATCATATCTCGGCCCTCTAATATGTAATAGTGTCACTGCTTCATCTAAGTTTTGAAGAGATCACCATCCCGTTGTTCGATTGATGTCAGCTAGTGGTAGTAATATTCAGAATATCGACTCCCTATAGACACCTAGGCTGATTGAACACCCTTGGCAGAATCCACAAATTATACGGACTTGAAATGGATGCAGAGAAGGCAGCAAATGAGGTAACAAAGCGTGTTCGAGCTGCAAAGAAACACACAAGCATCTCCTCGACGATAATCTTAATCACTGTCGCACTCGATAACTGGCGGCTGACGATTGCTACCTTCATTGAAATGTTTTCATGTTATAGAGAGTTTGATCAAGTCGAACGAGATACATATAGCTGTTCAGCGATCAAAATCAAAAACATAGGTGGCATTGCCTCCGTGCGTACTGCGTCGAAAATCATACATATGTTCAGTAGAACGTGCCATAACGATCAATGCAGCGGAAGTCCTTTGCTATCCCATCTTGTCGTCTTCTTGAGAGCTTTGCGTATTCCATCTTGAGCTCGTCTGCACGCACTTGAAGCTTTGTAACTTCAGTTTCTATTCCTTTGCTGCAATCATCATCCCATTTGTTGAGCTCCATACTGTCCTCATCGATGGCAATTTCATCCACGTCACTCCCCTCGTCAATGTCCTCAGTGCTATCCCTGTCTTCGTCATTATCATTACTATCATCACTGTCACTATAATCATCCTCGTTATCTCTGAATAAGACCGCGATGCTTTTCAAACCTCCTAAACACGAAAGATACTTCGACATGTACCGTTTAGGCGTGGACTCCTCCCACTCTGCTTCTCGGATAATCACACTCTCAATATAAGTGAGCTGCTCGCCATAACAACATAGCAGGTCTCGGAGGTAGCTAGGCTCGTCGGTAAAGTCGAAACTAAACCAGAGAACATCTTGGCGAGGATTGAAGTAGAACGAGCCCGACTTCGCGTTTGTATGCTCCATGAGCCGATATTGCTTTAATGTATGCTGGCGTGATTCGAGGCAGACGTGAAGTGACACCGGAGGAGGGCAGAGTTCTGCTGGCCCTTGCTCGATAATTCTTGTACCAAAGTTCATGTTTAGCAACGTTGATAACGAGCCTGCGAAGCGCAGAATCGAGACATCTTCGTATTCCATCGTCGTCTCGTCCTCACAGATTGCGGCTTCAATAAGTCGAGGTTCCGGCCAGGTCTGTTCCTATATCAGAAGGCGCATCTCGAGTGACAGCTTCGGAAATAGATGGAAGGTAAGGCCTGCTTGAGGCCTCTCTTGTTTCAGTTAGGACAGCTTGAAAGACGCAATTGAACGAACCTTCAGGAATTGTATTTATTGCAAGGTAACGTTGATATTCAGAGGAAGGCATAGAGTAGTTGAATGATGTTGGTTGCATTGCAGTACTAATTATTATGGAGAGTTACCAAAAGGTATTATCTAGGGATATCCGCACGGATCATGCACGTGACTGTAGTCACATGMCCCATACCAAACCCATAACCCATATCCTCGCAACTGATCGTACACCTCCATGACTACACCTCGCAGAATTCTTGAATGGGGAATGCGGAAAGGGTCCTTAAAAACGACGCTGTACTGCGGGGTAAGAAAGCCGGAATGTGGCAGTGCGTGTCTGTGTCTGCAGGCCGCCATATAATCAGTGGCCCAAAAGAGCTTACTTTACTTGGCAGACGACTAGGGTGCTTCTTAATTAGAAACAAGCAATAGGTCACAGGCTTTTTCAGTGTCATGCCTATTACGGCACAAGTACGATTCAAGTATTTAAATACATTCGGTAGAGTCAGACTAATAGTGGGAGTTGACTTCACCACTCTCGGGGCCCTTCCCAAGAGTGGGCGAAAGCAAATCGTCCGCGAAAGCAAAACTTGTCCGGGCACGGGCTAGAACACTACCAAAAACACTACTTTTTAGGACAGAATAATAATAATTGAATATCAATTTTTTTTATATACAATCTTAGGCTCTGATTCTCATGAAACCGCACGTAGTCGTCTTGCCCTGTAATTGACTCAATTGAAGTAACAGATCTAGGAGGTGATATATCCATTCCTCCTGTACCGTCCCTAGCCTCCTCCCCAGCGTCATTATCATCAATATCACTATCCCGATTATTGATTAGTATAGGTAGTCCCCTACTAGGTGATGTAGGGGGCTCTGAATCAGATGAAACAAGTCGGATTCGGGAGAGAGGGTTCTGCTGTACTGCAAAGGTACGCTCTATAGCTAGAATTTCCAGGTCGATAGTGAGGCCTAGAGGGCAGAATTGTATGGGATTTTGGTCCTGGGTTGATTCTAGCTCTCCTTGCTCAGTTGTAACTCGCTTTTTAAGTGGTAATAGTCGAATTCTGAGTATCTCTTCTTCTTCAGTAGATGGGTTGTTTTGTCGGTCTCGGACGGGAAGTAGTTTTGGCGTTGGAATAGGTAGTGGACTACCTTCCCTCTTGATAGCAAGAAAATCTAATATCCACTTCTTTCTCTCCCTCTCTTCTCGACGGTCGAGAACTCCAAAAGCGAGTTGCTCCTTTCGGATAAGAGTCTTCTCAGCCTGCAATTTCCGCTGAGCTGTTTTGAGTGCTTTCCCCCGCAATTCAACCTCCTTCGCCTTTGCTTTGTCGAGACTTGCTGAAGGAAGAAGAGAACCTCCCTTCTGTAAACTGCTCCTTTTGATCAACTTCTTCTTATGGAACTTCTGTTGTACGTTCCGAGCTGATTCTATATCAACCTGATCAAGACTGGCTCGCATGAGAGGTTTATTATTGATAGACCTTGTGAACTCGTAAAGGCCACGGGATGGTGAGGAGAGGAAAGAAATAAGCTTGTCGTTCAGCTTATCCCAGGCATGCTGTACCTCCTCATATGTAGTAGGTCTCCGGCGTAGAGGAGTGACAATTCCTTGTCCCGGGAGTGTAGGCAGAGACTATAGTATTTCTTCTTCCTCCTGCTCATCCCCAGAGTTCGATACTCTCCCGTACTCCAAAAGCTCTAAACCAGTGTCTTTTCGACTCTTCTTTCTGTACTCCTTTAACTTCTTCTGTGCTGCCTTAAAGCTTATGGGCCATATGCCGGAGTCTCTAAAAGAGTGCTTAATAGTGCGTTTTGTGAAGGTTTTAGTGCGAATTTCGGGCATATCCCGGAGGAAGGATTGTAGGTTATACTCGGGTTCATAAGACCGAATTGCGTCTATTATATATAACTATTGATTGTGCTTCCACTATCTGAAGCAGCCTACGTCGAGAGGTTGTAGAAGGTGAGTTTGATGAGATAAGTACTTGATAAGCCAGATTTTGTGAGACTTCGCTTTGATAACAAAGGCGTTTGCTTCGTGGCAGACGCAACTATTAAGGAGAAGTATAATCCATAGAGATTCAGGTGTTTGTTGCGTATAGGAGATGAAGTGATTAAGCTATACAAGCATAATACCTTCGTTAGTATAACCCGATTCAAATACCGTAAGTCGTTCTAAACCAGTCATAGTTTCTTGGAAAAAACTAGCCATAATCATGACTCCGGGTATGATAATAACTAGTGGAACTACGGTTCCATTGGCATATACTGCTTCGATTATCGTGACTGACATGCGATTTTCTGGTACTCCGTAATACATTTCCTTGATCCCAATAGGTACTACTACCTCCTCTCCTGCGGGCATATAAATACGTGCTCCTTTCTCGTCTATATTATATATTCGATGGCTATCAGTCTCCTGTATACCACAGACTATCAAAGCCGCCTTATATTTAGAGTCAAACTACTCCTGGATGTGAGCTTCGGTATGCATATCAACCCGGTGGGAAGCAATTAGCTTGGTTTTGATAGTGTGGAGTGTTTCTTTCTTTGCTCATAGCCAGAGCTGGAACTACCTCCAGGTAGGTGGACTCTTCTTGGACTCCTTTCTCATATGGCATACGTACTGGAAAAGTAATAACCTGGTTGCCCCTTTGCGACCATCCAAGGAGTGGTCTACGGCGAATCTGATCAAGGCTCTCTCTTGTGCATCATCTAGTATCTTGTTATGGCCACTACTTCCGGGAGGCTGTATACGTGCTCCTATAGAGACCTTTTCTTGATGCCTCTTCCACTTGCGCTGTAAGCTACCGGGTTGCTTCAAACTATTTATCTTTGCTGCAGTATTAGCTGATTCCGTAGGGTTGTCATATAGCCACTTGAAAGCTAGGGCTTGCTTCTCTTCGTCAGGGAAGTGTCGCTGCAGACCTCTCTTAGGAGCTTGACGTAGTCGGGCTATAATTCAATCAATTATATCAAAAGGATTTAATCAAGAAGTTTTTTATTTTTATTGGTGTCCGGGTTTACATTAATTGAGCGGTTTCTTTGGTAGTAGTAGGAGGGGTTTTTACCCCGCCTTATGTAGCGCCGGACAAGTTTTGCTTTCGCGGACATTTTGCTTTCGCCCACTCTTGGGAAGGGCCACGAGAGTGGTGAGGTCAACTCCCACTATTAGTGTCACAACATCACAATCATGTACCTGGGAACCTTCACGCAATGTAAATCCCATCACCTTGCAATCTTTTGCTGACCTTGCTGCAGAGTTGCTCACGTAGCATCCGTGATGAGTCGTACAATCCTGGCAGCAGCTCTCAAGCACACCGTGACAGAGCGCTCAAATAATTTCCGGTGCGGCCAGATCTACATCACCAGATTTCTGGTCCACAATTGTACCTCAACAAGTGCAGATACAGTCATTGCACCCATCGGCAACACAGATGGAATTATCAGTCCTTTACCATGGGACAATTAGATCTTAAGAGCATTCGAAACAGGTTCGGAGTTACAGGATTCTCCAGGTGCCTCGTCACACCACCAAGTAGTTCTACTCAATACAGGTTCTACAACCGAATGGCTCAGGATATAGGCATGGTAGGATTCACTCTGGGACAGACCTGCAGACAATACATTGACTTCGATGGCAATTCGGCTGTGACCTACGCTGGACAGTGAAGGCTCGTGCCGATGCCAAGATGACCATCACGTACTAGGCAGCAAGGGACGCGGTTTTGTATGACTCTTTGGGGTTGATAGGCTTACACAGAGCTCATCAAAAGCCTAGCCTCAGCGTTCCTTCTTTAGCTACCTAGCTCATACATCAGTATACTGGGTCTTAGTATACATAAGTTTGTTATGGTATAATCGGTTGAACGCGAAACTGTTCCCAAGTAAATCCGAAAAACTATCCGCTTTTAACGTATGAAGACATTTTTGCCTTCGAGGAGGTCGTAAGTCAAATACTGAAGGCCTGGTAATTATTATGACACTACAATATTATAGCTCCTAGCCGTACGAGGCTTCATCAGCTAGCCAGAGGAGTATAAGCTCGAGGCTGCCAATGATTCATCCTATCACGCAAGGGAATTTACGTGAAATTACTAGAGGTACCACCAGCTCAATCTAGACAAGCATTCTGATGCTGGTTGATGGAGCCTGTGGTGTGCTCTGGCGCGGCCAGGATCGATCATGAAAGCTCCATCACTCGCCACAGTCATAATGTGGAGAAGAAAAGTTTATTTTGGCGACTACGTTAGTACGAAAGGTACGAACCACGAATCGTGAACTAAGGAGTCCTCCTTTCCACTTGAGCTAACTCAAAGTAGTATAAGAGCATGCCCGACGCAAGAAATTTCCTCGCAGTGTTTCCCTGACGTTTCCGTCACCGAGGGCGTATACTTGAGTGTTTGTATAACCAAATGGAGTCTGCAAGGGAGGCAGTATTCCAACTTCCACCCGGCGCTCGTTCCGGAGGCATATCCTTACTGATCACGAAGGCATGTGCGATATAGCTTACATTTAAATTCCAAATGCCTAATCGTGGTCGGGATACTTCGTACATGCCCAAACAAGTCCGGATTCCTCGTCCGTGCACTTGTCGAATGTTCTAACAAAAACAAGCGTTTCTGACGAATCAAATATCAGATTATCGTTATCTCTTTCCCTTTCTGATTAAGATAAGCGTATTTTGAAGTAAGAAGCATGGACGCGGAATCCGGAATACTAAGTACTTGGGACATGTACGAAGTATGTCCAATCCAAGAAGATTCTACCCCTACCCCGTTCCCCGCACCTGTCTCGTTTTATTTTAAGGTGTATGCTTGTTCTGTACATTCTTAAATTAATGCTGTGAAATAATATCCCCTACCGCTATCGCGTCTCGAATATATATGCTTAAATTTACATACACCCAATCTAAGAAGGTTGTACCCATACCCCCTTCTCAGCACCTGGCTCGCATGTCTTGTCTCGATTCTCTTCGCTGCATATGCTTAAATCTGTATACCTCTAAATCAAATCTGTAAACAGCAGCTCCCGGCGCCGTAGCTTATCTCGGTAGCATATGCTTAAATATTCGTATGCTCAGAACTAAGTCATATAAAGGATTTCCAATAGAGCCTTTCTAGTGCACACATGTCACCGTAGTATCTATATAGATATACGTATACTTAAGTTTGAGTCTGCCTATAAATAAATCTATATTAAAGTATTAGCCGCTGGCTTGTTCTTGGGTGCATATGCTGAAACTTGCATGTGCTTTATTACCTAGTCCTCACAAAAGGCGGACAGTCCAATCCCCGCCCTAGATTTTATCTCGAGGCATTTGCTAAAATTTGAACATGCTCTAAACTGAGTTTACAGTAAGGACCCTATGAAAAGTCGGGTAGTTGGTAAAAGAGTTAGTTTAGCGGATGCTGATAACCCTCGCCGTGCCTCGCATAATGACTGGAGCCGCTAATAGGGCCAACCTAGCTAGCTCGCATGCATGATAAATAACAGTATCTACACTACGCTCATTCGAGAAAGATTTCCTTAAAGGGTCCGCCGGCGTCGTTGTCACGAGGGGATATGCTTCAATGCGCGTTATATCTAGACTGAGTTTGCATCAAATAATATACCCCATCCGCCTCCCAGTGCTTTCCTAGGATATGTGCTTAGACTTACGTATATTCTCTCCTCAGATGCTTGGTTCGGGGACATATCCTTGAATCAACGTATACCTAGAACTAAGCTATAAAGGATTCTCTTTAGAAGAGTTACTTAGGCTTCACTACGTAAAATTAAGTCTATACAAAGAGCGCTATAAATTTAAATCCTATTACTAGCGCTTAGAAGGCGGCATATGCTTATAACTGCGTACGCCCGAAATCAAAAAGGTCACAACCCCCACCCCAGTCTCGCTTGTCTTGGGGCATATGCTTAAATCTGCGTACGCCCAAAATCAAGAACGTCGCACCCGAATCCCTCCTCCGGATGGCATACTTGGTGGCAAGGGTAAATAAACAGCTACCCTGTAAAGTGGTTCTAGCAGGTTCCTGCCCGCTTTTAGAGTATTCTGATCGAACGATTGGTTGCTGACCCCTGCTGAGGCTCCCTGTGATAGATACAGGGTAGCTGTTTATTTATCCTTCCTTACCAAGTAATAGCCGGTCCACCTTCTGTTAAGCTCGAGGGCTCGCTTACAGTCGGGGAAAGCAAGTGTCCCGCGCCAAGTGTAAAAACACGCTTGTTACTACCAAAAAAGGCGCGTTTTTAGGTGGTGTTGGGACAGGTCATTTGTATAGGATACTTGCAAACCTACTACCTTATCTTCAATTCAATTACTATGGCTCCGGCGCATTTAAAGCTTACAGGGCATATCCAATGGGGTAAATTTACCTCTCCTTTACCTCTAAAAGAGTGGCCGGCGTCGAATTATTACCTGCAACATGTGACTAAGTCAGATTACAATCGAGCTTTCGGCGAAGCTAGAGAATGGAAACTTGCTAATCCAACTGAGCAATTGACTACTGCGGCGCGTATATTCTCAGTTAAAGAAGAGGCGCTGAAGAAGTCTATAAATCGTATGAAAAACAAGAGTGTAAATAGTCACGGGGGTTATAATAAGATCTTGAGTGACCTTTAAGATGCGACGATCTTACGGTACTGCTTTGAGCAGTGGGAGATCGGTCTAGGAGCTACATATGATATGGTATATGCTGCAATTTGCTACCTGAAGAAGGTATATTTACTTGAATTATTCTACTTCTTCTACTAATATAAATAGATTGAGAACAAGCAGAAAGCACTACCGACTCGGCGCTGGTTTCAAACCTGGCTGAAACAGTATACCTAACTCCATACTATCAAAACAAAGCTAATTGCTTATGCTAGGCTCGATACTCATACTGAAGAAGAAGTAATCGATTGGTTTGCAAGACTTGAAGAGAAGCTTGCTTTCTATAAGATCACTTTGGCTAAGAATATCTTGAATATGGACGAATCAGGAGCACGTGTTGGATGTCCCGCTGGAGAGCATGTAATAGTTCTAACTGCAGTCAAAGAATTATATACCTCTTCGCCAGAGAATCGAAAGTCATTTACTGTACTAGAGACGATATTTGCAGACGGTAGAGAACCTTTACTTCCGTTTGTAATAGCTCCAGGTAGCGATATTATGGAGAATTGGATTGCGAAAGAGCTGAAGGGCGAGGAGATGATTATATGTACTCTAACTGGATATATTAATAATGACAAGATTATAGAGTACGCAGATCATTTGATTAAGCACAGTCGAGCTAGACCGAATAAGCTATGGAAATTACTACTTCTCGATAGTTATGAAAGTCATTAGTATGAGCCTTTCGTACTTAAGCTAGCAGAGGCTCATATCTACTGCTTCTACTTTCCTTCATACCTTACACACGCCTTATAACCTCTCGATGTCGGAATATTCAGACCTTGGAAGTATTTCTATACTCTTGCTATTTAAGCTGCTCTCCGGAATCTCGACTTTGAATTTACTATCACCTCCTTCTTCCGAGACCTTACCAAAATTTGTACTTGAACCTTCAAAAAGTACACAATTGTTAACGCATTCAAGACCTCTGGCATGTGGCCTATTAGTGCTAAAGCAGGTATCTTGAAGATGAGAGAGTATAAGAGAAACTATAAGAAAAGGAAGGCGGATGAGATAGATACTGAGAATATAGGTGATGAGGTGATAGATCTGCTATAGCTACTAAACGATGATGACATGTGATAAGCTATAGCTAAATTAGCTGCCTTGAAGGAAAAGACCCTACTGCTTTTAGTGATAATACACTAGCTATATTCCGAGATACTGTTTCAACTGCCGCTATACACTTGTATAAGGCTCACCTGACGACTCTTGAGCACTTAGCTTTACAAGAGAAGATCAAGGTAGATGGAAAGCGAAGGCGTACTTCTCGACGGTCGATTCAGAAAGGAGGAGGGGCTGCAACTGCTGCTGATTTACGGGAGAAGATTAAGATGAGAGATGAGAGAGAGTCTGGCGAGGCCCTGAAGAAAGCTCAGCGAAAGCTGAATATAGCTGTTAATAAGGCAAAATAAGCTCTTCATGCCAGAGGAGTATAAGCCCGGAAAGACGAGAAAGCACGAAAAGAGCGCTTGAAGCAGTACTAAGCTAGAAAGGAGCTCCTGCTACTCGAAGATCTGGTAGTAATACGTGACCCAGAGAAGCACCCGAATACTCTTGAAGAGGCGCTGATCACTCCCGAGGCGTTTCCAGAGCTATTAGTACAGGTTCACGAAGCTGAAGCACGTGCGAAATTCAAGGTCGACGACGACGAGGAGGTGCAATTTAGGTTTGGAGATCACTATATAGAGGTAGTTAGAGAGTACGTTGATTCAGAGCTAGAGCTAGAGGTAGTACTAAATTGGAGTAATTTGAAGGAGAGCGAGAGTGAGGGAGAGGATTCTGATAATGGATCAATTGATTCAATTGCCGAGAATGCAGATTTTGTCGGTTTGTCATATTAGGAATGAAATGTATTTTTTTCATGCATCAATTACTCTCCTGTTTGGGTGGTAAATCATTGACTGTAAAAAATATTGGGTTTTCCCGCGGGACACTTGCTTTCCCCGACTGTAAGCGAGCCCTCGAGCTTAACAGGAGGTGGACCGGCTATTATGCTTAAACCTGCATATGCCCAAAATCTAGACGCCTAACGCCCCACCCTAACCCCTCTTCAGGCGCTCGGAAGGCGGCATATGCTTAGATCTGCGTACGCCCGAATTCCAAAAGGTCACAACCCCCGCCCCTGTCTCGCTTGTCTTGGTGGCATATGCTTCAATCCGCGTTTGCCTAGAACGAAACTCTGAAAAAAATTTACTTCGGAGGATTCCCTCAGCTTCACTTTATGTGTGGGCATATACTTTACTCTGTGTATACGTTGAATTGAGTCTGCATAAAGGATCCCTATAGTTGCTCATCCAGGGGGGCATAGGAGGGCATATGCTTAGATCTGCGTATGCCCAAAATCAAGACCGCCGGTTTGATGTTGGCCTTCTCCTTTCAATGCGCCTGCCTGGTAAGGACTAGCTAGTTTTTGATCTGGTTGTAAGGTTAGAAACCCGAAGGATTCTCGTGAAGCGACCGAAACTATTACGCTTCAAGTCTCTGTGAACAACAGCACTTCAAATCCTTCCCGTGCCCAGCTTCATCTGTCTTTCTACTATCACTAGAAATCATTGGTAGGTGCGCTTGACTACTGACTATTGCTTCCTAATAGGATTACAGGTTCCTTAATCATTGTAACTTGATGCAACGTACTACGTGTTGCTAGAAAAGTTGATTGTGGCTGTAAGATACCACGCTTTTGGAACGCCGGCAATATGTCCACCCCTGTCTGATCGATGTATGGGAGGGCACTGACCGCGGGCTCTAGTCCCAATATCATTATACTTGCGCCCAGGAAATAAGGTGAATGCGTCACTGATAGAGACACCAAAACCGGTCGTATTTATCTAGATAAGCGACTTACCTGATATAGCTACGCGCGCCAGATGAAGTGTCTAGCCTGAAATAAATGTATGCTCCATATGAACTGTCTAGCCCGATACAGTGAGTGTGCTCCATGTAAAGCACCTGCTCGATACAGCTGTATGCTCCAGATGGAGCGCCGCGCCCTCTACAGTTGTAGGTGCATGTTTCCCACATTCCAAGCGAATCTATATTCCAAGCTGGATCAACATCAAGCCGCTATTGCTCAATCCTACTACGGCAGAGGCTTATAAGTCCCGGAACGAAAGGGAAATTGGCCAATAATTGGGAGAACTTAAGTGACTTCCATATTGAGGAAGACGTTTCTATTCACTCACCAGTCGGCATGAGGATGGACTCCATCAAATTATGCTCTCGTCCAGGGATATATTCCTCCGCCTCACTTTATCCACTTGCCTATCATAAGTTATATCTCTCATGCAGGTCTTGTGAGCAGATCCTGTCAGCAGATAATGGTCAGTTTCGCACTCCCCCCACTGAACCACCTACATCCAACCTCCCTAGCTAGTAGTCGGTGGAAATAGTTAGGCAATTTTTCTTGATTAGATAACTTTTTTCACACTAGATATCTGTCCGTGCACGACTGCTATGCCAAGCTTCGGTGAGGCAGCAACGAGCGATTCGAAGGCAGAAAAGGCTCTATTTGGTGTAACTCGCGAATTTGTCTAATCATGAAATTTTGTCTAATTACTTCTACTGACTGCCAGTGAAGGGTCTCTGGGGGAAGGCGAATGCGACGATTAAGGCATCCAGACTTGTCTGCCAATCCACAATATCACTTGTCTCCATTCACGATGATTAGCCACATCTCGTGAATCATGCCTTTTTTTTGCTCTAGACCGAGTAGCTAATCCTCAGAGATCAGGCATATCAAGTCTATAACACAACTTAACTTGCTACTGCATGATTGTACTCTTCTGATCATTTCAAGATTCAAGACATTTCTAATAGAAAATTAGCGTAGGAAATCAGCAGCACAGGAAGATTACTTCGTGCTGGCAAGTGGAAACACATTTTTAGCCCATTAAGACTGAAATTGGAGTGTCTGGACTATCTCTCAACATTCATTTATGCTTTCCTCCGCAATACTCTCTTCTTCCGGCTCCAGATTCCTGTGTATTTCCATCTCCTTCTCGGTATCGTCTTTTGCAACCACTTACTTTTCACGACCTATTGTCAAATTAACGTAGAAAGCAGCTACTTTTGGTGAGCACGGAATATACTCTGCCCTTTCGTGAAATCTCAAAGTCTTTAGAACCCCTGCCCTGTTAATACAACACTCGATGGCCGACCTTCGTTCAGCTGAACAGATCCAGCTCCTCGATTTGGTTGATTCCCTCCGTGCGGAAGGATTGGGTGAGTTTACCGCCCTGCCTCAGCTGATTGTCTGTAGAGATCAATCAAGGGGTAAAAGTTCCCTCCTTGAAGCCATTTCCGGAGTTCCGTTCCCACGCAAGGATAATCTCTGCACACGGTTTGCAACGGAAGTTATCTTGCGTAGGGCTCACGACTCCGAAATCAGAGTTTATTTAGTTAGTCTTTCAAAACTCCTAGCTGTTTAATACTGATGCGATATAGGTGCCAGGGAAAGGTCGATCCTCAGTTGATCAGGATCGGCTCTAGCAATTTCGACATGAAGTCTCCTCCCTTGAAGATTTCATTACCCTTTTTGAGCAAGCCAAAGATGCTATGGGACTGTTATCTATTGGTGGGAACGCGTTTACTGAAAACATTCTTCGAGTTGAGATCTCAGGGCCAACACGACCACAACTTACTATCGTCGACCTCCCTGGTTTAATTCACTCGCACAACAAACACCAAACTGAAAATGACGTTGAGCTTGTAACGAACCTCGTGGCCAAATACATGGCGAACCCAAGGAGCATCATCCTCGCTATGGTGTCTGCTAAAAACGACTTCCCGAATCAGATTGTAAGGAATTCAATTTTTCACTCATGGGTGCAGCAGCTTATACCAGTGAGTTCTCAAAAGGGCTCGCGAAGTAGATCCTCAAGGACTACGGACCCTCGGTGTGATTACGAAGCCAGATCAGCTCGTCCGTAGCAGTGATAGCGAGAACCTTTTCTTGAGCCTTGCGAGAGATGAGCAAGTCGAGTTTCACCTTGGCTGGCATGTTGTCAGAAACCTGGACTCTGGAGATAAGGACCAGGACAGAGATGTTGTCGAGACCCACTTCTTGGCCGAGAGTATAAGCTATTCTTCGGTTTGGCGTGATTCTTCAGTAAAAAACTACTTTTTACCGCTTTTTGTTGTGGACCCCACCAAATATTGATGTACTGTAATTGTTAGAATCAGAAACCACTAAAGCTCTATGAATACTATACCGATTTACCTCCAAACGTCTTTTTGAAGCTCTTAATCTATAGAGTATATATTGAATCTCCGGTACCATGCCTCCTAAATCTGCCTCCAAGATTAGTACAACCAGCTAAAATAACCCTGAAAATCAATACCAAGAGTACTGCAACTGAGTCTACTGAGCCTACTATAGATGCTACTATAGTAAGCTCAGTAGACTCAGTTCCAGCTATAGTACTATTACCAGCTATAATACCAGCAGTAGCTTCCCCTCCCTCTTGTAGCGTACTAGCAAGCCAATCGACGCCTCCACCTGAACCGATTATACTCTCTTCTCCGCCTCTGTAGATTGTTATATGG
Source organism: Rhynchosporium agropyri (assembly GCA_900074905.1). Classification (NCBI taxonomy): domain Eukaryota; kingdom Fungi; phylum Ascomycota; class Leotiomycetes; order Helotiales; family Ploettnerulaceae; genus Rhynchosporium; species Rhynchosporium agropyri. The sequence continues at coordinate 719,797 of FJUX01000012.1, read as the reverse complement.
GTTGTAGAGTTGGAAATTCGATGCTACCTGGATAGCGAGCGTATCAGTAGTACAATTGGTAGTGTTTCAGACAAGCCAGGAGAGGAGGGACATACCTACTAATCGATCAAGAAGACTGCTAGAGAGGTAGTAGATAATACTATTAATTCAAGGGGTATTTCCAGCCCAAGAACAGATCATACTTGCTGGTACGCTACGTATGGAGCTAATAGCAACCCGACTGAGGTAGATATCAGTAATTCAGCTGATTTTGATCATGTTATCAAACGAGTTTCAAACTGGGGAGCTAAAGGTAAGGAGAAGATACTAAGACTCCAGATTTGCTTTGGTATCGTCTTAACTCCTTAGAGTATGGTTCGACCTCAGTGTGCGAAATGATTAGATTAGATTTAGATTATTGCCTCCTAATCAAATCTAATCAAAGGTCATATAAGCCTAATCAAATCTAATCAAACTATAATCGATTATGATTGATTATAATCGATTAGTTCACGTGATTTTAAGCTAAGGCGAATTAGGCTTAGAAAATCGCTTAGGTTTCGTTTCGAAGCTTAGCTACTTATAGATAAGAAAAAGACTTTAAAAAGAAGTACTTATAGAATTTCTTATATTAACTTATAAGTTACTCTTTAAACAGTGAAACGGTTAGCAGGCTGCTGTTTTCGGAGGTTTCGGTCGCTGTTTTTAGGGGTTTGCTAACCAGCTCTCAGCTATATCCACACCCCATGTCTATCCACCACGCACCTCGATCAAGGTCCCGCCGTGGACCGTGCACTTCGTGAGCATTACTTCTTCTCAACTCACTCGTTATTATCACCCTTTTTCTTGCAAATATCCACCCTGACAGTCCCTCGAATCTTGCGGGTGCTAGGCAACGTTTATTGTGATCAACTCTGACCGAAGTATAAAGGCTAACGCCCTCCGTTTGTACCAGCCTTCACTCGTACCACCGCCAACATTATCTCCCTCTCTCTCGTATTTCCCGGGATCATTTACTTGTTTTCTACATCGTCTCTTTGTCTTGTCTTTCTTGTCTCTACTTCGTCTCTTCTTCACACAGCCCTTCTTCCCACAGCCTCTTCTCCACACACGCGTTTCTATGCCTCGAGCAAGATGTAGTGAAGATGTGCCAATACTCGACGATAAGATCATCTCCGTCCGACACGGATAGCTTGTTCGATGATGAAGCAGACTCTGATACCTATACCGACCTAGACAGTCTCGTAGCCGAGGAGCATAGTGCCGGGGATGAAGATCTTTTCGACGATGAAATACGACATCCCCCAGCGCACTACCTCGCCAATGCGGCAAACCTTGACGTACAGCGTCTGGGGGAATGACGATACAGCCCGAAGACACAGGCTCAGCTTGACCAGGTAAAGGAGCACCATGATCAGTATGAGCAATACCTATCTCGCTGCTCACGAAGGCTTGACTGGCCTTTGTTTCGCAGATACTGCACTTTCCAAGCATGGGATCCGGCGAAATGCTACAACTTAATCTCTGTCCAATTCATTCACGGCTTCCTGAGCTGGGCGTGCGACCAACGACGAGGGAAAGGTGGCCGAAGGAGGCCGGGAATCAAATATGCAAGCTCGCTAGAGACATTTTGGAAGTGCTACCTGATATCATATAGGATTGAAACGGGGAGGAAGATTGATCCTATGATTCAAGTGAATGGTCAGGATGTGAGCCTTCCTATACCTTCCCAGGATTGTCATTTGCTAACGAGATCCTTAGGATGTCATGATCTTCGTAGTGAAAAAGGGCCTCGATTTCACAAAGCGACCAAGTGCGACTATGTATGCAGAGGATCTAGCTGAATTCGCACGAGTCCTTCTAGCTACAACCGAGATGACTTTTATCATCGGATGGCTCCGAGTTCAAACCGTCCTATTCTGTCAGCTTGCAGGAATCACAGGCAATCGTCCGGAGGCACTGGTTGAGCTCCGATATCGACACCTGAAATTGACCTTAATTCGAGACCCCAAAGGAGTTGGTCGTCCTCGTCTTTTTGTTGAACTGACGTCCGAGTTTACAAAACGATATTTGGGCGCCAAAGATATGTACGCTCCCTTGTTCGCCTGAAGCTACGCTGGTTCCTTTCGCTGATCCTTGCTAGGAATGAATTCAAAATTCCCGATATCATCTACGATCCGACGCTTGTGCTCAGTCCGCACGTCTTTCTGCTCGGTATGCTATTTAAGGCTCGTGCATTCAAATCTCCGAGTATTGATTGTCCGGAACGGTTATATAGCCTCAAAGTCCTCAAGGGACTTAACGAGCAGCCGCTGCCGTTACGAGACGAGATGGATGACGAGTTTATCTTCTGTGAGGCGGTTGATGAGGCACAAGGCATTCGTATTGCTCGTGATCTGCAGCTCTCATCTGGGTCGTTACGGTATCGAATGAAAGTTAGGGGCGAGATCACCGGCTTTGGTCAGGTGTTAAAGCCTTACAACCTTCGAGATGGTTCAGCCAAAGCGCTGAATGAATGTCGTAAGTCCCCGATCCTCTATTCCTCAGGTATCATAGTGACTTGAGTTCTGTCAAACAGCGGATGTCAGCGATTCGCTTCAGAATAAAATCCTACAGCATGCAAGTATCGGCACTTTCTTGAAACACTATCTCAATCATATCAACGTTGACCTTCAGGGCGTGTATCGAAGGCGGGATGCCCAAAAGGACCTGGTGCGGTTCGCATGCTCCATGAGCCGCTCGATCGATCCCCGCCGCCCGCGGAAGCTGACACTAGAACAAACCGCGTCTATAAACGACCTCCCGTACATCTTGAAGTTGCGCGAACGAGTCAACAACCTGTACAAGGTTCCAATCGGGAGCCGTAAAGATGACAGGCTCCAGAAAGCCACCAAGCGACTATTTAATGAGAAGCAGCGGGAGCGGAGGGCGCTCCTCAAGGATATCAAGGAACGGTACAAGTCAGAGCAACCGATGAAGGATAGCGAACGGCAGCTGTCAGGCATGGTGGTCGATGAGGACACGCGAGACGCCTTGGTCCGAGCAGACATGTCGCCAGAGCAGCTTAGCTTAGTAGACGCGGTCCTCACCTTGCCTGGAAATTCACCCGGAAAGGAACTGCAACGGAGAATCACGGCTATCAACGCGATTACGTTGTACTGGGGCATCGAGGAAGGGGCACCGTCTCGCCATGCTCGGCGTGGTCCTCTTGGCACGGTTGTCAGCCCCCCATTGCCAGCCGTTGAGCCAGATGTCGCACTTCGCCAGGCGATTTCTTATATCAAAAGTGACAAGAGGCCTAAAGTATGTTTTGTCTGTATTGGAAGTCCACACCTGACAATGCGCGAGAGGGTCGCTGAGTACGCGACCTCAGGTTCCCTTAGTCGACACTTTATGAGGATGCATGTAAGCAAATTGCAAGATGGGCAATTTGTTGATTGCATGGACTGTGGTGTTCGGCTCAAGACCAGAAAAGACTTGCTGATCCACGCAGAGAGGTCTCACGGGACTGTTTCACGAGGTCCGGCTGAACGAATGATCGTTTAGATTGATGTTTTCTCTTGGTTACTTTGATTATGAGGGCAAGACCGAGGACTAAACCGCGTAGTATTGTTTCGCTGTGTCGATATCACTAGGCGTAAAGGTGTTCGTATTGTCTTGAAATCTCGTGCTCCGCTATAGGTTGACGTATTCGCTTCATGCGTAGTCCGAGTATTTTATCAGAACATCACGAATGCCAGCGTTCAAGATTTTGCCCGGTCGGTTGATACATGCGTTCAGCAGGTCCTGATGCCGTGAAAGTGGTGGATTATAAAGTCACTTCCTGGTGGCAAGAGAGTCAATATCCTATACTGGCGAATGACCTTATTACCTCGCTTGGCTTGAACGATGTTTACAGATGCAAGATGTCGCGCGAGGAATCGAGAGGAAGCTCAAAAATTTCTCAGAGTTTCACAGAACTTCAAAGCGAGCACATGTTCTAAAAATGCGTATTCAGCACCCTATCCCGTGATACCATGCTATTTACGATCTTGTGTAGACAATACAGTATCGTAATACCAACGGCACCATCATGCCAATCCAGCATAACCTTTCCATTTCCCAGCCTGAAGCCAGCTCTCAACCAAGTTTTCCTAAGATCCATATTTTCTCAAGCGCTGCATCTCCAGTCGTAAAATCACGTGGATAACTACCTGCCCGAGGTTTAGTCGCCTTCGGCAGATTACTCAACGAAAAATTCCAACACCTAAGTGTATTTATCCACTTTGTGCTTTTCTTCACCAATATACGAGCGCTCCTACCAGATTCTCGGCATTTCGTTGAAATGGCTCTTGAGCACCATTAAATTACCCCAAGATTCTACCACGAGGACATGGATTCAACTTGGCACCGAACGTGGCCAGAGACGGCAGAGCTACACATTTGTGACCCAGAAGGCGACATACTTTTCATACTCGAACGTTATCAGGTGGATGACTCGGAGGAACGGGGTCCGCCCGAGGCGGCACCTCTATCGGAAGGTATCCTAGATTGGCCTGCACATGAACCGGACCCTGTACAATACGATTCTCAAGTAGAGACTGCCGAATCTGAAGTGGATGGCCTGACAAAGCCAGAAATTCCCGCGTGTGGTTTCTTAGCCAAGCGGGAGTTGATACCCAGGGTTGAAAAGGTTCAGTTGCGAGCCTCATCAAAGCATCTTATCCTTGCATCGTCGACTTTTCGAAGTAGCCTAAGCTCCGATACATACCTCGAAGGTCGAGCTCTTCGAAATGAAGGTAACCTTGTCATCCCGCTGCCTGGTGATGACCCAGATTCAATGATTATTCTTCTGAATGTTATCCATGGACTGTCGAGTAAAGTCCCCCGTCGGGTCGATCTGAATATGTTGTCCAAGCTCGCTGTTGCTGTCAACCACCGGCATATACACGAGGCTGTTGGAATTTGCCCGGACACCTGGATAGAAAATTTGAAGAGAGACGACGGGTTCCCAAGCAGCTATAGGCCAGAAATACTCACATGGTTGTTCATCCTCTGGGTGTTTCGGAAAGATGAAGACTTCAGAAACATATCTCAAATACTGGAACGAGAAAGTGATTATAGTCTGAAAACTGAACTAGAGACCGTGTGTATTGGTCCTTACATCCCAGCTTCTATTATACGTTAGTTAGCAATGCGGACGTCATACCCTCGGAATGTACTAACTACGTGCTAGGCAATATTCAAGAAAATCGCATAAATGCTATTGAAAGCATGATAGCAGTGATATATGACCTCATCACGAAGTACTCTGGGCCTAATATTCTTTGCACTGGCAATGAATATTCTTGTGATGCGACTTTGCTCGGCTCACTTTTGAAGGCGTCGGCTATCATTGGAATCTGGCCACGGCCTAAAGATCCTTACCCAGGAATAAATGCAAAGATGCTGGCAGGCCATATTCGAGGAATGCAGGTCTTGGATGACTGTGAACGATTTGGCAGGGGGTACTACCAGTCCTCCAATGGTAGCCACGGAATCAAAGTCTTGATTGAAGCATCAATGAAATCTTTAGAAGCTGGCAAAATACCGGGACTCCAATTGGCATCTTTCTTACCTAAAGCAAAGAAAACGTTTAGGAAGTGTAGTAAGATCAAGAACGGCTCGGCGGAATAGAGAAGATGTCTTAAAGCAGCTGAGGAAACTTCTAAATGTTCTGAATGAAGGTCGAGTGGTTGGCGGCGAATTGCGAGCGGAACTGTTGGTGCCCAGAACTTGGTATAGGAGGGTTTCATTCTGATTAGGAACAGGAAGGTAGAGAAGGGTTGACCGCGAAGTATTAGATTATGAATGGAAGCGGCGACAGTGAGGAAGAGGGCTCAGAGTTTATGTGTTCGTCGAGCGATATGGCCATCATCCTGAAGCACCAGAGAAGCCAGGCGCCTGAAAAGTGAGGTAGGCTGTATGGAATGCGGCTGGATCTTGAGCTAAATCTAGAGCTAAATCTAGAGCCAGTGGTTGCGAGTTTCTCGGAGCTGGCAGGCCATTGATTTTGAGATTGTGGTCTTTATAGAATACCTGCTAGTCTCTCGAGCATCAGGAGTACAGCTCTGATCTCTGGATTCACCAGACGCATTACTTTCAATGGACCGCATCATCTCTGAGCCGTGTCTTTTCCGGATCCCAAGAATGCTTAATTTCCAATGTGCCACTTATTTGAGCAACCGAAGATTGATATGGTGATGACAATACATATTCGCTTCAAGGGCTTTGAGAAAGGCGTCGAGAATGGCATCGTCTAAGTACACTCTTGGTTTGATGATCTGTTTTCGAACAATTCTGAACTCTTTGCCCCATCCTACAGCGCTCGTCGGACTTCGTGATTTCAATGCACTGAGTAGAGACTTGAGTAATAGCTTCTCTGATTTACTTCTCAACCGATGGTTCGGGATTGCTGTACTTATCGGGAAAGACAGAGGTACAGGTTTTGATTCGAGGTTCTTTGTAATCAGGAGACCTATGATAATTGCGATGCACAATCATGACTAGTTTTTCGAATTCTGGGGATGATCGTGTAGGAGTTATCATCGATTCCAACTGAGAATTGATCTGGATATTCGTATCTTTTGATCTTGGCATTTAACAAAGTGCTCCATTCTTCTTCATATAGCAGCATAGCGGAATATCAAGGCGCAGACTGGTCTTCAAGCTGCAGACTTTGATGTAATGTCCATGTCTTGTCTTATTTAACCATCTCAGCTAATTGAATCTCTTAGCTCTTGGTTATTTCCTTACCTAGCTTGCGAGAAGTGAAAGCCCTATGAGAGACTATACCCTCTGCTAAGGACTCCCTAGAGCTAGGGCTTAAAGCCACTGGATGAAGGAAAGGTTAAAGTAGTTGATATGCTCAGGGATATGAAATAACAAAACCTCGAGATTATATGTAATCTGATCACTAATCATAACACGCTTTAAGAAACCTTAGAAGGGCCATTCCTGATACTCTGTGGCTGTTGCTGATTTCTGCGTATATAAGGGACTGTGAGAGCCTGGTGAGGTGAAGTGATAGTCTTTATCTATAGACATGGGTAGGTAAGCCAGATCAGGCTGGGACTCCGCATTGTCAATCTCAGACTGCATGATTGAGGATGGCTTCATGTTATGAGATAGTGCCACGCAAGGACTTAGTGAGCTCTATTCTAAGGGGAGACATTGGAGGCATATCAGGCGACACTGGAAACAGTCTCTGCTGCTTCATAGGCCATGGGCTCTTGTCTTCCTCGTTGTCCTTGTCACTATCCTCGCCATGTGGCTTGGCCTGGTCCTGAGATACTTCAAGCAAGTCGTGGCGAGGGAAAGGCTGGTCTTGGGCGGGCGTAGATGCTGACCCTTCATGGTCCAGCAGAGGAAGTGGATGGAGGTCCTCGTAAACGAAGCAGTCTTCCTCGACGTCCCACCATGGCTCGCGGTGAGACGGATCAGCGCGCAGGGTCCGCTCGAAGGCGGGAACAGGGTCAGCGTTGGCAGAGGTGGCTTCGAAGTCGACAGTATGGTCAGGACTATCGCCCTCGTCCTCAAGAATCACCGGCCTGTCTGGAAGTTGTCAAAATTCGGCTTTCTATAGCACAGATTCGTTATGTTATGGCAAGCATTGAATCAATTTCGAGATCAAAGTATCAATGCTTGAAGTACATGAGAAGCTCTTTTTCTTGTCCGCAATTATAGTCGAACTGTGAGCAGCGTTATAAAGTTCGTTTATTTTGGATTTGTGATTAGCAATAAGTCAATTCCTTATATGAAAGGTTACTAGCATCGTCGACCGTAGCGTCAAAGGACCTCAAACCTATTACCAGCTGTCTAGTACTCTAAACCTCCTAGATAAGTAACGAGGACCGTTTTCGCATTCTCACGTCGAACTGGTCGAATCATGAAGGTATTGTTCAGATCAATTCTGGCATGAATGGCTACCTATCTATTGACTAGCCCCTACTTCTACTTTTCCGATCTAACAAATCAACCTTTGGCTTCTTTTGCCTCCTCTTTTCCCACTCTTAGCTACCATAAAAAATGCTCACCTATCCTTTTCGTTGGTGATGGGCCGGGCGTACTATGCTGTGCAAGATTGCTTGTCAGATCTTGCTTTTTGGCAGCTCGCAAACTCCATCTTCCATACGTTCATGGTAAGCGTCTTATTGTTCACCCAGTCCTGCCCGAATTGACGCTCATGCCCAGGCACTATAAATACTGTTAGCATTTGATTACCACGTAAAGGTTTTTGCTAGACCTACTGTATTTGATACCATGATGGAGAAGGACCCCCCGAAAGACGTCAACAGTCACCGAGCCTAATATGCAACACGATGGAATCCATTGTTGGACCAGCCAGTGATGGCTCGAAATCCCTTTGAGGCCGTCTCGATTGTCTCGGTAGTTGTAGTAGTCTGTGCCCGTAATTCCAGCAGCAAGTTCTCTAGTTGTAAAAGATGAATCAAACAACTTAAGCTTCTGGAAGTCAATAATATAGACCTGATGATTTTGATCTAAGGCGTTATCACCCCAGGTTGATTTCAGAATCTCGAGCATTTGGCCCGGGATATGGGTTATTGATACCCATGGGGAAGCTGATTTTGTACCTCGTAAATGTGTCTTCAACGATTCAACATCATCAAAATTACAAGGTCCTGACACGGAACCGTGATCGGAATTCCACTCGCCGCACCAGAAACCAAGAGACGCGTGGTATCCTGTGCCTCCACTGGGGTTATTCCATCGATAGGCGACTTCGATCTCGATTGTATCGGATGAGACTATGTTCAGAGAAGGCATCATTTCCTCAAGCTCAGGCTCGAGACTGTTGATCAAAAACGCAATGATTCGATTAGTTATTTCTGCTAAGCGCTTGTTCTTAGCCTTCAGCATGTTCATGCGGAGCCTGAAGTCGACCAGCTCCAAGGTTTGTGGTCGGGTATGGTAAACAGGACCCTCGGCCGGTTTCATTCGCACAATTCGTAGTATTCGCTCCTCGATGAGCTTTGTAGTCGCAAAGTCTAAGCATAGTACTAGGATATCGTTCAGATATGACTCTTCTGCGAATTTGGATTCGAGTCGTCTAACTCCTTCAGTATTCGAAGGCATAATGCTAGGATCGCAATGGCGAGAACCGAGATTGTATCAATGCTGGTTACGAAGTTGTTTGCACAGGTGTTTGCTAACAGCAGAAGTCTGGGGTTTTAGGGATGCAAGAGATGAATAAACAAATTTATGGTTTGACAGCTTAGCTAGCTGATCTGTGAAGGGATAGGTCTATATTTGTGCCTAGATAATGTGTTGGTCAATGAGCCTGGAAGTACTGCTCAGCCTTTGGATGCACTCGGCGGCCACGGTTACAATCTACTCGGTCAACGATCTGGGGTGGCCAACTCGTAATCGACATGCAACGCCATCTTTTGTCGCTCCAATGATGCATCGTCCCTCTGACGAGAAAGCTGTACGACACGTTAAAGACTGACGTGCACATCCTTGAGTCTTCTAGCTTGTACACCCACACTGCTTGTGGCGACTAGTGTATATTTTCGATGAATCTGGTATGATCTGAAAGCATGTTTCTAATTTAGATCTCTTCATTAGTAAGTATTGAAGTTAAGCTACTAGAAATAATATTGTTCCCTAGGCCTATAACTATGGTATTAGTTGTCGTGCCGGATTAAGCTCTGGGAGTTTAATCAGCTAGTATAAGCTCTTAAAGTGGTTGAGATCTGTCCGAAAAGGGCACCGGCATGATAGACGTCTTCTTAGCTAGTCTACGGTATCCTGATATCGAAGGCAGGAGGTGAAGGCTATCGATAGTATATTTACTTATAATGTGACGTCGTAGTTCGAGTGGTAGGAAGGGAAATAGGACGAACTCGTTAGCTGTTAAAGACCTAGGATTATAGTTAGTAATCGTATAAGAGTGACGTCAATATCGGAAGGACAAATCTATATTCTGGCAGTCTCGTAGCTATTGCAGATGGCATAAGCTCGCTGCTATGTATATGTCAGAAGCTGAAAGCATTTATGTCGAATCTATAATATTAGCGACTCCACGGATATTGTGGGGTCGTTCTCGCCTGAGCGCCGCCCTTTTACACATCTATCCTGGATTCGGCCAGAAAATCATATTACTGTGGTGGAGAATATTGCCACTTCAGCGATATTCAAGTGATTGGGTTGAAAATGAGCTTATACTCCATGTGCGGACGGACTGCTCTGAGGAAACTCATCAATGGTTTCACCAAGTGACTACCTAGCATTGCAAAGAAACAATTTATCCCACCAGCAGAATGACAGAACACTCTTACCATCTGCTCAACTTTCTTTTTATTCATGTGGCTCCTACAGCTTCACTGTATCCTCTCCTACAAAGGTAATATTGCAAAACAAGGACTCATCAACCTGTCACTCGTACTCTGTTTTACTTCCTTTATTTACAGCGCTTCCAGTCTTCCATTGCGGACTTGGACTCGGTGGTCCTGTTGTCGAATTTCCTCTTAACGCCCTCCTCATATGTCCCGAAGCACGCATATTGACCTCTTTCTTCGCATTCGCTAATGCCTTACTGATGTAGTCTTGCCTTTCCTCCTGATCAGCCTTCCCACGCACTACCAATGACAACCACTCCGGAGTCCTGCTCTAGGATGAATTACTGTCGGCTCGAAATTTGGAAAGTTGCCAGGCAGGACATTTTCTTGGATCCGAGCCAAGACCCGAGAGGAAAGGGTGAAGACTCGAGGGTGAGTGTTTGATGCTAGGTATGGATCTGTATCATTTCCATCAATTAGTAAAGCTAGATCAGATTGCTGAAATCGCCACTCTTTACGGTACGCATGATCAAGCAGCGGATCGATTATTATCCTCAAGCCACTTGCTTGAGCGTAATTCCAGACGTCAACTGATGAGTTCAAAAGTGCGTGGATATCCGTTCGAAGCATCTTAGCTTGGGACAAACTGATCAGCAGGGAGAGTTTAAGGAAAACCTTAGATTTGATGCTGTCGACTATGGTAGAACCTGTGGAGGGAGGGTTCTTGGATTCGAGAATAGGTGGGACAGTCATATCATCCTGTAACAGTTGAAGAGCTCGTATCATGAGAGCTGTCCAGACCTTAGCTATGCGTCTGTCCTATCTGGATTCATTAAGACTATCCGATATCCTGCTCAGGCAGCTGCTCAATCCCGGGTGATGCACAGTCAGTGCAGAGCTGAAGGGTTTCCACAGGTCTTCGCATATTGCTTTAGAAATAATGCATTGAGCATGAGCAGTACAGAAGTCGCGTGAATCATCAGAGTCATCAATAAGAATAGACTCGAAGCAGGTATCTACAGCAGCAAGTTCCCTGTGAATTTTATCTAAATCCTACCAACACATCAGACAAATTCCTAGTAGGCAGGAAGAAGCATCCTCACCTTTCCTTCTATATCATGGAAATATCTCAGGGAAAGATCTTGAATCTGACCATATATTTCTTCGAATTTATATATGCTAAATTTCATTAGCTCTTCCTTAGGTAAACATACCAAGAATACATACAAGTATGCTGCCGGTTTCGCGTCTACTACAAAGTCCTTCTTCGTAGCACCAAGCTCCTTTTCCAATTTTTCCTTATCACTTCTGAATGAGGTTATTGCTCTGTTGAGGATGTAAACTGTTTTTAGAGTCGCTCCAACTCCTAACTCCTCTACTTGGCCTTCGATCGTCTTCTGCTGTTGTTCCATGACAGTCAACAGCCATCCCTGCTCAGTCTCCGGGCCTGCTACTTTCTTGCCGTTCTCATGTCTTAATTCTGCGAACTCAACTTCCAGTTCCTCCACCCGCGCATCATGACTCTTGAACTGTTCGGAGATACGCTCCTCAAAATCGCGGTTCAGCCAGTGCTTCTCTTCTGCAGTTGCCACGATGATTCTTGACTCCATTTTTGACTTTTCTTGTTCCAAGTCACGTCTATCCGCAATGATCTGTGCGAGTTGTGACTCAGTAACGGCCTTCGATTTCTGGTCAATGCTGATCAAAGTGAGGTTTGTGTCTTCACGCCTTCGTAGCTCCTCATCCTTTTCCCTACCTTCTTCCTCTGCCTGATCAAGCCTTCTCTTGGTCTCCTCAAGCATACCCAGATCATCTACATAGATGATAAAAATTCCCTGTAAGTTATTTAATTGCTCACTGAGCTGCGTCCATCCCTTTAATAGCCTCATCGACAGCTTGTGTCCATGGTCCAAAAGTGGATTCGCGGTTCAAGCGCAGTGGGCTGGCTCTTTTGCCCTCACAGTATCTTCTAGCATCATTTCGAGTATCTGTCTGCCCATTACCATTGCTATCAGCACGTTGACCGCTCCGGTAGCAGAGAGCTCAGAGGTTTTGTGTTTACCAGCAGCGTTCGTGTCGCTCTCCTCCGTTCCACTCGCGTACCAATCTGCGCTGACATGCCTTCGACGGTTTTTTTACCCCCCATTTCAATTAGGGTTTCCTGGTTGAACCCTTGTTATCTACCGCCCTTATCCACTGACATCTCGTGCACCATGATAGGTTTATTGGTTACAGTGAATCAGCGTGCTATTGCTGCGATTACGATGTTTGTTCTCAGATTCTGAGAGGGTCGCTTACTCGTAGTGTGAACACTCTGGCCTGCCTCTTCCTTCCAAGTGGATCACTTAAGCGTCGGCGGAAAGATCCGACCCGGACTTCAAATGGGGAAAGGTCGCGATTCTTCTTTGTTCATTCGAGTCGTGATGGTTTGATTAACGGCCTTCCTCTAGGATACTAAGAATGTAACAAAGATTTAGAATCGGCACGCTTCGTACAGAGTAGTAAAGAAGAACCACCCTCTCTGCTCTTGCTGGCGCATCAATCCAGTATCATTTGGGCATTGCGGAAGCGAGGGAGGGCCTCCTGTTTCACCACCAACAAACTCGAGGATGTCCGGCGGCTCCAGGTGCTTCAGAGCACGCAACGTGTCAGCGTGTAACTGGCAGCGATGCCATCTGCAGTCAAATGACATGGCATGCGTGCTTTGGAGGCATGGTTCTTGATAGGCCTACTGAGACAAGCGAGAGTTGTTTGCTGTGGGATGACTACTTGGCTTGCCTTGAACCATTATTGCGGCCGGCATCTGTATTCCGATGCCCGCAGCTCTGTCGACTTCGCCTACATACGAACCTTAAAGATAAAAGTATCGAGGCTTTCAATATAGAATATAGCTATGTTCCACTTGACGTTGCAACCTCCCATTAATGCTCTTGCTGGCTTGCCTCTCCGCCCGTGATTGCAGCTATCGTATTCTGCTAGTGAGGAACCCACAATGATGGATCGAGGCGAGCCGTCGCCAAACCTGTACAGATGCTCAAGATTAGAAGAAAGACGAGGATCAAATGAATCACTCACTATCTGCGTGATTCTGCATTCATTATTGCAACATGGCTAACGATCATTGGCTGTTGCTGGTTGACTTTATGCGGCCTGCTCGATGGGGTCTGACACTATCAGTATCTGCAGCTTTTACCAGCACCATTTCTGTCACTCGAGGTCTTATACTCGAGGTCTTATTTTGGAGTTCTGCCAAGGAGCTCATGAAGGAGATATGATAATGCTCGGAAGGCAGACTGAGCCACTTCGGTGGCTGATGCGTGTAAAAGCAGAAGCAAGAAAAATTAAGCATTGTCGAGGGTATGAATGCATCTTTGCTAAGTGAGGTATATCCATCTGACCAAACACCGCAGCCATAGAGCCCACTGTAAAGCTGGCGAGCGGGAGGGCAAGCTAAACTTCACTCCAAAGCCATGACTAATCACAAGAGCCTCAATGAGGGGTAGGTTTGATTAAAGCTCAGGGCCAAGGAGTGATAGGAAAACTAACACGTGGGGTGAGGTGTCGATACAAGACCACAACTTACCTCAGCAAGTGCTCCACTGTTGAATATGGAACGCAGACGGCCACTGAAATCTGCCAAAGCTCGATCCCAGCCTTCAGCGAACCGAGCACACAAGAAGAGGAGGGAGCCAAAGCTCGCGATGAACATAAATGAACCGACGACTAGAAAAGGCCCGCGATGCAGAAGATCGACTCAAAAGTCGTTTCTATGAGCCGTTGGTCCTCCTCCATCTTTTGGACAGAAATGGTGAGCTCCGGATCTCGCGTTGCCCATCGGGGGATCGAGTCGCAGATCATTTACAACTGCCTGAATTAAGGCGAACATTCTTGGATCAACTTGCACACGTTTGTGATCACGTCAAGGGAGGAGAAACTGTTACAGCTATCGGACTACAAGCACAACCATGCGGTGTTACTTTTTGGGTCACCTCCAACACCAGCTTCACAGCAAAAGGAGCGTCATTCCTGCAAGGCGTATTAAGCACTCTGCAAAGCCTTGCAATTTCTCCGTCCGACACTTCGACAGCTAGCACAGAGAACGATCTTGCCCAGCGCTGTATTGACTTCAACCTCCAGAGGATCAAAGGGTACTATACACTTCTGCAGAGGCCCCTCAAGCAATGCTTGGCATTTCTGAAAAGCTCGGAGGAACTAGAAGGTAAGAAGCTACATCACACTTCTGTTTAGGGACCCATAATCAAGCCCAACAGATCAGACACTTGCAGAGCGGCTTGAAAAATTTCGAAGCTTCGGGGATGACCTGCCAACCCTGTGTCGCTTTACATACGAGCAGAGGCATAGCCAAAACATGAGAAGACTCCAAAAGCACATCGGTGACAGCCTTCCAGAAATGGGCACGGCTGAGTCTAGGAGACAGAACTTGATCGTCACCCGGCATTATATTGGACGTCTCGGATCTCATCTGAGAGCTGCACGAATACGTCGTGTTGCTGGTCAGAGAATGCCGGATTTGTTTGAAAACGTCACTGTCAGGATTTGGCCTTCGCCAAAATCACCATCGTTACCACCGCCGACTGACCAACTGACAACATTGGGGGGAATCATAAAGCGAATGCTCCCGAAGGATTCAGAAGAGCTTGCGCGGTATCAAGAGGCTCTAGCAAGTATGGATATCAAGTTCAATATCCAAGGTCGTCTTCAATCCCAGTTCCAAGATAGGGATTTCAAGTCAAGGGTCCACGCAGAACTCAATATACTGGAGTGCTTTTACACCAAGCGTTTGGAATTTGTTGATGACGACAGGTTTATTGGTTGTAGCAAACCAGCGTGCTATTGCTGCTACCACTACATTTGTCTTCATCCAGGCGGCTTTGTGTGGCCCTCCTCCCATGGAGTTCGATATCTCAATTGGCGCCCCCCAGATCTTATTGATACGGCAGGGGTGATAGAGAAGAACATCAGCGGGATATCATGAATAAGTTGATTTCCCAGGTCAGACTAGATGCTTTCCAACAAATCGAGCAGCGTAGAGGACCCAGTCTATGTATTTCCATCAATCGTCCCATCGACTTATCGAGATCGACTTTGGATACATTCATGCTCGAAGCTCTTATCATCCCGACCTCGTTGTAGCTCAATCACCTTCATCCTCGCGATCGCAGCAAGTGGCTGGTTGATTCAAGCCCGTTTTCCGACAGGGCTTACGTCTGCTGACAGTTTCAGTTTTCGCATGTAACGGAGTGACAGGGGTATCTCTATCAATTTAAGCAGACAAAGAGTCTCCCATAAATCGTGGCATTAGCAAATTAATTATCTATATTTCTATCCAGATCTTTCGTAACAATCACATAATTCCAGTGGTTCTTCGCCTCTACCTCTACCCAATCCTCACACGTGCTTGTCAACTCTAGCTCCCACTGCTTCTCTTGCTCGATATTAAGTCTGGCTTGAATCTCTGATGGTGGGTCCTAAAGGAAGATTAGAACCACTCAAGTCTACGGCGCAGAAAATCATACCAAGTAACCATTTAGAAATTTCACAGGAATTCTAGCTATCATTTGTGTGCCTAGTTTCTCTAGTGTAAGGACCGTCTTACCCGGGAAGAGGGCACACTTTGAGAGTGCATTAAGCATCTTCTGCGTGTCGACATTTCCAAAGGGCTTCGACGCTTGGACGCCTAAAATTGAACTAATCATCTGGGAATCCTCGGTGGCTGTGTATTGCGGAACCCTTTTGTGTTGCCGGTTATCTCGTTTCATGCTAAGGAAATCGAACCAGTCCCGGAGAATCGTTAATTTGTGAAACTCAGCGGCAAGTTGAGCATCTCCCATGACCTCGTGATTGGCAACTGTTTTTTTAGGGTAGGCAGAAGATTCTCTGTAGAGTTTCTGAAAATGATTGAATATGTCTTTTTCATTCTTCCCTAAGAGAGCACGAACGGCCGACGTGTTGTAGTTGTCGCAGCAGCCCAGAACAAAGATCACAAGGCCCTGACCGAATTTGCTCCAAATATGAAGATCGGAACCCTAAGAATATTGAGCGCTATTCATCTGAAGGGGAATGCGACTGCATTTACCATGTCGCGCCACATAATTGCCCATTCAATCGGCAATAGCTGTTGGCTACTGGCATAATTGCGATAAGTTGACTCGAGTCCTTGGTGACAACGAAGAGAGATTGCATGAACAGCGTCTTCGACAAAACGAGCATCAAGATTCCACGTTGCCGCACATATGCCTTGCACCGCCTTTTCACTGTCCGCTGCGGTGTTGAGTTCCTGAAATGTGAAATCATGGAACCTGAGCCACGCAATATATGACGAGTTGACTGCAATTCGATAATGCCAGCGACTGCTGCTAACGACGAAGATCCCCGGTGCTGAGAGTATCTGATGCCAACTGGACAGGATTGGCTTGATTTTATCCGTTGGCACGCTGTAAAACTTCCATGGTTCGTCGCTCAGGGGTATATCGCACACCTCGTCTGCTGTGATTGAAATTCGCTCATAGGTCTAGCATTTTTAGCTGTAGCCCTCGAAAAGGGTACAGAGCTTTACCTGCTCGATCGTATTTGTGACGAGAATCTGCCCGTAAATTGGGGTGAGCTCTTCGGAGATGGGAGTGGAAGTGATGGAGTTAAATGCTGGCATGCCGCATGCCTCGTTGGACGCCATAGATAGTCAGGCAAACGATGCGAACTTCTGGCCAGGGATGCAAGAGGCAAGTTTCTTGAAAGTAAACGAGACAAACACTCGACCTTAGAAGAGTCTTTTCGTTTCCATAGCCATCCAATGTGGCTGGTATCAGGGGGCTTGTTCTTTGGGAGGTGTTGTCCGGGAGCCACCATCGTCGTGGATTGGCACTTCACTTACGCCTCGCATTAATACTACCCTGTTTCGAGTACGATTGAAATCGTGAACCTTGCTCTACTCGTCGTATGCTTCCTATGTATGCAAGAAACCCAAGACGGCACAAGGAGCATGGAAATATGTTGAGCAATCAGCGCATACACAATGGATGGGCCGCACTCGGGAAGCCATGGAGCGCTCATGGTTGTTGTAAGTTAAGGTGAAGATATGAATGCTGCCCGGTCCTCATGAGCCTCTTGAAAGTCGCTTGCTTCATCAAGCCGCAAGTTCAATTCTATGCTCATAGCCAGCATATTTTAGACTACAATACCGAAACCTTAGGGAACCTATAGGTGTTCAGCAGGAATAGCATGCAGGAGTAAAAATGGAACAACCACCGTTGGCTGCCGAGGCGGCCGGACGGGAGATGGAACGAGATGTTGAACTACTGCAAGCAGATCACAACTTGTACAGGCCAACATTGGCCACTTGAAATTGGACATACTGCATGGATATTGTCGGGGGCGAAGCTGACCATGAGTGACAGGGGGCACAGGTGAATTGAGACCCTGCCGTGAAAGTAGTACTTGCAGTTCTGTTTGAAGCAGTACTAACTCGAGATCGTGGCGGGTTCATTGGCCCATAAGTGAGACGGCTGGATTTGCAGGTCTGCAATGATTAGGGAACATGATACGATGCTAGATTCTGCCGAGAAGTGAAGTTGTGGCTGCTTCGATTACAGGAAAGCTGTTTTGCAGGTGATTGTTTGGGACATGGGCAATAAGAGAAAAACCGAGGCGTCGTCCTCAAGCTGGGGCTTGCAGGTTCGCCGCGTTTTAGCGTGCCAAGATACCATTTTTGACAGGGGAGATCTAGATTTGCCGCGTTTTAGCTTCTGAAATTGCGACGTCCCTCGACTTGCAGATCCGCCGCGTTCTAGCGCGCCAAGATGCCGTTTTTGACGGGAGAGAATCAGATCAGTCGCATTTTAGCTCTACCCCTTCGACCGCGAGAATTCCAGATTAAACGAGACATAGATTACAGCTAATCAAAGAAGTAGATTCTGGCAGACTCTATTACTTCCGGGAGCGCTTCAGGGCGTAGTACGATAAAGGCTACTACTGCCTGGACATATGGCTTTGGGGTCGCTTACAGGGTGTTCGGACTACCCCACAAAAGGTGTAAAAAGGGTGTTTGAAGTCCTTCCAGATGAGGCGTCGTCCTCGAGAGGGGATTTGCAGATTCACCGCTTTGGGTAATAAGTGACTTAAGACCTTTAGACGTGCAACTATTTCTTAGGCGTGAGTACGCGAGACAAGCAATGTCAGCCGATTGCCAGACGGCCATCCTCAGGCGCATGCACCCTTTTTTTTTGTGCCTGGTTGCGCTCTTCGAACGTGAATTTGATGAGCAAATACGTCTGTTCCTCTGAAGCGGGTTCCTTTTTCAATATGTAGTGGACCTTCCAGCAGAATTATCATTTTACAACTAGTCAGACTTACAGAACACATGGCGCAGATCACCCCAGAGATATCGTCAGAAGTCAACACGTTTGTGCATCTTGGGAAGAAGTTGAGCGAGCACCTTCGCCAAGGACGAAGAATTCAGCAACGGGATAAATTTGAGTATCGATTCGCCACAATCTGCCTAACAGAATTCCGGAATACACACGAGACAATGTGGATTCACAAACCTTCTGAAAGAATTGTCGGCTATTGTGGAGTCTCAGACGTAAACGGCAATCGAAACCACCCAAGCTTCTGGCTACCCCATGTGGTCCGAGGGTCGACCCTGGGGGAAAGACTAATCTGGAGGTATGGTTTCTGGTATGTTTAGAAAGTACAGCAATTGATAATCTATTGCAGGAATAAGTACGATAAAGAAGGTGGCATATTCCAAAAGGCATATGTTTTGTATGTACCTTATCAAGCTATAATAGATACCCCAAAACTGATACAGCGGAATAGTTTCTTCCAGATCGAAGTTATTGGAGACGAAAGCACTGCTAGAAGCCCATGGGTTCCTTCTTTGCAATTCTACGAGAAAGAGTATTTCGATGTTATGTCAAGAAGACGAATACATGCAAGATATTCTGAGTGGTTACAAGTGGAGGCATTGTGCACCGAGCTCCGAATTAGTTGTACAGCAGACTATGACATGCCGTACGAGTTGAAGCTCAAACTGGAATCGGACGACATTCGCAAGCACTTAAATGCCCCGGAGGACCCGCTCTTTCACCAGAACCTCTTGAGAAAATACCACAAGCATTAGGAATTTTTTTTTTTGGAGGTCCCTGTTTTCAAGTGCGCTTTGGATTAACCTCAACCCAAGGCAAAAGGGATCTGGCAAGGCGAAAAGCCAGAAATTGAGCTATGTATCACAAAATTGACATTCTGTCACTATCACCACTTATTATTATGCGCATGTGTATTCGGCCTGTTTTTAATTATCCTAATCTAATAATCCCCTGCCTAGACCAGATGTGACCCTACAGCTGCTTGCAATGTACGTTTGAAATGCTCCTCAGAACAGTTGATCTAGATTAAAGTCAGAGAATACCTTGATCATTCCTCTATCACGAACCTTCTTGAAAAGCCTTTCGGCTTGTTGACCTTCCAACTCTTCCATTGTCCTTATGGTATAATCTGAATCTCTTGGCTGCCGATCGGCGGAGGTCAGAAGAATAACAAGGCCTTCTTGAATCTATTGAGGTAAGTACTTTTTTTTTTTTTATGATTCACTTATTTTGACCTTCTCGACAAAACTTCGTAGCTGTTTTGCCGTCTTTGGAAACCCATCTATGACAACACAGCGCTTTCCTGACTGTGCGCCCTCATCTACTTTGTCCTTGAAAAGATCAGTCATGTATCCAACCGGCGAGGTCTCCAACCCCTTCTTGAGGTAAAGCGCAGCAAATTCTGCCTCGGGGTCTGCCGCATCCATAGACTTTTGAAGTAAAATATCACTGAGGGATAGATACAGGCCGTCAAATTCTTCCGAAAGATATCTTGAATGCGTCGTCGTATCAATACTCGCTAAACCTAGCTGGAGTTTAGCCACCTCCCGAAAGACAGAACACAGAACAAACCAGTAACGAAGATGATAGGAACACGTCTTTGCTGTACTTGATCATGCTTGATTTCTTCGTGTAAAACTTTCCCCCAAGTGGCCATGTGAGATGTCGTAAACTTAGGTATTAAACCTAGAAATTCATCGAGGTTCGGATATCCTCGCCCTGTATATTCCCTTGATTGGATGACGCTCTCCATCTTATCTGCATCGTAGAGCCATCGAGCCTCAGCAGTCTGTCTTTCCTCATACTCTTGCCAGAGTTCAATCCAATATCTTGGAGCTGGGTGATTAGGCAGAATGCTAGTAGCCCACTGGAAAAACAATTTTTCTTGGTCATGTTTCTGCTCTTGGAGCTATTAGTCATTACATCTTCACTTAGGTAGAACGTCTTGCCTTTGGGTAATTTATCATGTGGCGTGTAGTCTCCTGCAAAGAGTTCTCCAAGATCGTGAACGATTGCCATGGCAAGAAGCCGTGGTCGATCTAGATCGGCCTAGCATAAAGTGTCAGTAGGAGCACACAATAGCAGAATTTGACATACTGGGGCAAAGAAAGTCATGACTGCCAGCCGGAAGCTATGCTCGGCAACAGATTCAGGATTTGGAATATGCTTTATTGCCCACCCGGAGCGGGGCAAGCGTTTGAGATTTTCCACCTCGTGAAGGATGGTCATTATCGCTTTTGCTGTGGCCATGTCATCCGCAGGGAAGGGGGTATTTGGGAGCTTATGCTCGAGCACTAGAGTATCCATGGTTCTCAGGTAGTGCTGCTGTGATAATGAGGGAAAGTCTGGAACGAAATGTTTGGCGTTGTAAGGCTAAATGGGTATGGGATTAACTTAATTCCGGTCACGGTGGTCCGCTACTGGTACTTCGGCATCATTACTAGCCATCAAGCTAAGTAATCCGAACATCGTAACGTCAACCTAGCAGCATGGATTGGGCCGACTCCCATCAACGTCGCTTCGACCAACCGTACTACGATATAGATATCCGCGCAAGTATGACTTCGCGAACACTTCCCCGTTCCGTTAGTCTTTTTCGCCCTGACAAGATCCAGCCGATGACGACCAAGCCTTTGTGCCAGGCCAAACAAATGATCTTTTCCTACAGTTCGGGCAGCATGGTTCTACAGTTGTACCAAATTATCAGCCTGTCCCCCCCGATACCTCTGCGAATAACTACGGAGCAGCTTCGCCCATGTCTCATAACGACGTCCCTCAAACAATCTCGCCGTGTCTGACGGACCTCGAGTGTTTTTGGGACCCTCAAGAAACAAGACTGTCTAGAAACAGCGCTACCTGTCTATCATCCTCATACCCAGCTAGCGATGATCTTTTTATACCTGCCGATCACGATGATACGCTCCAGCAACTATATACACCGGAACAATTGGCAGTTGTCTCCCGAGAGGCCTTCCCACTGCTACCAGGACAGTTTTCTAATTTTATGAACCCGCCGTGCTTAAGTCTGCCTGACACTCTTCCAAGTCACAACCAGATTATCCATCCATCGAATCTGCGTCTCGATTTCTCAGGACGGTCTGCCATGGCCTTGCCCTTTTCACCGTGGTTACATCCAGTAAACAGCACTGTTGCACATCCCGAAGACAATATCGGATCCTTGCCGCCGCAAGAGGTGGATATCGATTCTTGGAACTCATCTCCTATCATCGTACCATTGGGTCCAGCACAAATCGGCCAAGGGAGGTCCCAGGCATTAGGTCCCAAGATCGTACCACATCCTGAGTCGTGCGGTACCGGTATGGTCCTTGTGAAGTCAGGACTGACACCTAGCGGTCGCAAGACTCCCTGTCTGCCATGCCGACATAAGAAGATAAAGGGATGTTACTTTGCCTTGCAATAAGATGATATGTTCTGACTTGACTTCAGTGCGTTAGGGAAGGTTATCCCTATTGCTGTGAGCGGTGTAGTAGACGAAGTATTCCATTGCAAGTGTCTTTACAGCAGCGCGTCACAGATTACAGACCATTTGAAAAATGTAAGGAGGCCGATGAGTGTCGCAAAGTAAAAGGCTAATTATGCAAACCAGGGCAGAATGAAATATACGAAGCCCAGTTTACGCTCGTACGATCAAGCGACAGGAACTATCGAAGAACAGTCGAGTTGGGACACTATCTTAGTGGTCCATTTTTGATCGTAGAGTGCTGCAAGTTTTTTGCAACCCACCATTACCAGACTGAGACCGTCCGAAAGAACTCATCCGGTTCGCACGTGGCGAAAACTACTGCTTTTTGCCTCGCAGATCCCAGTATCAATATCGTACCTTACGTCCAAGCTTGCATGAATCCCGCTATAACAGAAGCGTGCAATCGACGGGACATCGTTTCAGCATTTTTCCGAATAGCATGTTCCTATCGTAATGTATAACACAGATTCATCGGCTCCATACCTCGTGCTAATGGGAGAAGGAACCAATTATCGAGCGGTGCTTGGAAATGTACACAGCTCTTGTTCTCATGATGAAAGGCTGCCATTTCTCTAGGAGACGGATTGATGATGACTACCTAGATATGACGGAGGTCGAAGACGAGTTTTCTGCGTGGTTTGGCTGTATACCCGTACCCCGCATGGTAACAAACCAGATCAACCACCAACTAGAGTTAAGAATAAAAGGACTCGACAGCGAAATCTTAGAAAATGCTCACCACCGCTTACGTACCAAAACCTATCGTACATGGATCGTTGATACCCTAGCTATATTTCTGGTCCTGCATATTCGAGAGCTTGACGCAGGAAGAAATATATTCTGGCAACGTTACCAAGATCGGGTGAATTTCTTCGTTCTATACATTCTACGTGCAGTGCAATGCTAATTATCTCAGCTCGGATTTTGGATACACCCTTCCAAGCCACAGGCGCTGATTGAGGAAACGATGGCATCTTCTTCCTCCTTATTATCGCACTACCACTGGGTCATTGGAAGAAGGCCGCTCGACATAGATTGGAATAAAAGAAGATCTAGGGATATGGTGGATAATGACCAAAAGATCATCGGCTCTATGATTGAGCTTTCTACCTACGTGCGAAAGCTGGGTAAGTGATAGAAGATAATTTGGCTTTCTAAATTGACATTCAGTAGAGGAAAATGGTCTCATTGGTCGGGTAGCGTGTGATCTATACGAAGCCGGAAACCCAAAGAGCGTCGAATTCACGGTGAGTTCGTTGACATTTGTTCAGAACATCGGCACGGGCTATGAGGTAAAAGGCTTCCACTGAGCTAGAATTTTGAGGATAGTGGCTTTCTCAGACAGCGCGGTCACTTTTTTTCTTTGGATAGAATCTCGCGAGGCCGAGATGGCTCCAGGGAGGTTTTACGTGGGGTCTTGGGATCTATCTGGAGGTCGGTGTTGGTGCCAGGAGTAAGAGGGGTGGGGCATATTTACCGACATGGTCATTATGTGGCAAAATCACATAGGAATTCATTGTATTCATCTATACTTAATCCGTTCTTACAACGGCATCCATTTCTACCTCGGATGTATAGTGTCGTATAATCATATCTGTTTCATTCATCTTCAATGCGAGAAGGCCAATTGTTATGCAACAGGATACGCATTGAACACCGGAAGCTCTGATTTCCAAAAGCTGCAAAGTATTTATTTTAAAAGTGTTGATTTGTACACATTGAAAAGAGATTGAAAGTGCTGTTCCTGGTTAATGAAAATTGGTTGCGACCCTCACTTCGTGCCCAAAAGTTCACCCACCTGGTAGAATCCTACAGCGAGACATCGATTCCACCAGAAGCTGCCTAGACCCGGATTTATTTCTGCTTTGCCACAGAAATTAGAGGGAATTGCGTGAAGCCGGCTTTATGTTCTCGAGCTCGAGAGAAGGTATCGGAAATTTTTGTATGTGACCAGTGATCCCGTGGTCAGGGGTGGGCCACTGTCTCATGGTTTGCGAAATACAATCTTAGTCATGTCAATTACTAACGTAATTGTCTCAACACTTGAACGTTACTCTATCAAAACAACTCTATTTGACTTAATTTTTGGAGCAAAATATGCACTATACCTTGATTATCAATAATCTGATCTGCTAACATGTCTACTCCTGTAAAAGCGCGTACATCATTCATGCCCCAAACCCCACTATCATCGATCGAACTATCGCAACATAAAGAGCTAGAGCTTCCGCCTTTGACAAATTATAGGAGGGAAAGGCGCTATTCTATACCTATCGAGGAGGAGGCCATTGAAAAGTGCTTAGTCTATATAGAAGATCACCCATAGACGCGTACTGCAGGAGCAACTAGGATCTTCGGTATAGAGTGCAATTACCGGGAGATTCAACGACGACTAAATAACCCAAAGCTACGGCGACGTGAATTCAATAGCTCTAAACCTCTTCTTGATAAGCTTGAGGTAGATTCTATTAAGAATTCATACGAGGACAACATGCCGCTGGATTTGCTGCTAATAGACAAGATATTGAGTCTGTAATTGCCATATGCTATTACAAAAATCTAAGAAATCTATCGCGTGGTCTAAGAGGTGGATAAAATCTAGAATTCTGGTGGTCTGCTTGTGCTTGGAGTCCTTGTTTAGTAGCATTTTTGGGACGAAGAGGGATGTTATTGAAGATGCTGGTGTAGGTAATATTGTGAATTCCGGCTTCCCTGTCCCAAAAATGGGACGATCGAAACACACTGGGACTGTAAATCAAATCTTTCACTTATAAACGGTTGATAATGCCTCCAAAGACGAGAGCATGATGCGCGACAATTTATTCATCCAAAGGTTGGGTATGCACCTGTACCCCGTGTCCAACTTTCCGCTTCCATCATAACGTGCTAAATCACACTCCTTCTGTTTTTACGTGAGAAAATCAACTTTTGCAGAGTCTATCTTCAGGTGGGAGACATATGAGACGGAGCTGGAGCACCACCCACTTTTGGGCTGATCAAATCCAAATCGAGCCATTTTGTGTTTTTCGAAGCATCCTCATCCTTTTGACTGAGGTTCGCCAAATATGTTTTGTCGTTGGACAGAGGCGTAGCTTCCAAAGCGGGATTCCAAATTGCTGTTTGCTTCAACCCTATCTTTGAGCTGGACTTGAGTTTGTTGATAGGTTCGGACGCTGTGGGAGAGGGGGGAACTGGGTTGTCTCTCTTCATCTGGGACATAGAGACGTCTTCACATCTCTTGGCAATTGCAACTTCTCCTTGTATTTCTTCCGATCTTTCGCGATAATCACTTCCAGTTCTTCTCGTTGTATCTCCTCACCGCTGCTGTAAAATACAGCCTCTTCCTCATATGTGCGCTCCTTCAAATTCTGCTACATTCACCATTTAGTGCTGATTCAACTCAAAAGGATGTCTCATACCTGATTTTCTTTCTTCATCGTTATCTTACTAAAACAAGAGGGCCAGAAAGGGTTATATAAAGATCTAACGTAGATCAACCTAATGCCGTATATGGAGGATAAGTCCATATCTGCAGCTCCTACACAAGCATTCCACTGCTTCTCCAGAGGACCCATCCATCAAAGTTCGCAGAGCCCTACATGTTATTGGTACCCTTGGAGATAGAAACCCCCAAGCTGAAGGGATATTCAAGAATCAAGATTAACAATTATGTATCAGTGGTAGCGACACTGAATGCACTGATTGGCAGTCGTTGTTTAAACGGAAGAATTACCAAGCTTACCCTAGACAACAGAAAATAGAAGGCGCTATTGAGCCGGGACTCTCTTCCTGGTTGAGCATGCAAGACACCAGATTGCGCGATGTCAAGGGATACAAACACTGGCTTGATCGGCGAGAGAATCGAAGGTATGGAAACAGGAAAAAGGTAAGTCTTGCGGGCTTATTTCCTTTTGGTAAACACCAAATAGCACAAGATATCTTATGCATTCACGCAGATAAATCAAGTGGCCGTGGGTACCCATGAACCCACACAGACTCATAGGATGTTATCAGTCCTGACAAGGTATATCTCGTGTTTACCACTTCCCGTCCATCACCCTCGCCGGCAAATCCTACCAACCGGATTACAGCAATACGTTGTTGATTTGGCATGAAGCTGGGATCCGGTCATAGAGAGTGCTTTAGTCCCGCTGATTCGTCCAGATCCAGTGTGGCTCGCTGCAGCTTCATTGGTAGGAGAATCAGCATGGTTAGTTCGATGAGGTTGACTCCCTTGATGATGTTAGGCTCTGCTTTGGTAACGTAGGATCGGTTGGGCTGCTAGGTCATGAAGACATACTTGGCCTACCCTGGGGCGAGAGTCATTCATTTCAATGAGCTGGTCTACCACTTGACTTTGCTGAATGATTTTGTCGAGATGGGATCGATCTCCTTTCTTTTCACCATCTCCTTCCCTTCTTGTCTCCTTCCACTCATCGTTTCGCCTTCTTCCTTCATAATCATATCCTTTCATAATAAAATAAATTCACAATAGAAGTTACCACGAGGCTCAAGACGTGAAGTCACTTCACTCTTTTCTATACCTCCACAATTTCCAATCATGCCAGATTATCCTCACCGACCAAAGAGCCCTCCACCTCCACCTAACTTTCGGGAAGGTACTCGAAACCCTCATTCCAGGCAAGTTACTGTAAACCCAAAACATTTGTCGGCCTCTGGAAGCTTCATTGCCTGGCTGAAGATTTTGATGTTTGCTATAATGGCATGGTTTTTGCCTGGGAAGCAGGCGTTACCTCTAGAGACTGCTCAGCAGGTGCTGCCAGTTCCCTCTTGCTCTCGCTGGGTGACTAAGCAACCTCCTATGATATTCTTAATCTCTCAACCAGGGAGTTCCGAGGCATCGGAGTACGTAGCGAAGTAGTGGCTCTGAAACCAATTCCATACATGCTCGGCGAGGTTCAAGTCCTAAGAGCATCGAGGGAGCTTTGCATAGCATCTTCTACGCCGATAAAGGCCCACGAGTTGTCTCCCGGGATGCGTGAATCTTCGACTTATCGTACGTCCAAATGAGAAGTTTGTCGAGGCGGTTCTCGGCTTTGTGAGTTTGTATGAGAGCTCAAAATCACCGTATCACACTTCGTAGAATTCATTGTGCACCACTCCTTCCCCCAAGAGGTTCCAACCACCTTTTTACCTAGAGCAATTGTACCGTACACCGAAAGGTAAATTAGGTAATCCTTGCATCGCGCCTGAAGTCAGACTGGCGATCCGCCTAACTTGATCTACTACTTAATGAACGGTAAGTACTTCCGTACCGTATGGGATGTTAGTGAATCATCGACTGCTGGGAGACCAAGGCTCAGCTAGCCCGGATCGCGAGCGTCTATGACGAAGCTGTCAGATTTGCAGCATAGATCGAAATGAGGAGAGAGCTCGCCATGCTAAAGGAAGTCATTGCCAATGGATCTCCTGAAGCTGTCCAGATAGCATCGAAAGAGAAATGGCTTGAAATCCTCACGCTGGTAGTCATGAAGGTGGTACTCGGAAGTCTGCGCTCGTCCAGTCTCCATAACTTAATCTCCTCTTAACCCACGTTCACTAGAGCCCGCTTCTTTGAAGCCTTCCTCTCCTGAAAAGCCACCTGCTCTTTTAAGGCCACCTGCTTCTTCAAAGCATCCTGTTTCTTCAGCACAGGCTGCTCGTTTGACAGAAGCACATATCTGGTAGACTCGCTTTTTTCAACGCAAGTGATGACTTCATCCTTCACATCATGGTTTGAGTTGTCCTTAATTTTTTTCTGCGAAATCCCCTTGACTGATCTCCAGCATCGTTCCGCCGGAGCAATTGCCCCAAATCTTTCAACCCAGGCAAAGGTCTGATCAACTGGCCATATTTGGTAGATGAAATCCTCAGCTCCTTTGACCATTGGATGTACCATGTCAAGTCGTAATTTACAACCACCTTCCTTTTCTCTTCTCAGAATCGGCTCCTCTATCGCCTGGTAATTCGTTCTTCCAGAGGGATGGAATCTTTCCGGAGGCGGGGGCGATAATACTATGACACTTTCACCCTTCAATATGTGCCATGCAAAGATTGCCGAAGCGCCTTTCATATACTTGCTCCACCCGGGGATTGATTTCTTCCTCCCCAAGCATCGTGAATCCTCTGGGATCATCAAAGGTCCCATTGCCGTAGTTAAAGTTGCCATATCATGTTCGTCTGCCCATGCCTGAGCGTTCTCCCGGAGAATGCCACTCCACATAACTTGGTTGTTCTGACGCCATGTGCTATAGAATTGTTGATGAATCTTCAGTTCCTCCTCGATCATTAGATACTGAGAAAAGGCTGTCATAATGACTAGTGTAGTCCTTTCGAAAACATAATAGATTTTGTCTTTTGATTGCTTTCATTAGGTCATTTCCATGTGACGAAAAAGAAGAGATGTCGTGGTGCCGCCGCTTACATATAGACTACCCCGCACTTTGGCGCGTGCATTGTCTGTTTAGATCTGAAGTACTGGCCAGCATGGTCTATCTTCATATGGCGTGTAACACGGGACAGGCGCGTCGCACTGTATACGAACTTGGGAGACCATTCTAAATATGACACGCTAGCCACGGCCGAAGACGAGGAACGGAACAGGTGTTCCACTGCTCTTACATCTCTATCAGTTTCTTAAAACCTACGAACTATCCCTACAGCCAGAGATGAACACACAGTTCATTAAGACCTTTCGAACCCACGGCCACAACTTGAAAATCGGAAAGCATTTTCCTCTGGTATTTCTACCTTAATCCGCCCTAGCATTTGCATTCCTACCTTCCGCACTCTGAGCATTAGCGGCAGAGCAAGTCGATGCCATGTTGGCACAGGATTCACTCTGATTAGTATCCGCTGAACAGCAAGCTTCGAAGTCATGTGGCTACTGCCAGGATAATGGG
This sequence comes from Rhynchosporium agropyri, assembly GCA_900074905.1. Lineage (NCBI taxonomy): Eukaryota > Fungi > Ascomycota > Leotiomycetes > Helotiales > Ploettnerulaceae > Rhynchosporium > Rhynchosporium agropyri. The sequence continues at coordinate 690,729 of FJUX01000012.1, read as the reverse complement.
TTTCTCGACTTGCTTGGGAACGTCGGATGACGCTGGCATCTGATTTGCTCGTCTCGTGTTTACTAGCCATCCTGATTGTCTAACCCTAAAACCGATTTTTACCAACCACGAACAACAATACCTCCCTCCACCTTCCCTTCGAGAGCAAGTTACAGTTGCACCGAAACCCGGTAGACAAAAGGCTCTCTCTGAGCTCGATCTGAATACTCTCGATAAGGTTATTAGCCAGGCCTGAAAACATCGCGATATATACCAAACCGAAGTAGCAGAAGAAATCGGAATTGAAGCTTCAGCACCTTCTGTTCGAGCGGCAGGTAAGGAACTCAACTACGGGCGGTGTCAACCGACTAAGAAGCTTGCTCTTAGCTTCGAACAAGATTATGCTCGGTACGAAGTGGCGTATTCGAGGAAGGACTGGACACTCGAGGATTGGAAACGGATTTCGTTCTCCGAGGCTACTATTCTCGTAGGAGAACATCGGGGCCCGAAGTTACCATCTCTAAAGCCAGATAAATAATATAGTCCTGACTGCATCGAAGTCCGGAATAATAAACTATACACAAGCGATACTTTGGGGTATCTTTTCTCACGATATAAAAGGCCCTTGTCCTATCTAGGTAAAGGAAACCCCCAAGCAAACAAAATGTTATACTGTGATTATCGAAGAATACAATACGGCACAAATACCGGCAAATCAAAACCAGTATTGCAAAGAGACGTAAAGTCACAGAATGGTTCACTTCTGTCGAGCTCGCGACTAGTGGGAATCCCTCCAACAGCACTGCAAAACATATCCACTTTACAGAGAAGTAGGTCTTTAAATGGGACAAACATTTCTCAATCATGTTACTAATTTGAGAAGATTACAAGAAGCGTTTTCAATCCTGTTTCAAGATAGAAAGGAAGCCTTGTTGCCAGATTCCCCTCTACATATTGACAAGGTTAGCGACCAAGTTATTCCAACTCACACCGATAATCGATTTGCAATACTGTGTGATCTCGGAAAAGAGACCGAGGAATTCCAGAGTGCTGCATCCTCTGTTATCGCTAGGCAGGACATATCTCAGCGCACATATGAGAACTCGCCATCATCATCCCACCAAGTGCTCCACGACGACCCGATTGAAGCACTTATCGAGATTCATCTTTTGTTACGAGTAAGTTCAATATAGAAAAAAAATCAATTCCATGATCGTAATACTCATGAATTTTAGGAACTGGATTCATTATGTCAGACCATAAAGTGCTTTTGGGAACAGGCCTCAGACAAATCCCTACCACTACCAGTTGCTGCATGGCTTACAAATGCTGCCTACCAATGTGCAAAGAGCTTGTGTGACGGTATAAAAGACATCGATAAAGACGCACAAGAGCATCAAGACGTTTACATTGGTATCGTCAACCAACTCAGAATTGTCTTCTCTTCATGTTGCGAGGATATGGGTTATGGGTTTGGTATGGGTCATGTGACTATAGTCACGTGCATGGTCCGTGCGGATATCCCTAGATAATACCTTTAGTCAACTCTCCATAGTAATTATTACTGTAATGCAACAAACAACATCCAACTACTCTATGCCTACTCTGAAGATCAACGTAACCTTGCCATACTTCATCTCCGACAGACTCCGAGTACGACGATTTCACGCAGGGTCGAGGAATGACATTTCCATGGATAGCCATTGCGCATTTCAAAATTGAATGGAACGAAAATCGAAAATCGCCTCCCAGTACTGGTCGGCAGGACCCAGTGAAGCTTATCTTTCCAATTTCCAAATTTGGTCAGGATGTCCCTGATGATAACACCGGGGTATTGGCTGCAAATCTGAATGCCTATAAATTGCTACTCAGCCCTATCGCGGAGCAATCTTTGAAGGAAGATAACCATGTTAGTGGTACAGGTTTTGTACCATCTGACATGAACCCACTACTCTCCGACCTTTCGGCATTTTTAGAAGAAGATAATCCCCATCCAAATCTCCAACTCGTCTTTCGGGTCCACTTGCTTCTCGAGATTGCTAAGAGCTTTACCTGGAAGAACAAAGTCGCTACTACGATTAATTGTCGCCTACAAACACTTCACTTCGCCAGAGATGTGAAGGCGCTGGTGCAGATGCGCATGCTACCAACTAATGATCCTATGGTTGCTAGGATGAGGAATGAAGATACCGAATATTTGAATAAGTACCTTGCGGAGAAATGTTTCGATCTCTATTTCCAATCTCCGTGGACCGCTGGGTTTCATATGTGCGAAATTCTTCATCACTCCATGGATGCAGGCTTGCGACTTTGCATCAGTGAAGGGAATGTAGGAGCAGTCCTTCATATGTACAACGCACTTCGTCAAATAAGCTTCATGGATGCTGTTCCATTACTAGACGACTTATGCGAAGTGTTCAGTCAAGAACTCTGCCTGGGATCATTGCCCACGACGAACTTCAGCTCTAAGTTCCGTCGTTTCCTCGGGGGAAAAAACCAATCCGAACCGAACTCACTCTTCTGGGGATTCGCGACAAAGTCGACGGAGAATTGGACTGCCGCTCAGTTTGCCCACTGCGCAAGACTACGTCAAGAGATTCATGCCCGGTGAGATATCAATGTTCTATGATTTACATAATAAAGGCTTCCGAACGACCATAGATTTCTGGTCCAAATTGTACACTGGAAAACCTGCTTCATTTCTCTCCAAGAAGCAACAAGATGTTATCATGAATGATCTAAATAACGTAGCTTTCACAGAGCTGTTGACTAAAATGCGATCTGCGGTGCTCCGCGAGTTCACGGGGCAGAAACCCGTAGCTAGCATTCAATACTCTGCCATCTTTGCACTTTGTCAACAGATTTTGAGGGAGATGGCTATACTCAAGTGTCAAGAAGCCGATAAAGATATTGCATTGGCAACTACGCAATCAGGCTTTATCTTTGTGGATACACTTCTAGTCGCAATAGTAGAGCATCAGAGGGATACACAAATGTTAAAGCTTCTCCCTCGTCTTTCTTCTCTTCACTTGGCTCGCCAGGCTATACTGAGATTCTGCGATGGGAAACAGTTAGCTGAGTTCTCATGGGAATACTGATATGATCTATCTATCTGGAGGAAAGCGGACTTATGGAATGTCGGTTCGGTCATTTGAGCATATGGAATCGATTTTCATACCGATTCCTATGATGTACCTCGAAATTGGGGTTATCCGCAATGTAGATCAAACGGGTTTGTTAACGATATTCCAATTAAGCAAACCAACTATGAATCGTGAGGTCACGCAATCGCACTGTATAAAGAAGCCACCAAATCGGGTATCAGAATATTATGAATATGTCTTGAAAAAGCACATTGATTTCCCATCGCCGCAGTGTGTGCAGGAATTCGTGAGTAGAGTAAAATAGAAAATGTGCACATGTTTCCACAACAATGGTCTAGAAAGCTCTCAAACTACCTAACGTCTATCCCTGCGCAAAGGAAAACACTACGTGCCGGAAAATCCAACTGGTACATCGACTTCAAGTTTCCCCACCCACCAAAAAATACCTTACATCATCCTGACCCACCGTTTGCCGCATTGAGTCGATTGAAGTAGTCGATTGTCCGCTGAACCCTGGAGAAGACTTTCATTCGCAGAACACAGTGTCATTGCAGCGGAGCTGCAGATAATGCAGGAGACCAGCTCCGCACCGTATCCTCAATGAGCTGATATGACGAGCATTCTGCCTTATCTCGAAATGTCTACCTCTGTCGGGAAAATTACTTACAGGTTAATTTAGCAGATAGTGAGGATTAGCCGCTTATAAGATATACTACACTAAGTTACTATTAGGAAATACTATCTAGTGTCTTTAAGATATTCAAGGATACTATAGATAATAATAAGGAAAAAGGAGTTTCAGTAAAAGACTTACCGAAGACTTTCCAGGACGCTATCGATATGACTTAGAAGCTTAGTATTCGTCATATCTGGATTAATTCAATATATATTATCTAATATGACCTTAAGGAGTGGAGAGTTAAGTATACTAAGATAGGAGATTTATAAGAGTGCTTACCTAGTTATCGCCGCTTCTATAGCCGAGAATAGTAGTATCGGTTAATATATAAGTCAGGAAAGCTATTTTATTAAGTTTTCACTATCTTCCTACGATATAGATACTATAAACTTCTATATGAAGGAGAAGGTCGACTGTAAGATATGGAAAAGCGATAAACTATCTTAGTAAGATTAGCAAAGCTCGAAACTGCCTTTATTAAGCCGTGCCTCGGCATTTCAGGAGAGATTACTTACAGGAAGGACTATTCATTATATAGTAGGAGAGCTCGTATAGGAATACCGCTCATCAGTATAGTATAAATACGGAGATTCAGAGACAGACATAATACCCTTTTCAGGGCACCTGGGTTTAAAATGAGATATGCACGTATAGTCAGATATAGTAGTGATAATAAGAGGTTAATACTCTAGTTAGCTATCATCAATCAGTACTAGGCGAAAGAGCTATCATTTCCTAGCGATCGTATACTAGCTCTATCTGCTATTGAGAAGTAAGTTAATCGTTCTAGTATCATAGGCACGTATATCTATCGTGCTCTGGAAAGTTGTCTTCATGAGGCCTCCCTTAAAGTGCCAATCCTTTTCGGGAGTTAACTACAGGAAATATCGAAATTCTAGAGTTAGTCCCGTATTGGGCCTAGTACGCCAGAACTTGACGCCTCCTCTAAAGTACCTGGGTAACTGGCAGTTTCCGCATTGCTTATGGGCCAATCATAGACACTGCAGCATACTGGGTAAAGGTGGTTGGTCCAAACCACCAATACGTCCAAACCGGGACGTTCGAGTAACGTAAATGCGCTTTGCGGGATACCCTTGGTAATGCAAATCTGTTGACGATACCTTAGCGTCCCGCTAGCTAAGAATGCTTACCCTGACAGTCTGCCTACCTACGCCCTCTTCATTTCGCTTACCTAGTCCACTATTGGGTATTCACTATTAGAACCCTGTAGGTAATACGGAGCAGCCAAATCTACTGATCCCACTCCACATCATCTTTTCTTTCATATACGCAATAGCTTACATCTTCCCGCCCCATGATGACTTCATGGGCTTCGACTCCGACGAGTACCATAGTCACTCGCCATGATATAATCTCTCTTAGCAACATAATCGTTGTTAATATGTGTTGAAGTACAAGACGAGACGTACTACAGACTGCGGCCATTCTTCACAAGCTAGCGTAGTGATCCTGCAAGCTGATATCTGTCGTATTTTGGTTCTGTACGAAAATTATGGACTGCGTTATGATCGTGCACTCTGATGATGACGGGAGAGGAGATATGCCAGGAATGGAATCAAGCGATCGGACGCTTCAAACTCGGTGCAATGCCATTTAACAGCATTCCGATAGACTCGATGGCTTCTCGCCAAGAGCCTCATATTTTCTGCATTCCACCGAGTTTGGTAGGTCTCGCATGCGCCCGACGCACACACGTAGTATAATCCTCCGGCTACGAAAGTATCAAGACCTGCAACCTGCTGCCTGCTTGGTATGTGACACAAGCAGGGGGGTATTCCTCGGATGATGACCGCGATCGTTATCGAAACTCTGGTCCTTGTCACTTTTGTAGAGGAAGTGCCTGGCGTTCCCTGCACGATAATCAGGTCACACGGCGCGATGTTGGTCTGTGGCAGAAGCCGCAACTCGGAATTGTGCCAATTCTTGTTGGTAGTTACTCTTACTTTTAGCCATCTATCAAACGCTTCAAAGGATATTCAGCTTATCTTATCAATATATAGAAATATTGTTCCTGAAACCACCAACAGCAAAAAATAATTTTCAAGAAACGTATAGTCGTCACTAAATCTAATGAACACTATTCAGAATGTCAGCCTCATTTGAAGCGTTCGTATTTGCCACTTACTCACACGCCCTCATTAACAACTTCTTATAGAATCATCCTTTCACGTTTATTTACCTTTGTTGTTGGTATAGAGGCGGTGCCTATTGTGGTTCATGAAGCAACGCTAGCAGACCAATCCCCCGAACTAGCAGCTCTTATGCGTGGAAATATGTCCGAAAGCCTTGCTGCCGAAGCCAGGTGGGAGGATGTGGATACGGGAACCTTTATAAGATTTGCCCAGTTCGCATACACAGGAGACTATACATCTCCACAAATGCTCGTTGACGCAACTTACACGATCCCCTCAGTCGACTCTTCGTGGGATTTCGGAACAGTGAAGAAGAGGGACAAAAAACGCATTGCTGGGCCGTTACTTTCTTTCAAGAGTCTCACGTATCCCTTCCCGGTGCCTCGAATCAAATTTGCGATCACCTGCGAGCCCACTATGGCCAAAGGACCCAGCTAGAATATCGACGAGATACTCGTCGTCCATGCATTATTGTATGTTTTGGGCGAGAAATGGGGCATCGACTCGCTGAAGCAGTTAGCCCTATTCAAGATACACAATTCTCTATGTCTGTTCAGCCTTGATATACTGAAGCTCGAGCATGTTGTCAAATTTGTGCGATACGCGTATTAGAGAACGCCCGATCTAGGAACGAAGGTAGACAAGTTGAGGGAATTGATTGTCATTATATAGCTGCTGATGCTAAACTCACGGCGAACAACCAGACGTTTTTGGCACTTATCGAGGAGGAGGGCCCTCTCTCGCGGGATCTGTGGAAGCTTGTGGCACCAAAGGTGGGAGTGGTCGAGCTGATATAAGCTATGCAGTAACAAAGGTGGTCAAACGTTTCACCTAGTCAATCTGCCATGCAGAAGCGCAATCGCTCCCGTCATACAAGCTGTGCGTTTCTTCATCTTCAAAACTGCTGTGTAACTTTGCAATTGTTAACTTGTGCCTTCCACATATCGTTCTCCAATCTGCAACAAAGGTTTTGTGAAAGACCTTCACGTTTTTTAACTGTTCCGAAGAGGAGACGACGCAAGTGTACATGATCCGCTTTCAGAACTGAGTAGAAGAGACTATCAGAGCTTTGTTGTTTGAATGTGAAGTGAACTGTACTTTTCCCCCGCGTTGCGTGATCTCCCACATACAGGTACCCCACGCCCTTCAAACTCACAGTACGAACAGTGACCGCAATAATTACAACTCTCCAACGAACATGCAGTATAATCCTCCTGCTGATTCCAGTCATACCCATCATCATCCAAAGTATCATTGATCTTTTCGTTAAGAGCCACCCTTTTCTCAACATAGACGTGGTCAAGACCTACACCTCCATCATCGGAGCAGTTTTCGAAAGCTCCACCAGATGGTTCTGCCCTATTGCCCCGCGCCGTCCATTATGCAGCGAGATTGCCAGGCAAGACAGAGGCCACTCCTTCTATTTGCTCCCTAAGTTCCATCCGTAGCCTATATCGATATACGACTTCCAGCTTTCGTCCCGGCGTAGCCTCAACAACGTCCATAGTATTTTTGATGAGAATGATCAATTAACACACGTCTCCCTTCCTATCACTTTCCCACCTTGCGGTATTTAGGTTGATGTTGCGGACCGTTACTTCTTCTGATCTGAAGGGGCCAGAGTCGTGGTAAGTGATAATTAATATGGAATCTGGCGAATCCAAAGGCGAGGAATTTGGTCGGATACCGTGGTATCATGCTGCTTCTTTTTGGCCGAACGGTACAGCGTCTATCGTAAGATGGTCTACTTATATGCAGCGTCAGAGCGACCAAGGGGTCAATGGTGTTAGGCGGCTGCTCTTTGAGCGGTGCGTGGGGTGAAGGGGCTTGCCTCGCACAGGTCACATAACCAGCCATAATACACAACCAGCAGAAATGAATCCCTTCGCCTTCGAATGCGACTATATGCAAGTCGAGCAAACACATCTATTTTGAAGCTTCCAGGATAACAAGCTAGTTGGTCAACCCTTCCAACCTCGTATGCCACAGGACTCGAGGTCAACCATTTCTTGTGCTTTCCAATCAGTGAGATCACTCTCTTCCCTTCTCATCCACCAAGTCTCAAATCCTGGGCAGAAAAAGACATTGATTTTAGCTGACCATGACTTCCTCCACTCTCTCCTCCACTCTTGAGTCGGTTTACGTCCCCAGGGATCGAACGCGGGTTGATGACAGTTGACATCAGATCTGTAATCTTGCTTGAAGTACATGAGAAGCTTTTCCTTGCCAGCGATTATGGTTAGACTATGAGCAGCCTGATCAAATTCGTCTATTTTGGACTTGTGATCGGCAATGAGTTGGTTCTCGATAGCTTGTAACTGCCTATGAACGCGGAACCCAAAACTTGACCAAGAAGAAACTCGAAAACCTGCTTCGTTGCAAAGGATGATGGATCCATGCCCAGGGCAGCGAGGTTTGTGGCGATGGACAAAGGAGAAAAATCGTCAAGATGGCGAAGCATTTCTTCACGACTTGTCTCAAGCTTCATTTGCCTTCCAGATCCGTTCAAGGAGGGCAAGGTTTCGAACAAGCCACTTCGAAGAAGCTCGGGCCAAGTCCATCGACAAAAGATGGCTCCCACTGGAACCTCGGCCCAGACAAGTAACTCTGTCTCATATTTTGGTAGCATTTCGAGGCCGCTTTTGAGGCGCAAGGCATTACATTCAATGTATGAGCCGTCCAGTAATTTCCAGGGGTCAATCAGAAGAATAGTGACCTGCTCCTTTCCGTTGAATACACGTTGCCCAGCAATATTGAATGCGCGGAGCAAGTCTGGGGTTGTGGAGATGAATGGAGTAAGCTTCCGGCTCGATAGATTGGCATGGGATCCTATGCTGAGCTTCATGTTATCTCTCGTGACCTTTTCTAAGCTTGGAGGCGGGTATAGCCTTGCTCGAAGGCCACCGTTCGATGCTAATGCTGGTGAATTTGAATCGATCACTCTGTAGAACACCGGACGCGAAAAAGCGTTTTTCGATATGCCTTGACAGTCTTCGAAAAGCTGTGATTAGGTGTTAATAACTCTCCTGCGACATTCATACCAAGACCCACCGACTGGCGCCCATCCGGCTCATCATCGCTCTCAGTCCTCGTCACCAGTGAGCGATTCGTCTCTGGCGCGAGAGACAGTTCGCCAAATGCATCCTCGAGGGAGCAAGAATCAGGTGAATACATGATTAAACACCTTTCTCAAGTTCAATGCGTTTGACCTTCGAAGCAGTAAACAAGAGGCAATGCCACTTCGATAATTTCCAATTGATTCTTTGCTCACAGCTACACACATCTCGTTCAATTTGACCAATTCTTCATAGCCTGGAAACACTTCAACAAAGGCACAATGTCGCCTGAAAGGATGAGATAACAATCTTGGACAAGTCATTGACAAATGGGCGAATGGATGTAAAGTGAGTGAGTCATCTCCTGTACCTCTATGGGATGCGTGGCACCAATCAGTAATGATCGTGGGATACCAAGCATCATCAGCCAGAGATTCGCTATTTCATGGCTTGACCCCTCGACTTGTATTGGCTGCCACTTGCCTTACTTAGAGCTCGGCATCTTTCCAATTCGCCCACTTCTCTTATCACAGCATGCATAATGCTGAAAGAGGAGAGATGTAGGCTTTGTAAGCATCTACGAAGCACTAGACTGTAGCACTTTTTATGTTTGATTGATTTGGACATTACATTTATTACATCCATGGCTGATTCGGACGTGGTTGTAGCCACGTCACTTGCGTGCCGTACTTCCAAGGGTGGAATTATTCCGTCTTCAACAAGGTTAAGCTATAAGCTCTCTACCCTTGACTGAAGGCAAGACAGTTCCTTCAGCACTCGACAAGATTAATAAAAAAGATTATAGTATATTTAACTGTGATAGTAGACATAATGCTACTTACTTCTATTTTAAAATAGCGCAAAGTCTTCCTCTGACATCGAGCCCAATTAGCTATCTTAAAACTAAATAATCAAACAGGCAGGATTTAAGAGCATATTTCATTTTATGCTCTCATATGGTCTGAAAATGCATAAATATCGAGATCTTAAGGAGGCGAAGGCAATTTTGGATGCCTTGTAATAATATGATTAGAGAGAGTAGGAACTTTCTTATTAAAAGTAAAGTTCTTCTTGCGTAAGTCATCTTTGTCAAAATAGTAGTCGTATGTAAATTGATAATATGATAAGTACCTACTCTTATTCTTCCTCGCTTTAGCCGACATTCTTCTTATAATGATTCGGTCAGATGGCATTTCTCGAACGTTGAGAAGCTATAGAAGCGGGCAGGACGAAGGCGTTAAGAGTGATGGAGGAGAGATTCTGTGACGGATCCAGAGACGTTGAGGTCACCTTATCCCCTGAATATCGATCTCTCGTACTTCAGTAGTTTTAGTAATGTCTCCGCTTCACCCCTCAACTTAAAATCATGTTCCTTGTTTCGGGGACATATACTAAAATCCGCCTTTGCCTAAAACTAAGCCTTGGAAATTTCCTTCAGAGGACTCACTCTGCTTCACTTGATATGTAGGCATATAACTGAATCTGTATATACGTTAGATTGAGTCTATATAGAGGATCCCTTTAGTTGCTCATTGGGGAGGCTAGGAGGGCATAAGTTTCGGTCTGCGTATGCTTAAAATCAAGAACGCCACACCCCAACCCTTCCTCCGGATGCTTATTTTAGGGGCATATGCTTAGATTTGCTTACGCTTAAAGTCAAGAACGCAACACCCTAACCCATCCCTTCCAGGCGCTTAGAAGGCGGCGTATGCTTAGATCTATATATACCTAAGATCAAAGAATGCCGCACCTTGGATCCTGCTTATTCTAGTACTCTTCATAAGGGCATATACTCAATTCTGCGTATACTTAGATTAATTTTCGAAAACAGCGTCTCCTATCGCTGTCAACTTGTCTCCAGGGCACATGCTTAGACCTGCGGTTACCCAAAAACTAAAAAGGTCATACCCCCACCCCCTGCACCGGAAAGGAGGTAGAGGTATGTCCTTTTTGATTTTGGGGCACATGCAGATTTAAGCATATATATTCGAGACAAGCGATAGGGCTTAGGGGACCTTATTTTACAGAATCAATTTAAGGATACGTAAATTAAACATGTACCTTAATATAAAACAAGATAAGCGCGGAAAGGGATCAGGGGTATAATCTTCTTTGATTGGGCATATTTCGTGTATGCCTAAAGTTTTCCGGATTCCACGTCCATGCTTTTTATCGCAAGGTTACGTTGATCTTCAGAGTAAGGCATAGAGTAGTTGAATGTTGTATGTTGCATTGCAGTACTAATTACTATGGAGAGTTGACCAAAGGYATTATCTAGGRATATCCGCACGGACCATGCACGTGACTACAGTCACCTGATCCATACCAAGACCCATATCCTCGCAACACTTTTTACTTCGACGTACGCTTATCTTAATCAGAAAGAGATAGAGTCAACGATAATCTAATATTTGACCCTGTCAAAAATCCCTTTTTAGGGTATAAAGTTCGTAGAGTGCACGGACGAAGAATCCGGACTTGTTTAGGCATATACGAAGTATCCCAACCACAAGTAGGAATACGGAACTTGAGCGTAAGCCATATTATACATGCCCTCATGATCAGCTATCCTGTGAGACTTCACAGATTCCTGATCTAGGTACTGTAGTGTACACACAGGGTTAAGGATATGCCTCCGGAACGAGCGCGGGAAGGAAGGTGGAATACTGCCTGCCTTGCAGACTCAGTTTAAGTATACGAAATTTCAAGTATACGTCTTCGGTGACAGTAACGTCAGGGAAAACTCCGAGGGAAGTTCTCGCGTCGGGCATGCTCTTACTCTACTCTGAGTTGGTTCAAGTGGAAAGGAGGACCCCTTAGTTCACGATTTGTGGTTCGTACCTTTCGTACTAACGTAGTCGCCAAAATAAACTTTTCTTCTCCACACTATGACTGTGGCGAGTGATATATGGTGGCTCATAACGACCACATGTCTCATTCAGCTTTTTTCGCTGTTTTTTCGCGGGGCAACGGGAACTACCCACCCACGTGATCAACAACCTGTAGTCAAGTTATATAATTGATAATATTTAAAACAGATATTTAATAATACTTCTAAATAAAGGAGATAGAAATAAGTATAATTTATATTTATTTAGCTAAGATTAGCCGAGGTTCATTTTATATTACAATTTGGACGTATAGTAGTATATAGTGATATAGGATAGTAGTACCTACCTTAGGAGATCTCCTCTAAACCCCTCACTGCACTGCCTACATATATCTATTAAGTATTAACTAAGAGGTGATAACTTTCTATGATATAGTAGTAAAAGCTTACAGTAGCCAATAGTAACGCGGAATAGTAACAGGACTTGAATACTACCTGCTTTAGAGATACAATTCGATACTTACTTATCTTTGTTCTGCAATAGGTAAGTGATAACTCTTCGTAGTGCAGTAGTAAAAGCTTATAGTAGCTAACAGTAACGCAGAACAGTAACAGGACATGAGTACTGCCCGCTCTAAAGACACGATTCTACACTTACCTTGATTCTGTAGTAATCATGTCTCAATCTTCTAAGAAGGATATTCTTTACTGCCTTAATGGAAGGTGTAATAAAATCCTGCGGAGCCTTAACGATAAATTTTGTCCTGATGGTTGCAATCAATCGGAGCTTGAGGCAGCACTTAGTCTCCGACTCGCTGCTAGGAAGCCATCTCAACCCCAGAATACACAAACTTGGGCAACTCGACCAAAGGATGACGATGAGGACGACGACCTCCAGGTGGTTTCGGTTAATGGTATACCGGAAGTGAATGGTAAAGCAGTTGGGGAGTTTCTTACCAATATGCCGACAGGTGATGTCGATAACCTTCGACAAAAGGCAGGAGTAAGAGACTTCAAGGCGAAGGAACAGAAAAAGGTCAGCGGGTCTTATGGACCTAATCCAGCCAATATTCCGCAGAAAACCCTTGTTGTTATCTACTTCTTCGAGCAACCACCTGCCAAACCGTTCGCTATTGGCGGCCCTGCGAGAGTATTCCTCGATCTCGACGCCTCCTTTGAAACAAAAGCCGATGTCGATCAATTCCTTTGGGCGAGTCTTAACGATAATAAGATTCCCTATATTAAGAATAATAAGGATATTTTGAGTGGAGAGCTAGAACTCGATCCAACCCAAGAGTGCTATATCGGGTGTTATGTTGAGAAGGATATTGCTTGGGAGGATGTATCGGGGGAAGGAATCCAACTACGCCATGTTATCGATACATTACCAGTCAAACAGATGAGGACTACTGCCCTCCCTCTTTGTTTTCCAGTTATCAGGACATCCCAGCCTCAGCCTCAGCCTCAGGGGAAAACTAAACAAGGTCATGAGAGAGGGCTATCTATGCCTTGTTTAGAACCGACGGACCAGAAGAAGCAGAAAGTAAAGCGTACTACTAGTAGGGAGACTAAGGTGGAGAAGAAAGTGAAGACAGAGGCAAAAGTAAAGACAGAGACAAAAGTGAAGGATAAGGTAAAGACAGAGGCGGAGCTGATAGTGAAAGAAGAGGATAGCGATAATGAGCAGGAGCAGGATATCAGACAAGAGGATGTTAAGGGGCTTGATGATGAAGGAGACGGGGATGACCTTGAGAACTTCCCAGACTTCTCTCAGGTAGCGAAAAGATCATCAGGGAGGGCTATCAAGAAGCCGGCAAAGTTAAATGAATAGTTAGGTATAGTTCTCGGTCTTTTTCATTCTGGATGTTTATTCAACAGTAACACCAGATAGTAACACAAGGAGTTCAGGAAGCTTGTTTATTTGTATTTTAGCATATAGAAAATCAGAAATAAAAGACTTCAACAGCCAAACAGTAACAAGAAACAGTAACATAAGTTGATCATAATCAGCTTCAATCCTCCATATCTGTATCCTCCTCACTTCCAGATTCCGACCCAACCTCCTCTACTTGAGTAATATTGATATCTCTTTCTTGCTCTCCTGCTAAATTCGCTGGGATCTGATAATGTATCCTTGGTAGGTTACTACCTGCTGCCTGGTACTCTTCAACTAATCTTCGCAATCCTCCAAGATACCTAGGCCTTGGATAAATCCCCTCTCCAGCAACTGCTAGCGTATAGAGCTTCTCTCGTAATAGCTCATAAATTGGCTCTGGATGTTGGTCCGCCCCAGTAGTAAGATCACCCAGATTAAAAGGTATTCCACATGTCCTGACTACATCTTCACAGACCTCCCTAACTCTAGGAGTTAAATATGACTGATCATCATACCAACTGAATTTATCCTCAAACCAGTGAAGTAGTTGAGGATCAGCTGGTGAACCGTAGTTCTTAATCCCATTGAGTGGATATCTATGTAATTCAAAGGGGGACCGGCCAGTAGGTAGATAGTCATCTCTGAATCTTTGTCTGCGAATTGTCGTCTTATTACAGATCGTAATCGACTGCTGAAGAAGGCGTCGTAGTTGGTCCATAAATAAGAACTGTAGAGCCATAATATCGTATTTAGAATGCTCACTAAACCGGCCTCTTTTATCTAGGTCGCCAAAGTACTCCATCCATTGGTTCGTAAATTGATCAATCAGAGTTCTCCAAAACCTCTCGATTCTCTGATTCTTAGTAGAAGTGCCAAATGCTAGTGCCTTACTAGAAGCTAGGCCTGGCTTTACTGCCCGCCGGAAACCTAGTTGCATTGCCCCAAGTAACTTCGTTTCTGTCCCTTTGTCTGCCCGAGTTGCCTTTGGAATTCCAAACTCTCGGACTACATGTAGGAAGAACTTGCCGACAGCGATTTGTGTTCTATTACTATATCCGACGAAGAAGCCTAGTATTCGACGACTATATCCATCCATAATACCGTAGATCTGAAAACCGTATTTACTGAGTTTATCATGGCCATCAAGTGACCAAATCCGATTAGGTCCTTTAACCATAAATCGTCGGCGAAGACGCGGGGCATCGAGTGTACGAGACTGTACACCAGTACTATCGAGTTCAAGTACTATCTCCCGTACTATTCTCCTTGGTATAGTGATTTGATGATTAACACGGAGGTGTGAGGTAACTTTCCGATATCCAGTCTGAACGAGAAGTGATGATTGTAGGTCACGGAGTATAATTCTTGTGGCAAGCTCCCGTAGCTCAGGTGACGGTTCAGGTGCTTTATTCCGGTAGGTAAGTCCAAGGAACTTGCGAATATTCCTTAGTTGCCAGTCCGATAATCCAGGATACCCCTCATACTCATTCAAATATACAAGCATATTCTTTTGCTTGATATTATCAGAGTACATACACTTGACTTTATTCAAGAGAAGTTCATCCTTTAAGTATTCGGCATACTTCTTTGGTGCATCACCCCATTGCTCAAGCTTACGATGAAAAGTAGCTTTTCTAGTACATTCATAGTTAGTTATGTTACTATATAGCGTTACTCTATTTTACTTACGAGGCATTTAATCCTTTTGATGATAATATTCTTAGTACTTCCTTAAGATCAAGATCCCGGATAAAGTAAAGATCATAAATCTCCTCCTTATAATTATCCCATATATCTTGGGGAATACGATTATACGGAGGCATATTTAAGTAGTAGAGTTCAAAGGACTTTAACTTAGACGAAATAGAAAGAAATCAAGAGGGGAAAGCTCATATATAGTTAAAGTGGGGAAATTATAGACTAGTAGTCAAAGTGGGGAAATTGTATATTAGTGGCAAAAACGCCTTTTCTATTTATTCCTAATAACCTCGCGTTACTCTTTTGCGTTACTTTACTTAACGCATAACTGACATAGCCGTATTTGAAGACCCACCCCGACCTGTCAACATATGGTGATTTGAATACCAGCTCGTCAACTTGATGTCCTTCGATTGAATAGTGACCCGCTTAGCATGGATTGCTGCCATATTCGCACCTATTATATAATTAATCCTGAATAGATGAGAAAATATAAGTAGAATAACTTACCTTCCATATAAGCAGTGATGAAGGCCTCGGTAGCTTCCTGAAGTCCTTGGATAGCGCTAGCTTGGAATCTCAACTCAGACTTCATTTCCTGAGCGATCTCACGAACCAGACGCTGGAAGGGGAGCTTGGCGCAGAGGAGATCGGTCGTCTTCTGGTAACGACGGATTTGACGAAGAGCAACAGCTATTAGAGTTAGTTACGTTACTGTAGAGTGTTACTGTACAGAAGGGAAGAATAGACTTACTTCCTGGCTTGAATCTGTGAGGCTTAGTATTGACTGGAGCCCGAACCGAAAAATGGCCTTCCGGATATTTGACATGGTATTCGGCTTTCTTCTGATTCCATGTAGCTATCTTCTCAGCGAAGGTCTTCTTTTTGACTCGATTATCGGAGAAATTAGCAGTCTTTAGACCAGGTCCAGTCTTGCGACGAGCTTTCTTCTTTGGAGAAGGTGCGGGAGATGCAGATGCAGATGCAGGTGCGGGAGTTTTCTTATTCTTGCCCTTAGGCGCATTGGAAGCTTGTTTGGCGGCTTTAGGGCCTCTAGCAATAGGTCCCATCGTTGCTATCCTGCTTGAATTAGGTTAGTTGCGTTACTATCAGGCGTTACTGTAAGGGGAGGGGTACTCACGAAGAGAAGTTATGGTTGACTGTATTTTAGAAGTTTAGAATTTATCTAGCTAGAACTTAGGTATTTATATTTAGAGTTTGAGCAAACATTTGAGCAAACATCTAGTGAATTATTCTTGATTCTATGACTGTGCTTTCTGTGAATTGAAGGTGAGGTGCGTTACTGCGTTGGCTAGGTGGATGAGCTTCTATTGTTGACATAGAAGCTTAAAGACCTCGCTTAGCAGGTATATCAATACGTCCTCTCACCTAATATTTCTAGACCTCCTTTTTTCCAACAACCCTACGACTTCCACTAGTATGTGCCCCCTCCCTTTACTTCCTTCCTTTTTGATATAGTATCCTTATAGTAACACAGTACAGTAACAGTCTTCTCTTGCATTCAATCAAAACAATCGATATCAACAAACAACAAATCAACAATCAATTTCAAAAATGTCGAGCTTCCAAGCACGTCGCGATGCAGTCCGTGCTGAGTCTGCTGCAAGCATTAAGCGCCTAAACGGCAGTGACCGATCTGTAAGTACTTTTCCTAACTCTTAAATTCTTGATTCTATAGAATATAGCTAATACCTATAATAGGCTCGTCAACGTGCCCGTGATAGTGCTACTACTGCTGAGGGCTTCGACCTCCTCTCTAGAGAGGAACAATTCAAGGCTGGACAAGACAACGAGGCTAGAATTATTGCAAAGCGGGAGAAGAAGGGCAAGGGGTTGAGTGACTTGATCGCAACTGTGTTGGACGAGGAGAATGAGAAATTAGAGGTTATCAAGGCCGAGGAGAATGCGTATCTAGCTTCTTTACTTGGTTCTAAGGTAACTTGTGTTACTGTTCTCTGTTACTATTCATAGCTAACTGATGATACAGAAGCGTAAGCGTACTAGTGATGATGAAGCTGAGGATGCAGACGATGAGGAGGAAGATGAGGATGACGAAGATGAGGGTCCTGTTCCGGAAATTGGCCTTAAGGATCATTTCAAGAATAGAATGAATGCGGTGATCACGAGAATGGAGAGTCAAATTGTAAAGGGTGGTGCTAAGAAGTACGGTGCTGAGCCAGAGGTATTTGAGCAGTTTGTCAAGGATGTTCTAGATCCTGAGGCTACGAAGGCATACCTAGAAAAGGATGAGGAAACTGAGTACGAGACTGAGGGATACAAGAGTGAGGATATCCAAGTTGTTATTACTGAGGATGAGGCAGAAGATGATGAGGATGAGGACTTGGAAGACTTTGTAGTTAAGGAGGAGTCTGAAGTTGAGGAAAGTGGGGAGAATGAGGAGTCTGGATCTGAGGAGGATGAGAAGTCTGGATCTGAGAACTAATTGCTTCTAAATACTACTGAATCAATTAAATACAGAATATTAGATGACTATACGTTACTGTTATGTGTTACTATATATCAAAGAAGTAATTGATTCGAATAATTTTTGATGTTCCTGGGTAATTCCCGCGACCCACTTGAATGAGACATGTGGTCGTTATGAGCCACCATAGTGATAGAGCTTTCATGATCGATCCTGGCCGCGCCAGAGTACGTCAATAGCACGCTTGCTGGCGTGCTCTGGCGGGCTCCATCTACCAGCATCAGAATGCTTGTCTAGACTGAGCTGGTGGAATCTCTTCCCGGTGCCTTTTCTCTGAAGAACATCAACTTGCCATTTTTTATACCAATGTGGCATCTCGAGAATGTTTCAGTATCCAGGGACAATTCCTGATAGTTGGGCCGTGACCGAGCTTCCGTAAGATTATGACAAATTTAATCAAAGCGGAAAGGCAAAGATTGATAGTGACCGAAGGAGCGACACTTCCTATAAATATTATAAAGGCGGAGACCAAGAGCCAACATTCAAGACATTAGGCAACTCTACAACTAGACAATACCAACGTGCGGACGGAACCTTCAAGCCTTATTGTGAACGTATAGGAGGATCATGATATCTTTTTCCTTCAGCGGGCACTGCTTTTATTCGTTGAGCAGTGGAAGGATCTTTATCCGAAGTGTTGTTTGAATTCGATGGAGGTTCAATTTCTACGGTATGGAGTAGCTATATGTATATATATATATATATAGGTAATTGTACAGATACTAGTTATCTAAGTACGTATCTGACGTACCAGATACGTACCGCTTCCGGTACTCTCGGTACAGATGGTCGAGTACGCTATTCAGCTCCAGTACTTCCGGTACCATCTGAACGTTGAATACGCTACTACGTACTATACTATACTATACTACTATATTCAACACGAAGTCTGATATATGTCCTGTTAGCTTTAAGCCGTCGATAGCGCGCCGAGATGATAACTAATCTACGTAGTGTTATTTGCTCTTATCAATGTTGGTCGAGAACACGATAGACGGACGACCTGGATAATTCCCGTAGTGAGCGAGGCTGAGCAGTAGAAGTTCGTCTTCGGCCATAAAGAAATTAGCCAGATGTTTATCAAGGTCGCAGGTCAACGATTAAACTACAATAGTATCTCAGGACATGACCCGAAGTGATTATTAAATTCTTCGTTAGGATAAATTTAAAACTCCGAGATAAGCAATTTACAAAGAAATCTTTTATAGCTTCGCTGAGACGAGTATGGCTCGCCTCGGTTTGAGTCCATTATTCAGGAAATCATAGATTGATCATACCGTGTAAGACGAAGCAAGCAAGCTTATTGCAAGATATATCTCACCCCTAGCGTCAATGCATTTTAAATGTTCTAAGAAGGGTAAGGTTCATCTAAGCCGACAGCGAATAAGGTCTATTTGCTTAAGTAAGACTGCTTACTACTTTTGTAATCTATTCTCCTCCCTCCACAGCGCCTTCCATGTACCCCAAAACTACGGCGGGATCTACGCTAGATGGATTTTACCAGACTAGATAAGCGTTCCAGTAGCCTGGTATAAGGCGTTCTTATTACCTTCCCCATTATGCATTTTCGTTCACACATAGACTCCGATATAGTGCAGCAGAGGTAAGGGATACTTATCCTCTCCTTTAATTAGCACTTATTATAATCCTTTATGCTAACAAACCTATAAGGTCTCTCTCAAAACACCCGCCTTCCTCTATCATCCCTAGAAACTTATCATCCTCTACTATCGTTCCGAATACGCACATAACAAAATGCAAAACTATCCTACGCAAATCATCCATGTCCCGCCCAGGCTCGTTATCCCGTGTATTCTCGTTGCAGTAACTAAATCGAGCAAGGTTTATAACCTTTTCTATACTATCTGATATAACCTCAAAAGCACAAAGGGCGTGATACAATTTGTCAAGAGCCAAAGAACAGAGGTCCGGAATGTCGTACATGTCAGCGAAGACATATACGCGGGCGCGACAAAGAAATAGGCTACTGTCGGCTTCAAATTCTTTGCATGATCGAAACTCGGGACTAACCACAGAATATACACGACATTAGAACTCGTCCCAATATTTCTGCGTAGGTATCTCGAGACTATATCGCGCACAAGGTTCTACAACGATATTATTATCAACAAACATGAGACTACCCTTCTTCTTCTTATTCTTCTTATGGGTCGGGAAGGCTCTTTCTTCGCAATAACACTCAGTTCGGAGCTCTCAATATCGAATTTTGTATTAGGAAGCACAATTTGCTTCTGTGCTAGTATAAAATCCCCCGTGTAGGCATATTCACAGAACCTGACAAAAGGTTATTCGTCGACTTCCTGTAAAGTTGCGATTCTATCGATTGCTTCGCGCATCGAACCGTTCATTAGCGTAACAAGAGGAGCGGAAAGAGATTCAACAACAGCAGTATAGATCGTGAACGGTATACGGTCCTCGCCATCTTGACCTACAAGGAATTGAAAGGTCCTGGAACTGAGAAGTCTTATTCGCACAGGTTAGCTACTGTTGTAAGCAAACTTGGATAAGGATTTATTACTATTCAAAACTAGCCATTATTTTCAGCTACACGAGGCTCTGATCGATTAGTTGACACCTGTACTCTCCTCACAAATAAATAAATCCATCCTTTCTATTACGAGGTACCGTATAGGGGACAGAGCCTCATGTTAGCAGCTTGGCTTCTGCCAGCTCCACCAGACCCTATGACAGTCCCTCTATGAACCATCGGACTTAGTAGATGGCAATACTGGTATAATGAACCATTATAGATCTTTATAGACTTTATAGGTACGACCGAACTCTCCACTGCTTATCAGAATGTTGACCCCTTACAGATACAGGGGTTAGGGTTAAATTCTACGAGTTAGTGACGAATTAACCCTGTGCTTTTCCGATTCCTAAGTTAGAAGACGAAGTCTGTCCTAAGTAAAGAGAAAACTGCTGACTGTGATTCAGTAGCAGATGGGAAGCTTCTTCTGGCTGAAGTCCCGCACTTTGGGCAAAGGGGAGAGGGATCAAATCCGGGGGATACGCTATGGACTTGGGGCACTCTTCACCAGCAGAATCAAGACCGTATCGCTGAAGAGAGATGTAAGGTCTCATCGAACTGAATCTGAAATGCTCATTGATGATATAACACTAGACCAATCAACCTAATTGACAAAGTTTCACACAGCATTACTTCAACCATCTAGAGTCCCTGGGGTCGACGATACAAATATGATGATCAATACCTTCCCAAATAGCTTGGATCTTTCTTATGAGCTGTTCCTATTCATTCTCGCTTTTCTCGCCCTGACCGCTTCCCTCTGGGGTATTGCTTCCAGCTACCTCGTCGTCTCCAACCTGCTCGTCATCTGGAGCCTGTTCCTCGTCTTGAGTCTGCTTATCGCTGTCGCCCTGCTGATCATGTCCAGCCTGGTCGTCACTATCAGCACCCTGCTTCAGTCGACACAGTTCTAGTCGCTTATGACTTTTGTATTGCCGATAGAAGTCCGCGAATTATTCCAAATCTTGCTTTCGTATATACTGAACTCGGCTGTGATTACATGAAATTATAACTATACATAAAGGACGCACAAAAGGACAAAATGAGCGTACAACAAAGAGCACCAAAGTTCAGCCCTACGACTCTCCTATGCGAAATTCTAATGCCAACAATATTACGCAACTCCTATGATGACTGTCGTATGAATATTATAGGGAGCATAAAGAAAGTGTAAGTTGCAACACTCCAGATACTAAGAAACACCTTCATTATCACGCTATAAGCGCGGAGGCGCTATATAAAAGTAGAGTGGTAAGAGGAGAATATCGCTGCTACAATGACAGCAAATATCACTGTAGATACAATTGCCTATACCAGCGATGTATGAATTATTCCCGATGCGATACCCTTGAGAGCGTTTGAATCCTTGATTTTATCGTAGATCCCAGAGGCATTTTTAGTGTCGCAAGGTATACTGGCAATTGATAGCAGTCAGTGTGCGTAGCAAATCCGAGGCAACAATGAGTTATGCCAAAAGTGATGTTTTGGAGTTGTTTATCCAAAAGATCATTGGAGCCGTGATTTTGTAGGTCATCTTGCCGAAGTCGTGGGGGTGTAACACTCTGGAACTGTTGATTTTAGTACACGAAGGAGAATAGTATATATGGAAACATGTAAGTATTGCTATTATACCTATGAGCTTGAAACTCTCTGCTTTGAGCTAGAGAAAGAGATGGAAAGGCTATATCACAACCATGGAAAGAAGGTTCTGAATATAGATGGATCTGGTGTTCGAGGGGCCCTCCTATATGCAGAGAGTAGATTAGTTCCAAGGAGTGTAAATACACTATATACACCTACACAAGGAAGCCGCAAAACAGTTACTATTACGGAAATCATAAGTGGTGATGGAAGGAAGACACTTTCAGCCTTTTGTGATTTTTCTTGGAGAGATGATTATGGGAAATTGGATATTTGTGAACCTTTCTGGCAAAGAAAAAAGTTACTTTCTCTTTAGCTGGTTATATTAATAACTCGATTATCATGGAATACGCCTACCAATTTGACCAAACACTCGCATGCTGGACCAGAAATGCTATGGAATACTCCTTTTGGACGGCCACGAATCTTATATTGTAAGCCATTTATAGCACTTCTTTAAGAGAATCAAGTAACAGCGCTACATTATGGCTTACCGCTTTTGTGCTGGCCTGTGAGCCATAATCTACTCCTGACACCTCCGTAGTGCTACGCTCTACTATATTTTTCCTATACAAAGACATTCACCACTTCCGGGAATGTCTGGAATACTAATCCCTCTGATGCCCTTCCCTCCAGTACAATCTGCAATTCAGAATCATCTACGTCCACTATGCGATCATCTGGCCTTATCTCGATAATGGCCCTTGGGCTCAATGCTTTGACCGCCGCTCTATCGGGCCCAGACATCAGGGGAGCTCTAGGTAATAGAGGTAAGAAGTACAGACCAGTATGAGCTTCGTCTTTCTAACTACTTAAGCGGATGTAGAATCCCTGACGACTGTATTTCTGGAGTGTGTAATGGTACGTAGTCACTGCTGGCTTAGGTATCGGTGTTAATAATAATCTACAGGGAATAGTGGGTCTTCAATGGGAGGTCGCTGTAAGGGCTCGCAGAACCTTGGTGGTATATTGCCCTTCAACGCCTCTGTCATAGGCCTTAATCTAAGTCTACATAAATAGACGCCTGTTGTGTTAAGACCTCGTTCTCATCAATTGCCATTGTCATTGTCGTGCGGGGAAATGATTTTCAACCTCATTACCGCAACAATCAAGCCTTGGTCGATACACTGATGCCTAAGGCTTCCATAAATATGCGGCGCGAACAATGGGGGGCTGTGCGGAGTTACCTTGCTCGATCAATGCAAAGTACCGATTGGTAGATTTGCGCATCACGATAGTCACAATGCTGATTAAGACCTCCTATGTAGTTAAGACCGTAAGAACTTGTGCAAAGCCTGTCTGTCGTGTCAGAAAGCCGTGAGAATTCACTTATGAACTAATAATCTTGGAAGAATAATTAGCTCTTTAAGAAGACTCCATTGTAAAATAGCTGTATCGACGACGACTCAAATATGATATCTTGGTAAAAAGCGCTACGAGGATTTAGATCAGCTATCATTCATGAATCTATAATAGTATAGAATATATCACATTTTGCGCATTTGGATTCTACGCTTAAATTTAAAGTACTTATTGTTAGAATATGAAGGGTTCAGCGTAGTATCACGTGGTTCCCGATTAGGGATTAGTACTACAAGGGTACGTGGCCCCTTTATAGGAACAGCTCTTCCTGTAGATTAGAAGAAAGTAAGCAAGTAGACAATTGAAGAAAACAGTCTAACCCACTGGCGTCCAATTCCTCTATGAATACTGCCCCCGTCCCTACAAGTATACGAGATTAGGGACATACCTTTCAATACTTATTAGTTTTTCCGGCCCGAAGGGTTTTCCGGAACGCGGGGATAGACGTTACCCACTTTACTGGCCACGAATATGTCTCCCCAAAAGGTACCTCGTGAGCAGAAACTCTACCAGGAAAAGATCCAACTTCGAAGATCTCATCATGTAAATGGCATTGTGAGAGTCCCTTGATTGCCCCTTCCGTCCTAACAGCAGTAACTTTAGAATGGCTTGATTGCACTCCAGATGCGCTGAACTTGGGATGGACGGCAGTTCATTTTCCACATCTTGTAGCATATGTGTCACGGATCGAGACCAATCAAGGACCCAGGGATTCATTACATTCTAATTGCTATTCTCTTTACGTTGGCCTAAATCAAGCACAATGGTCTAAATCGGAGAATCATCAACAGCGTCAAATCGACCACTGATACAAGACGATACGGCGAGAGATGCGTCGAGGCCCGGCGAAACTCCAGTCGAAGACCTTACAGTCTTACAAGAAAAACTCCGATCGCTGAAGAAGCGGAACGACGTCCTGGATAACCTTGTGGTCGAGTGCCGGCGAATGTACGGCGACAACCTTACTCAATACCCTCCTGAAGTCTCATCAAGAGCGCTCCTCCTTCAATCCTTAGAACCTGAACGTTCTGCAGAAACAATAGAGAGAGATAGAAATCAATCGGAAGCTGCTGATGAGTTGCCAGCACCTCGCCGAGAAAAAGGAAAACATATGATCCCTCCGGAGTATGAGGGAAGGAGCCAGAAAGAACTTACGGAATACCTTCAGGCTTGTAACCGAGTCTTTGACTAGGATACCGAAGGATATCCGACCGACACTATCAAGATCAAATGGGCAGCAACTTTACTCCGCAAAGAACCGGCGAATGCCTGGGAAAGATTCAGGAAGCACACCCCAGATGCTTCCTACGATATGATTTGGGAAGGCTACAAAGAGTTCCTAGCGAACCTTCAGCTACTCCCTGTCTCACGAAGGGTAGCTAACTCACAGGCCCACGAGAATGCTCGCCAGAGGCCAGGTCAACTAATCAGGGAGTTCGTTAATTACCTTGAAGAAAGAGAAGGGGAGAAACGGGAGCCCTTTACCGAGCGACAACTACGAGATATCTTATTTAATAAGATCCGACCGGAGGCTCGTCAGAAAATCGCTGAGAATGGCCAAGCCGATAGACTTCAGACCCGAGATCAAGTAATTTCCGCTGTTGCTCTGCAAGAGACGTATACTTTGTCTAGAGGCACTAGCAGTAACAAAAGACAGAGGGAACTAACGACCAGAAGCATAAAGAGCCAGATACAAAAAGGGAGGACTCCTCTCATAAGCGCCTGCATAAAAACGGCGACCGGCGAGACAATAGCCGACAAGGACAGAGAGGAAAGAAGGATCCAAATGGTATACCTGTCCGGAACCGATTTACAAGAGGGGATATGTCTAAGGTTCAATGCTACTCTTGCGTTGAATACGGACATATTTCCCTTTATTGCCCAAAGTTAAACACCGGCGATTTTAAGGATAGACGCCAAGGAAACCCATGACTCGCAGTATCCTCTAAGTTTGAGCCGGGCTCGCCATTTAATAAGATGGAGATCCAAATGAGGACTCTATCCCAAGCTTGAACTCACCAGCGAAGGACCGATTCGATTGTGCAGGCCAGAATTGATGCTCTCGGGCAAAGAGTTATCGATATGCCAGGCATCGACCTGATGTTGGGATGGCCATGGTTAGAGGATACAGATCCTCGGATCAGCTTTAAGAATAAGGAGTGAGGTATCCTTACAATTTAAAGGATTCGGACGACCTTAATATTATGGCGCCTCAAGCCTTTGCAATACTTGTCAATGAGCAGAAATTTCCTGCATATGCTCTGATGCCTAACTTGCGCTCTAAACGCCAATCAGACGCCAGCGATACGCCCACGATTCCTTCGACGTACAACGACTATGAAGATGTATTCTCAGAAGAGAAAGGCAGCGAGCTACCTCCTCTTGAAGGCCATATGACCGATTCTACGATGCTGCGAACCCATACGGCAAGACTATTAATGCCTTTAAGATCGTCGAAGGCGGGCGTCTTCGCTACCTGCTTCTTCTCGTCGTAGGCAGTCCGGCATGTAGTATCTGCGTTGTTGCTGTCATCGCAGTCGCTAGACAGAGCCTCGAAGACGGCCTAACTGCTGGAAGCTATAGTCTTGCACTTGCGATCGCTTGTTTAGCTATCTTGGCGTTTCTCAGCACCGTTCTTTGAAGTTCACCAACTTGTTATTAGGGAGGCAATGTTCGAGCAGGGGAGATTTGTTATGGTTGCAGGCGCGAAGGTGATGCATCGAGCAGACAGTTTCTTAATCGTACCAAGCCCTCTCTGAAAATTCACTTCCAGGTCTGAGAAGCAACAGATGGTGGAGAATACTGATATGGCATGAGTTAAAATTAGGCACGGTCTCTTTCGCAGGTCACCGGCGGAGACAGCTTTAGCAGTAAGGTCAGAATATTCTACGACGCCTGCTTAAGAGCTGAGATTCCACCGGAGGAGTATAGCAAGGCGTTTCTATTAATGCTGAAAGGTGCTGCTCTCTAACACTACTATTACGGTTTGAATAGTATCCCTGGAACCTCTCTGATTATCAAATTCGATACTATACTGAAGAATATAACGGATCAGTTTGAAAGCGAGGAGTTTAGCAGATCTTGTCTGACTGCATGGAATCTTCTTACTCTTGAATCGATCAAGGAAAAGAACCCTGGAAAGACGACTTCAGAGTGCTTTGATATACTCTCTACGCAGATTAGAGAGCTACGTTATAGTATACCCTTTGAATTACGCTATAAGAAGTTCGTTATAAATAAGGTTATTACTACCTGCTAAAGCTCGGAAGCCTGCCAAATTGCTCTAGCTCAACTTACAACTTCTACTGAAAAGACGATTACTTCTATTAGAACATCTATCGTCAACTACGAACACGCACACCCTGCAACTAGTACTACTTTCTATACTAATCGAAAATTCCGAAGCGATTCCGATAAAGGATAAGCATACGGAGAGAAGGGAGACGGTAAAGGGCGATTCAGAATACGAGGAGAGAAGAAGATGAATAGGCTGGATAAGGAAGGCAACGCTAAGAAGTACTGGGTATGTAATACTACGGATCATATGTCTTTCGACTATATAGTGGAAGAAAGAGAGAAGGTTAAGGAGAAGTTCAAGGCGAAGAACTCTTCTAAGTTCAAAGGCAACTTTAGAAGAGTCTTTGAGAAGGCATATAGATAATACGTCGCAGAGTACGAAGGTACAGAAGACGAGTATATAGCTACTGCCTTTACCTTATGCGAAGCCGGGAGCGATATAGACTACGATTCCGACGACGAAAAGCCGGAAGCTCTATTCATGACTTCCATAGGACTTGTCTTAGTAGAAGCCGCGTAACTGATAACAGAAACCCTAGCAAACACGGCTTTTAAGTACCTATTAGACACTGCCGAAGAAGCCACGGAAGAGGACCGGACTGCAGAGACGATGATAAGTAGCCCCTGGTATAATTCGTTAGTTTTTCATAGAATTATGATCGATACTAGAGCAGTAAAAGTATCTACAGTAGGCAAAGGTCAATACGAAGCCTATAAGGCTCTATATAAGGCTGAACTCTTGCCTTCCCGTGGAATAAACGTCAAATTCGGTATCAGCAAAGCTACTTCTATTGGTATGATAATTGTACCTTCTCCAATTAGAAAGATCTAATTTGAGGTTATGGCTATAGATACCCTGTTTCTACTCTGTTTAGACGATATGGATAAGCTCAGAGTTATATTAGATAATCTTCGCAATGTACTCGTCACGCCACAGGGAGATATACTAGTTATACGGAGATTCGGCCACCTCTTCTTACTCTGGAAGGAGTTACTTGAGACGTATATTACGGAGTGTTTCTAGTCGAATACGAGAGTACTTACGGAGACGGATTTACGTCGACTTTACCACCGATTCGGATACCCCTTAGTAAGAAAGCTAGAGGATTTATTGCAGTAGGCTGGTCACGAGCATAACTCAGGGGTACTAAAGGAGCTTACTAAGCTCTGTAAGTACTGCTAGCTATACGGAAGATCACTAGGCAGATTTAAGTTCAAGCTCTACGATACCGATAATATATACTTCAATTACGAAGTTGTAATGGGTCTGTGCGCCTAGTGCCTCCTACTCCTGTATTTCAGAATTGGAGAGGAAGGAGAGAATATGAGCAAAATAGTTTGATTTAATCGATTCCGCAACGATATGCAGCTATCAGCTCCATGTAGTCGGCGCGGTGAGACGAAGTTCGTCGAAGGCAGCACTCACGTTTCTGAACTACCCGAAACCTTTCCTTGTCTCCACTATCGTGTGCCCATGAAGATCTGTGAAAGAATCTATAAGGATTTTTACTACCGCCACTCCTTTCCAACTAGCCTCGCTACATAAAGGCTGAGTGAGTCCCGTCCCGCACGAGCTCACTTGTACAGAAGATCGAAATCATCCAATTTGTTTGGGCATAGGTCACGTGTAAGGTCCGTGCGGCATTCATCTTCTGTCGACTCTCCATAGCAATTAGTACTGCAATCCAACCAACACAAGTATTACCTCTATGCTTTCCTCTGAATACCAACGCATCCTTGCCATATAATTGAAACGCTTCCCTCGTTTACGCATCGAATTGACGATGTGCAATAGACCTGTCCTCGCACCTGAGGCAGCCTTGCCGAAACTTCGAAATTCAATGAACTGTATTGAGAGTTCGAGTCGGTATTTTTACGTGAGCCGTCATCCGCCTCCGGGAAAAGGGAACTAGCCTCCAAAGGCGAATCGGTAAGCAAGGCTGGGGACATCTCGATTATTTCCTGCTGATTAAAGGCTAGATATCTAGCCTTCAAATCACAGGGGTCGCTTGAGTCATCGAGAATCCTGCTTCTCTTGCCACTCATCGAGTGCCATCCTCACCATTTTCGTAGATGTGTTCACCCGATGGAAAGCACCCTTCCACAAATAAGCAGGTGCAGCAAAAAAAGGGGAACCTACATACACCCTCGTCATGACTCTTTGTGTTTATTTAGACTCACATCTTCTATATCAAGGGGAACTCGTCCGTTCTGTCTATGCTCGCGATACCAGCAACAATTTTGAGGCTCCGTCTTGTAAGTTGCGGATTGTGGACCGCTCCGTGGCTTTTGAATTTAGGCCACAGATAGATCGCCATACGTGAATAGCTATACCGCCATACGCTACTAAGCGAGCTGAAAATGAGGAGTGCATTTATTACCACTAAGACTCTTATGCATAACTATATATAGTGCATTGCTAGCTCCGCTCTTTTATAAATTGTCTAAATCATCTTTATACTCTAAATCCTGAGTATATACCTTCAACCCCTAAATATATCTCTACAAAATCATGCGCGGAAAGGTCGATTATCTTATCATTTGAAAGCATACCTATTAGCTTTTACATACGCCTGGCAGGTAGCAAATCTAGTAGCAGTACTACTATAAATTACTATAGGAGGCGCAGGGCCATATGCTTAAAGATCAGAACTTATAGTACTAGAAGGAGGTAGTTGTTATAGTAGAACGTTGAAGTATTTACCCGTAAGTCTAAATAACCTGAAAATTTTGACTATCTATATCTAAGCCTTAGGGGGAATCAGGTAATCATGATTATTTGCATTATGTATCAATACCCCTGGCCTAGCACAAATTTTCACAGGAGGGGTAGTTCTCTAGAAACACTTGCCAAGTTACTACAATTTCAGCGTATGGCGGTATAGCTATTCACGTATGGCGATTTAGCTGTATTCTGAAGGAGTTGGAGGAATTGAGCAACCAGCGGCTCCGCTCCCATTCCTCAAAAAAAATCTGCAGGTCGCCCACTTCAGGTATCATGGCGGGTCGGTTAGTGTGTATGCACTTCAAATAGAGTCAGAAATGCAGGGTACCGAAGAGGCACTGACACAAAGCTCTCGCTCTCTCTCTCTCCTGTTTGCATTGATAAGATGAGACATGATATGTCAGATACACACTCGGAAAAAACACGCCGTTCATTTTAAACAGTCTATCCTATGAAGACACGTCCTAAATCTTCGAGGAGATTGGATCTCGTATGACCTTCAAAAGGGGAAGTCAATCGGGGCCCACTGTACGAAAAGAGACATCACAATCGGTACACAAGGATCGGCGAACGGTAATACGTCAGATTGCTACGCTGAGAGCGAGCCTACTGAAAACCATATACCGCTATCCAAAGGGTCACTGTAGAAGAATATAAGTTTGATCAAGAACAGCTAAGCTATGCGTCTAGATTCCAAGGAGCAAATCTCCTACGCTGTACACAACACATCACAAACAAACAACCTCCCATTCATACCGAGTCTTATCAAATTGTCCTTTCAGAAGTGATGATTGGACATGTTTCGGTCGGTGTGGTAATGTACGTCAGCACCGTTGCTGAAGAGCGGGCTTCCGCCATCAATGCAGACACCTGAGACATCCTCGAACCGATAAAAATCCTCATATGGCATATCAGATTACTCGACCTGGGGATAGAAGTACGGGGCATCACTGGATGAAGCGATGGTACTCGCACTCCGTGACGTCAAAGGCGATCTCTGGCGCTGCAAGGTTGAGGATCGAGTCTGCTGATAGTACTTAGATCTCCGCGCACCAGCGCCTTTGCGGTAGCGGGTGGTGGGCTGCACGCCATTGCGCACAGCGGATTCTTTAAGAACCCACTCAGTTGACTTCTTGGTATTATCGCCGGAAGTCTCGCGCTCAATATTCTCGAAGGCCTACGATAGAAGATAATCTCAGCAAGGAATAGGCATGAATGACTTAGCAGGTAGACTTACAGCATTCATAGACAAGTTATGACGAATGCTATTCTTCCAGCCTTTGGTGTTCGAGCTGCCCTTATGCGAATCGTTCCTGAACCACTGATAGATTCCTTGCAGGGCCATGGAGCGGTTAGGAGCACTCATCAGCGCACGGTAGATCAGCTTGACGTACGGTTCGACGTTGTATTATTCGTTCTCGATGGCTATCATTTCGCGCGAGCTGGTTCCTTCTTCCGAAATCTGGCTGGAGGGCATCCCGATTGGAGGCGGACTATTAAAGGACATAACGCTCATAGTATCGTCGTGTTCCACCTTGAGACCTAGACTGTAAATGAAGCTATGACTCTCGAGATCGCGATTGTTGGACGTAGTTTGGTAGTCTTATGAACTTCCCGCGTTGCTGTTAGGGCTTTGCATAGTCGTCCGGCGAAAGTCGAGAAGGTATGCGGATGGCTCGCAACTGTCTTCGAGAGCAACTCCATTATTTCCGGTGTTGACGTGCATGTTTGGAGTGTATCGAGGAATTTGCTCCTGCAGTTGATTTTCCTGATATAAGAATCTACTGTGCTCGTTTCTAGCCTTGTTTGATGGCAAGTAGTTGTACTGGTCGTTATTGTGATTATTGCTACTCATCTTGTTCTGGGCTCCATATGCTTCAGGAGAGCGATTATTATCTGCCCATCCTAACGTAAGGGATTTCGACGTTGATATTAATTGGCGAAGGTTGAAGTTGCTATCGGCGAGGATAGTGGGTGATAAGGAGGAGGAGCTCAGCATATGATAGGGTGAATTTTGGGGGAGAATGTCATAAGTGGTGAACATAGGATGAACAGCTTGCGCAGGGTGGTCATACTGGTAGTCCGCAAGCAAGTCAGATATTTCCGGACGATAGCTGTAAGAGCCAGATTCCATTGTGAAGTTTCAATAGTAGGAATACGACAGATCTCTGTGACTATGATGTGGTGAAGGTTGAAGTTGTTTCGTTCTACTGTACGACGAGATGAGATGGAAAAAGAAGGGAAGATCCGAATCGGAGAATTTGAAGGACTGGGGAAGAAATAGAAATGGGCAATCGGTTGAAAATATTAAATAGAAATATGATAATAATTATCCTCTGAGAGCAACCAGTTGGTCGCCTGTCACCGCGGAGCGGTTCCTCCCAAAGCTTCCCTGCGAGTACTTGGTTTCTGCATATTATTATCATCTTCTGCCCACTACGCTTGGCCGATATGCAGTCGTCCTATGCCAGTGATTGCACAAAATATGCGGCTCATGTGCGTCCAGCAGCCATTTCTGCAGACTGAGTGATTGATTGAGTGTGAGTTTTCATCGGTGCGTAAAGTGATGCGCTCTATAGCAAGGCCGCAGACAAACTAATCGTGCCTCCTGCAGCATGTATATAAATGATCAACTTTACCCTTTACGATTAGTCTGTCGGGGGCATATGCTGGAGATGGCCTGAGGAACTACCTTATGCCCAGGTGGCACATGGAGACAGTGAAGGGGAATAGCTGGTTCGTCGGAAGACTTTGAAAGTGGGGCGACATCTGCACCTTGCTACACTCTATCCGTCGACACTGCAACCCGTGTAGAGCAAGAGGCAGGTGGCGTGACTCTATATTCAATATTGCAGAAGTCAAAAGTCAGAAGAACTATTCATCTTTCGTGGATAGATCATTGATTATTATTTTGGGGAGAGACAGCCGAGACCTATCGAACCCTCAAATTTACCTAGTCACGGCCACTTTGAACACGGCCACTTTGAACACGAACAACGATGAAGCCTACACAGTCATAGTCGCATTCGTGAAGCGGGTGCACATCTATGGAGAGATGGTGAATCTCGTCAGGGACAATCAAGCAAGTTGAAAAGAGACTGTTCCTCCAAATCATACACGTACTGTAATTGAAGGTGACAGGGAAATGGTCACATTAGAGGCTTCAGGAAAGATAATGTCAATCACTCGTTGATCTGAAGAAATGGTGGTTGGGCATCGAGTTTGATCGCGTCACTTGTCAAGAAAGCCACCGGCTTGGTGCTACACGTAACTGATAAGACATATGAATTAGAGACAACTGGCTAGGTAGAAATCTGGCTTGCTCATGTCGTATGCCAAAATTATCTGCATCATCTTTGTTCTGAGTGTCAAATTAGAGACATACGTGATGCCTAACCAACAACTAGCTTAGTGCTGGCAGTGACTTGAAGCTTCTCTGTTACCGGGATCATGAGTTTCATCGTCGACAGTTTTTTTCCTGCCGCTTGCTCGACTGAGGGTGAGGTTTGCGGTTCAATTGCGATTATAGGAGCCGGTACTGTTATTTACTTGATGTACTAACTTCCAACTCGTCGAATGCCTCTATTTCTTGCGCTTCCTCAAGTAGCCACTTGTGAATTTCACTGCCCATGAACTCGTCCGATGATCCTGTATAACGTTGGACCAAGGCTGCATC
Organism: Rhynchosporium agropyri; assembly: GCA_900074905.1. Taxonomy (NCBI): domain Eukaryota; kingdom Fungi; phylum Ascomycota; class Leotiomycetes; order Helotiales; family Ploettnerulaceae; genus Rhynchosporium; species Rhynchosporium agropyri. Next base: position 657,596 of record FJUX01000012.1, on the reverse strand, counting down.
TGTGCCTGACAGGAGCTTCTGCGAATTCTGGATCGTCATTCGGGCCATCAGCTGTAAATTGGTGGCCGGAGATAGCGGTGCCAGGAGGTGGCAGATTGTGCCTCTCTCGTACTAGCGACCTTTAATGAGTTTGCTTGAGGGACGGGAAAGTTATCCTCGTTCCCCATACGTCGAGACTTAGCGTGTACAAGTAAAACTCACCACAACTTTCGTCTCATTTCCTAGCTACCTGCATCCTTCCTGGTTAGCAACCAATGGCTTCGCTACTTGTTATCCAGGATGCTTCCGGAAAATGTTTCTCGCCTCATCCCGACCATTGCGGACTAGCGCTAATGCCAAAATTCTTTTAGCAGCAGCGAAAGAAGCGAAAGAACAATCTAACAGCTTAAAGCAATTTTTTAACGTGCGAGCTCCAAGCTGTTACTAGTTTTGTAAGCTCAATCTCGACCCTCCCCGAGGTCTGTTATAGTTAATCATTTCCCTCAAAGTAAGCTATATCTCTATACTATGTTACTGTCTTCAAGTTGTTTTTATATTTTAACAACGATCATCTTGCTTCTTATTCCTCTGACCTCACATGCTTTATGATATTTTCTTGTCGAACTTCTGCTACTTGGTCTCGTTTCGTTTGATAGAATTACCGCTTGTTACATTTCTGTATATCGATACCGAAAATGTTCACAAAATTCCACAATAGCGTCCACGAACTTTGCAGCTCGGTGGACATCGAAATCTTCACGAACAATATACCTGACCCTCCACACACCAACTCATCCTGCCTTTGAGCAAATTATCGATTCTTTTCAGCCTCCCAGCCGATAGAGTGTGATGGAGAACTTTCTGTCCATTCACGAGTAGTCACATGCGATTCTACTTAGAGCAATAGGGAAAGGCTGCCACCATTTCAATCTCTTCTAAATGGAGCCTGTAGTCAGATCTGTGAAATCCTACCGACAGGAAGGCCTATGATTGATTCGACACGACACGATTACTTTGCTCCTCAGCCACACCCTCGCTATATCGACCACTGCAATCGCGAGGAGTTACATCCTGTTCCGAGTACTTCTCTACTTATCCCAAGAATATCTTGGCCATGTTTGCTGCCTGAGAGGTGCCTCAAGACGAAGTTGGCGAAGTCCACCAAGTGACACTCGAAGTTCATGAAGGTCGCGAACAAGGACTACACCCAGGAGCAGGTGCATTGGCTGAGATATAGATCTATAGGCTGCAAGCGCCCCGAGCGCCAGTTGCACGTCTTATGGGCTGTACAGTTTCCAAATGACCCTAGAAAGGTTGGGCAGATTTTTTATCCTCGACTATATCGTGATTGTAACTATGCTTTGCTTGATGGCAATGGCAATCTCCTCCGCGATTGAAGCAACAAGCTAAGAATCAGGAAAATGAAGCCATGCAGGCGAATTTCTCCGGAGAATGAGGTCTATCCAATTCGACTTACTGAGAAGTATCCGGAGTGGGCTATTTATTGGGACTGGGTTTTGCCAGAACATAGGGTTCTCGCGCAAATAATTCTAGATGGAAATTCTCTGGAAGCCTCTCAATCCGGTAGGTTTCGCTACTTGAAGTTTTTACTACGGTCATAGCTGATTCAAATCGTAGGAAAGGAAATTTTTCGGCGAGCGAACCGTATGTACGAAGCAGAGACCGGACTGTGCAAAAAGGGTAGTTTTTACGACCAACTCAACATGCAGCCGCTATGTTGAAGATGGCTAGTGAATAGAAACAGCTTGGGTTTAAGTCTGTTTCAGCCAAAGGCATTTGATGAGAAGACCTGTGCTGAGATGCAACTATCTTGAACAGCTTGTGAAGCATCTTTCATTCAACGAGCCGTACACCTCAATACCGAGAGAGACAATAAGAGTCATCCCTGCGTTGTGCCCGACTAAGGAAACTTTTCCAACTCTGTAGCTAGTTATAGTTCAACGCATAATGCATCCCATATTTCTGTTCCTGGCTGTGTTTCAACCTATCTAGGCTATCTAGGACCATTTGCATCTTCCCATTTTCATCTTCTGCTTCGAGTCGCCAGTCCTAGAGAATACCTCCGGTTATGCTCTATCCGATAATCCCGCCGTGATATAGTCTAACAAAGGAGAAACTTCATTCCGTGTACCAAGTATGCGTTCCGCCATATATTCGAACATCTATTGATTACCAGCTTCCCTTGGATATTTCACGAGTGAGTATGAAACGGGACGGGGCGAGAAAGACTTAGCAACGACCTCAAAGTTAAATCCATAAACTGCTGACAAAATTTTAGATAAGACAAGCAACCTCTGGCGGCTGTAGTAGTTCATGGGATTTGTATCTAGAGGTGGAGTTGCCATCTTTCCTCCGTCCGAGATCATAAACACGAGACTGCAAAGTGGGATTGATGGGCGGGATCGAGCGATGGGCACATTGCAAGGTCAAGGATGCAGGGTAAACAAGGGTAACGATTAGGAAGGTCCTTTATTCAAAATTTCTTGTCGGGCGTGGGCTCATCTGCAAGGAGCTGCGTGGGTTCCAGACGTCGCCAAACATCGCCAAACGTCGCCCAACTTCCCGGTCACCTAACTTCCAAATCTCCCCCAAAGCCGCCCAAGATCACCCTTCATGGTATATGACTTCTGGGTGATAGAATAGAATTTTCTTCTCTTTATTAGGCCACTTGAATAATATCATCCGGTTCTTCACTTTATAGATTTCATCACCAAACATGGGCTCAAATGACTTCTATACGAAGGAAGCTACGACCGCTGGAATCACTGTCGAAGTTAGCTTGAATATCTTGATCATTGCTGAGGGTTTAATTTCTGTTTATATCGTGTATACTAATAAACTTGAGGCTACTAGGAAACTTGAAGGCATTTTCATGAGGTGCTTATGTCTTGCGGCTGCTATGTCAGGCTTTTGCCCAATCGTCTTCTTTGTTCTCTTTCCTGGTTCGTATACCTACACTCTAAAGATCAACACTGACAGTCGGTAGAGTGGAGAATTTATGCAGCTTATGCCACCGCAGTTATTTTCCTTATCCGTCAGGTGAGTGTTGAACAATCGGGTATTGACAAACATTGACACCTACCGCGTGGAATCAGCTGGCGAATAGCTCGAATTTGGCAGCTTGTGACTACGGACACGGATTCAAGCAAAGAAGAGTTTGTGTTTGTGGTATTGCTTTCAACTTCAATATTCTCCATCGTCTGGCGGACAGTAGGGTAATTTGTACACGCGAATTGATGTGCGTGCACTGACGCACTATCAGATTTGGTCCAATGTCTTTTGTTTCTTTCGTTGTAACGAGGCTGTCTATGACAGGATCGTAGTGCTTATTGTCCGGACTCAATACGCGATATACCGAAATTATGAAAGTATACGAAACATCAGAAGTTGTGGCAGTCAACACTCCATCATCAGTTATAGAAAGCTACGAGCTCTGGCTATATCATACCTGGTAGCTGACACTGCAGGACTTTCAATTTTAGTTTTCAGCGTGAGTGGCCTTGATGGGAGAGCAAGGTATCTAATGCAATGTCAAGAGAGTCTAACGAGCTTTCATTCGCCTGAATTATATAACATAGGACCAGAGTCTAACTGTGCGAACTTTGAGCTCTGGGCATTTAGTATTATCAGAATTGTGGTTCACGTTTGGCACTGGCGTCGGACAAGCGCAGGTGTCAGAGCTATGTCGAGTTTGACGCGGTGGGTGGGCCAAAGTGTGATGATCGGAGAATATACGCGATGTAGTTCTTTGCAGGTTGAAGCAGTCGAATTGGTGAGTATCGTGAGCTCGCCTTTACTAATCGCAACTGTTCAATTTCGTCCCAATACGAAACACTTTGAACCACTTTGGATTTTCCTGGGTCTACTCACTTGACGTGTTGGAATAGAGTAGTTGCTTCAGTTCAATGTACCCTCGCAGGGTGTATACTTAGTATGCATTCCCTTTGACCCTCGGAATGTTATGCAAGCAAGTGGGGCGTACCTTCCTAGCTGGGCTTTGATCCGCGCTGGACGAGGACTTCCAAGCTCATTATCGGGTGGCGCTAGCAAGCTACAGTAGGATTGGGGGCGCTTAGCCTCCGGATCCTAGTGGACAGGAACCGAGCCGCCTTTATCCGTACTCCCGTACTCGGTTTCTCCAGAAGTCTGAACCTACGGGGCCCTTAACAAGGCTAACTACTCACAATTCCCTTGCAACAGCGGATAGGTTCAGACTTCTGGAGAAATCGAGTATTCCATAGCAAATCGTTGGGGGTCTGAGGGTGGCAACGTAGTGAGGTTGTGGGAATAGGCAACGATTATGGTTCAAGAAGTTGAGTAGCTGTGATTTTTATTTTGTCCCATCTTAATCCGTCCGCGCCCTCCTTGGCTTGGCCCTGTAACCCATCCGCCCTTCTATCGCTAATCATTATGCTTATCCTCACGCAATTTTACTGATAGTGACCCCTCGTAAGATGACGGCGTTCTTTTTGCCTTCCTTTGGAGAGATTCTGGAGAATTATCTTCGAATCGAGGAAGCTATTACTGCTCAACCGGAACTTCGAGCTCGATTGGCGCTCACTTTCAGCTCTGATATATCCTAACCTCCTCTATATACCGGGAAACGTAAACTCGACTGACAAAATCGATGGCGACGAGTAGTCAATCCGCGACAAACCTATAATGCTGCCCTAAGCTAAGGCTAGTGGTTCTTCCTTTCCTTTATCCTCTGGGTGTCTAGCTCTGCAAGCTCTCGCAACTCAAAGAATAAGCGGGATGCCCTTGTCAAGCACCTAAACAATGGACTGATATAGCGTCAGGAGCTATTGAAAGAGAGTGCGGTTCAGCGTTTCAATCATTGGGCCGGTATAGATGGCTATGCCTTGAAACAAACCTATATCAGTTTTATTAAAAATATGAGCAGCGAGAAGACTATAACCGAAGATCTGCAGATACTACTAGATATCCTAGAGCGAAGGAAAACCGAGCCAGAGATATAGGCAGTAATTACTATTCCTAACCCTGAGGCATATCGAAAGCAAAGATCCTAGTTAGGAAATAAAGGTTAGGAAGAGCTGTAATATCATGCGACTTGATACGATTCTAAGAGACTATAATATAAGTTGGTTACCCTGCGGTTGCGCTAGTTACCTAGCAGAAGGCTTAGCTAATTCGATAAATAGCTTCTCGCTTCGCCTTATCAAATTCACTTATTATCGGATTTAAGGAGCGATTAGCTCAGGTTCTATAAGTTGTCCTAGGCGGTATATATAATAGTCGGGAATAGGCGCGGGAGAGGAGAGCAGAAGAGACTCATATATTATATATCATGTTTTTCCAAGGATATAGGGGAGAGGGAGGCGCGATAAAGTAATACTTAGTTCAATAGAGTTGGATATGGCTATAGGTATCATAGGACCTGTTCGATGTCACGGTTTGAACGAGAAGAACGAATCCTAAACTATAATATAGTAAGATATCTCGAATTTAACCCCCAATAGCCTTAATAATTTGGCATTAATGCTTCGCAGGAAGTTCCCGTTGGTTTAACTAATTATTATAAACCTTCTCCTCTATATTTGGCCCGTATATATAGAAGAATTCGATATACGATATAGTGACCTTCTGTTATATATCTTCTAGCTTAAATGTTATACATATAATGTCCTCCTCTTCCCTACTAAGTGTACGATCTCCCTGAGCCTTATTAGCAAGTATCGAACAAGACGCGAGGAGATGCAAATTTTCTCACCTATACTACACTGACTCCCTAGAATATTATTCGATTGCGATAATAATAAGCAGAAGAGCAGATTCGCGAGACCTATACGATTATTAGTGTTCATCAGATAGCCTTTCAAACGACGTATCTGTAATTTACTGCGAGATATAATAAATATTAAGCAGCGACGTATTGAAAAAGTCTCTTTTTAAGGCGGTAAGGCTAGCGCAGCGTAAGGCCAGCGTTTGATTATACTTGTTTCGATTTCATACTATAGCATTATACTAAGCAGCTCGTTTGCCTCGTCTTTATCTATATATTCTAGACCTCTGGACGTATTAATAGGTCGCAGTCTTCGCCTTAAACTTAAAGTACGAAATGGATAGCTTTATCGACATTAATATATTAGATTTCCTTCGGGTAGAAGATGAAGATATATAAATTATCCTCATCTAGCTAAACTCTATCAGAAAGGACTTATCCACGAAACGCGAATATATAAGACGCTACTATCGAGTGCGTAGTAACATGGTTATATACGAAAGTCGTAATACATAGGATTTTCCTAGACTCTTCAAAATACGCTACGAAGATGCCTCTACTACTAAGCCTTTATACCTATAATAGTTCTCAAAGCAGCTACCGATAGGTCCTTTTTTCAACGTTATATTTAAGGTATCGTACGCGGATCTTATTAGTATAAAAAGCAATATTAATAACCTTTCCTATTGAATCAAAGACGTACTAATTATGGATAAACCAGACTAGAATATTACTTAGTTAAAGGGATTCCCTATATACGAGATATTTATAGAAGAAATCAAGCTTATTAGAGAAGTAAGCTCATTTAAAGGAAGAGAAATAGCGACTACTTTTCAACTAACTATATAACCCGCGGCAATTATTGAGGTCAAGGTTCGTCTAGGGGATAGAATCCCAGAACCTACGATCGACCCTTCTTCTATAGTAAACAAAGGTATACTCTATACCCCGCTTAATTAGATAGCACTCTTACATATCCCTAGCTTTCTTATAGTAAAGAATCTCGTGTAAACCTCAATTTATTTTTTAGAGTATCAAAAAGCGGATTGTCTGTGTACTAATTTTATATTTACTCCTTATTCTCAAAACGGTAGTGCTAGCGAGAATTAAGCGAGAAATCCGGTAGCTTTTAATGAACGCTAGATGTGTGTAGATTTGTATAAATGTAAGAGCAAATAGTAGCTGTATATTTATTAAGAGAAAGTATTGTATTATAGCTAATCGGAGATATCGATGTCTATTAAATAGAATTATCCTAATAGGCTATATGGGCGGTCTGCGCTAAGAAGGTTATGATATTGAAACTCTGAAGAGCTGAGAATGTAAGTACCTCCTGGTTCTCCCTTGCCTTAACTAGAAATCTATCTAAAATTGGGAGGTGATATATCTGCTCAAAACAATCCGCGGTATTCTCTGCTAATTTTCGAGTCCACTTGACCGTGTGCTCTGCAACTATAGCCCTAAGTTGTATACAACGGTTCTTGGAGAGACGAATGAATGCTGGAAGGGGGGCGATAGATAGATCGACAAGGATTTCAAAGATTACCTCAAGGAATCGTGTGGCCCGCTTGGCGGTCTTCTGTTTTTGTCTGTATAGTACTTTGTTATATTAGAGGTAATGTTATCCTTGAATTGGATGAAACACTGAAAGTAATTCCGGATTGATATTGCTCTCGCGCCTTGACTGAAAACAAGGTTCAAGGTATCTTAGATGTCAATATTAGCAAAGACTCTATTTTGTGATATGCGGAAGCATACTATTTTTATGTCTACCAGCAAATCGAACAGAGCTTCTCAAGAGGCCTAAGTAGGATTCGAAAGATTATTTGCGCATAGCCCTATACAGAACCATTTCATTAGATTGTCCCGGTAGACCTCGGAGGGGCGCGAAACCTGGATAGTAAAGGACCCAGGTGAGATCCCAAAATTGATGTTCTTAAAGGGCTTAATGGTGATACTATGGCGAAGATAGCCTTAGTGTTAGGGTGAAGCTCCTCCGGGAGCACTCTGATGAGAATACTAGAAAGGCTTTCGCTGGTCGCTGGTGTTAGAGACGCCTCGTTACTAGTGTTCTAGCAAATATCTAAATAGCTGTGTCGAAGGGACACGTTTATCGAGATGATATCTTGTTTTGAGTTAAGCGTCGAACAAGTGGGATCTAGGATAGTATCTAGCGTCGATAATTCCTATCTTGTATCGACAGAAGTTAGAAGGGAGAGCATATCGATGGGATCGATATAGTTGATTATTCTGAGTTATTCAAACGAGATCAAGGCTTACGTTCTGATGTTTCGTTGCTGCTAGTGGAATTTACAAGCGGTGTAAGGAGCGTGCGCTCAAGCCGACCTCGAGCATAGTTGTAAGTTGGTGTGATCTTAATATCCTTTTTGTTTCAAATAAGGTCGGTATATGGAAAAGTATTGCAGATATTGATAGCTTAAATAGACTATATGGGGTGGGCCGCATGATATGGTCTAGCAGATTGCTACCCTATCGGATCTCGCAAATCAGGTTGAAAATCATATATGACGACAACGGCACGCTCGCATGAATGCACTTCAGTGGTGCTATACCAAAGGATCCGTGTCCTGTTTGATTTGCAAGGTCGGTATGAGGTATTTGCCCTAGAGCATAGATTAAAGCGCATATATAGGTAGTCGGAATGCACCCTCTCGTCTACATCCTAAGATGTACGTTTGACACACCTGACGCTAGCATCTCATATTATAAAGCCTAATTTAGGATACTGAACTCCCAATCTAGCTTGTTGCACTTCTTTAAATACCGTGGATGGTAGATGTATTGCATTAGTACATACTCCTTGGCCTATCACTACAATTTACCATCGAACCTGCTCCGTGCAGATGGACCCTTCATCAAGGCTCCAACCATCTAGCTTCATCCCTGGTTGATCAGCTGCATTTGAACCTGCTCAACAGAAATACGACATCCAAGATGGAAAAAGTTGTGGTGGCCGGCAATCCCCTACACCCAGTCAGTAAGAATGCTCCGAACCAGGATTGAAAGTCCCAAACCAACCACATTTCAGGTCTTGTCTAGCTAGCTTGTCAGCAATGTTTTCTTGTAGCAAAATTGAGGAAAAATACAACTCACACGGTTTCTGTCTGTACCAGGTAAGGAGGACAACGTGTATGTGACGTCTCGTACTTTTCACACCACGCCACGACAACATAACGTTCGTGGTTGCAAGTTAAGGACACGACCCGTCTATAATCGCACACGGTGACGCTTGCAAGTGATTGATATCGTTGATTGATCGATTGATGCTACCCTAATATGCTGAGTACAATGAGCAATTGGGCTGCGCAAGGCAAATATGGGGAATTAGAGAGCCAAACTGGTTCGTATGAGGTTCAAGCGAGGATGTCTTATAATATATTGACACCAGAAGCCTTGCACCTGTTCGCTGTATTAGCAAGGAACGAAAGCAGCTGCGAGGTACAGGCGGGTCTAGATCTAATTGTCACGTAATGCGTGTTGACTTTCACAATTCGCGAGGCCTCTTTACATGAAAACAATTGGCCGCTCCAGTGATGGATTGCATCTACTACTCCATCTACAGCATATGAACTATGTAAAAGTATCAAGGTGGAAGATACCTGAAATCTCTATTCCCTCTTGAAGTCTGGCAAAGTTTGCGGGAAACCGTTTTGCTACTATGACATCTAAACCATATCTACTGCACGGCCATATACAGCAGCAGATACGTAACCAAACTAAGGAAACAAGGTCCTAACCCGCGAAGTACTAGTCCGTAGGATGCTCGAGGCAAGCGCGGTCTGCTTAGCACAAAGGTCGTGATGGAATACACCTCGGAGGCAGTTTGGACCGGCCGGGGCCGTAGTCTCACTTTAGTCTTTAGACGGCAAGAAACTGAACCGGCAGGGGCCATGGTCCAGCTCTATTCCTTGGATGGCAAGCTGGACTGACAGGGCTATGGTCCACCTTACTTGTACTACTGTAAGTACGCTATACTCCGTACAGCGGTTAAGTGACCCCTAGTCGACTAGGGGAGCTCTGTGGGTCGTGTAGTTGATGCGCACTACAGGGGCCCTAGTCAGCTTGGTGGCCAGGATAAATAAGCCCATGCCCATATCCTGCACCTGGACGTAAATGGCCCGTGCCAAAAATGCTTACCGCTTGGATTCCGCTTACACCTTGTTCTGCCGTGGGCGGTAACCCTAGACGTACCTCATCCCACCTTAGTAAATGGATTGTGAGGTTCCCGTTTGAATGTATTATTCTAGGGGCGGCACAATGACCCGACAGAATATGGACTAGCTGGGGGTGCGGTCCAAGTTTGCACTCGGTCACTCTTGCATTTGAACACGACAACATTCTCAGCTACGAGCAAATTATGATCATGGCCCTTTCCGACACCTTATCCAGCTCTGATGAAACGTTCACCTATGACTATGGTGGCTTCGCTATTGGGGAGTTGGACCCAATGCATCAACGACTGGAGTCTGCTTTAGCACTTGTTGATGCTGGTCGCGTGGCAAGGAGAACTCTGAACACTCTACAAGAACTGATAGAAAATGATGAGGTGAATACGCACAAGCAGAATCATACAACACGATCGAAGTTTACGGAGTTGTTGCTCGAGTCGCGTTATTCGGAAGCGTCGAGGTTGAAATGCCACTTCAATTGCAAGACCTGAACGAAGAAACCGCAACCTTAACCATAACCACGGGCTTACAGATCACTGCTCAGCTATTCAAGGACACGCTCGAAGCGATGCCGAGACCAAAGGACCCTAAGAAGGCTGTCAAGTACTGGCTTCCTAAAGAGACACGGGATGGCACGAAGGAAGAAGAAGAAAGGGACGACTGGACACATATTAGCAACGAAAGTCGCGAAGCAGCCGAAGTAGCCTCAACGTCCCAGGCGGATCAGAGGTCTGTGATATCGCGGATATTCTTTAGGTGGTAGCGATGCAGACCGATGCCTTTGTAGGTAGGCTTGAGTCCTTTTAAATGAGGATTTCAATGCGTTCGAGCGGTATTTCAAGATCCAGAGGCTTTTCACGCTGTCCAGCGGAAGTAGAATTGTTGTTGTGATAAAATGAGGATTGGGAAAGTTTGATTGATAGCAGGTGCCTTAGCAAAGATGAGGGCGTTTATCATGAAAATAGTACTTCGTAGGAGTTATTCCACCCAAAATGCTGATTTGGATGTTCATTGGCAGACAACCTTGTATCACTGCCAGACTCAGAAAGAAAATTGGACAATCGTGTCGTGATCCTTAACGTACTTCACCACCCGCTGCTTATCGTACTTCAAACCCTACCAGCCACTCTCGGTTTTTACCTCGCCAGGCTTCATCTCTTTTCTCTGAAGATCTACCATCAAGTAGAGAAAGAGAGGTGGCTGCTAAGGACGAACGCAAATGGCGTTCAGTCTATTGTTTTCCACCACCACGCCTGGATCAAAACTTATGAGAATGTAGCAACTTGTTAAGCTATTATTCTGAAAGCAATTTGCAGATTTTGAAATTGATATTGATATGAATCATCGTGTACCGCAGAATTGACTCTTTTGGACTGTGCGTTCCGAGCTTTGGCAGACGCTTTTTTCTAACCCGATAGCCTATATTGACTGAAACAGCTTCAACCATGAATCTTCGCGACCTTGACGAAATCTCTCCTCATGCTCAGAACTATCGTCGGGGGCAAGAGAGCAAGACATCCTTGCCCGAAGGGTGATTTAAAATAAGGCTCGTCTATCCAAGCAAACCTCGGCTGAGCCCGATTTGTGCAGGATGTTACAGTCTGCCGTAGGTACTGCCAGGACGACATCGCAGCGACTGCTAGCTAATTTTAGATTGGCCTTCTTGACAAGGAGTGGCATATATGTCGAACAACTTGGATGATAGGTCTACTTACTGTAAATTATCCATCAAGACAATATGAGTCATTGAATATCTTTGCGTGGATTATATTAGGGAAGCTACCAGAATGCGTTCTGCCACGGGCATGGACACTGTTGTGGTTGGTGTTATTGACGGGATGCAGAGGGTGTGCAGGCTAAGCACAGATTACATGACTTGTTGGTGACTGCTGCCTGAGCCTCGCCGATCTCCGCAGGACGCCTGTCTTCGCCAGCTTCCTATCTTTGACTCGTGATCCAATTGATAGTGTTTGAGCGGTCATCCTCCTCTTCAAAATCCCCATTCTATGTGACAGAGCGGGCTTCGTGTGCAGTGGTTTCCTTTCCAGCCTTAAAAGCTCGTGATTCAGGCATGTAAACTCTGCCTGCCAGTATTCTACGGCCCCAATTCGATGTCGAGTCTGCGTACTGCCTCCCTCCCTATGCAAGTTTGCCCAGTAACTAGCACGGTGACAATGATATGCAATATCAAAGACTAGCGCGGGCCCTTTTTCTTGTGTTACAACTGGGGTTTTGGTTATGATTTGGTCGTATTTTGTAAGCCAATCGAACTGGCTAATGTCTCGGAAGAAACATATGTTAGATTGAGCTTGCTGTTTCCTGAGATGATCTGCTTCTTGCCAACTACGATCCAGCTTCGATTCATCCCTCAAGCTTGTAGCGTAGCAAGACTCCCAGTGATCTGCCTCGATCCGCCAGTACCGGCCATCGAGAACGTTGTTCTGTCGCCATTCCTCGTAATGGAAGGTATTGTCAAGGTAGCTTATCGACTTTTGCAGGCCTTCAATCCGCTCAATCCACAGATTTATACCTATTGTAACATCTGGCGTAGACTTGCGGGAGGTAACATGATATGTCGGCGGTTGTTGCCCTTTGATCATTAGCAGTCTAGTGATCTCGTTGGGATCTGGCATCGGGGCGATTGCGTCTTGCGGTGAGATTCGAGGTGATGAATGGGCGGTCATTTCGACTTTATTGGAGATGGCAGTCCCACAACTTTCCGAGCGGGTTTCGAGGAGCAGGTGGCGCCAGCTAGCTTCGGTATCAGTTCGCGCACTGATTTGTGGTGTGTTGGAGAGATCGTGTATATATCGAGAGCAAAAAGGTTAGTGCTTAGCAAAAGTTAGGGACAGTGGCGAAAGCACTACAATGACGTTGGCTGTTTTGACAGGTTGAATTTGGAAGCTGGAATTGCTTACCACCAGGGCTGGAATTGTCGCGATGGTGATACGTCTTCGAGCTCCGTTTATTGATGGAATGGATCGTTCATAGTGTACGCGCGCGACGAGCTACCCGAGAGCCCTCCCAAATCATAGTTCGCTCGCTTATGAGCATGTGGCTTGATGCACTTGGTGGATACTTATAACAGCGCTTACAGCGGGGAAACTTTCATCGAGACCCAACCAGCTAATGCCTTGTATGTTGCGCTGTGACAAAGGTCTGGGCTATTGTTTTTGAGTGTTGCAGAAAATCAGTCTGCTTGACACCAATCATTGCGTGAGAAATACTTAGGTATGCTTACATCGTAAATGGCAGAAAGGATAAGTACCTAGGAGTCTAGGACGGCAGCTGGTACCCAGCTGCTAGACGGCACAACTTTCAATATTCCTTCTACTGAAATCAATCGCCAAAATGCAGTACAGAGATTTGTCCAAAGCAGTCCTCTCGCTTCAACCACGATCTGTAGAGGCTAACATGAGCCTCAATATTCCTTTCAACTATCCATTCATTACCCAAGAAAAAAACGAAATCAAACCCATAAAGCGCACCGATCGCGATGCTACTCCTCATTTGGCGCCTTCAACGGTCAAGATTACTGTGCAAACTGATAAGATCCCTCGGAATAAGCACGGTTGGATATTTGGAAGCGACCCTCAAATATGCGACTACCTTCTTGACGCAGACAAGTCTCACGGTGTAAGTGGAGGTCACTTTGAGATCTACTACAACTGGGAAAGTATGGTCTTGATGATCAGGAATCTATCCCACAATCGACTCGGAATGGAGGCCGACGAGGGACTTGAGATCATTGAACACACACGAGCACTATGCCAGGCGGATTGCCACATTTCAGTCGGGCTATTAACCTTTCATCTGGAGATACCAGAGCATGGAGAACTGCTACCACTTTATATCAAGAATCTCGAAATTCATCGCAATACCTTGGCAACTGTTCCTGAATTATCTTCTCTAGCTGTCAAGCAGCGAGGCATAGTCACCCCAGCAGTGTATAAATTCCTAGCAACGGCGACCAGCACTTCTACAAGCAAGTACATCCGTCGACACAAACTTGGCACGGGAGCTTCGGGGTCAGTCTATAATGGCATAGGAAAGACTTCTGGAAACGAAGTCGCACTAAAGGAATTTCGTAATAAAAGAAAGGCAGAAGAAATCTCCGTAGAGATTAAAATACTTCGCAGTCTCCGCCATGTGAAAGCGCTTTCTCTCTCTCCTATTCTCAGTGCTAATTTTTTTCAGGCTCATATTGTTCGCTACATTGATTTCGTTACCGATCCCGAACCTCTGCTGGTGATGGAACTCATCAGTGGAGGTAACCTGGCCACCCTTCAAGACGTCTCTCTTCATGAGACTTTGAAACTAGGCCAGCAAACTATACAAGGCGTGTCTTACCTCCACGATAATGAAATTACGCACCGCGACATCAAACCAGCCAATATACTTATCGTCTCACGGGGTCACCACTTTAAATGCAAGCTGGCTGATTTTGGTGAATCGAGCGTGAACTCAAGCTTGGATACATATTGCGGGACATCAATGTACCAGGCACCAGAGGTTCTGAATCCTCCATATTCCAACGCTGTTGATATATGGTCTCTTGGCATAATTCTGGTTGAGTATTGGTATGATTGGTATCCTAACGAGCTGCCTACCCCCTCTCGAGATTCCTGGTTCCGGACACGGAGAGTTCAGGCGTCGTCGGAGCTGCAACGTTTTTGGAAAGCAAGGTACGGAAGCTAGAATGGACATCGCCAGGCAAAACAGAGCGGCATACTATGATTCGTCAGAGGCCCGAGGAGGAAAACAGTCCTATGGCGCAGATTCTTCTTCAAATGCTTCAATTGGACCCTGAAGAGCGTATTAAAGCAAGCGTGTGTCGAACTTGCCTTGATGGCATAACGTTACCAGAGTATGTCATGGTTTGCAAGCAACATGAATCTCACTAATCATGCGACAGTGAATCAAGGCCATGTCAAGAACTCCGCCTCTCGCGCAAGCGCAACTCTGAGCAAGCAGGCCATGGCAATCCAAGTGCCTCCCGCAACACTAGCCGCAATCCCCATCAGATGGTCGCTGAAACCTCGCGTCCTGTTTTACCAACAATTGTAGAATCGCTCGATATTGAACGATCTGTACACCAACCTCAATTCTCAGAAACCACTTCAATCAGTGGTAGTGTACGTCTTGAAAATAGCTCCCCTAAAACATGCTTTGAGATCACTGAGGAGCTGGCAGCATCGAGATATCTAGGAGAGCAGATCATCCGTCTAGACCAGCAAATGAAGAGGATCAACGCTTCTGATATACTGAAAGCTGCTTGCAAAGGTACTGCATCGAGGTTGCTGCTTAGGTATACCCGCTATTCTACTTCGAAAGGGACTCAAATCTCCTACAAAGAAGGCGAAGCACTCTTACGCCTCTTAAACTTGTCGCAGAGTTCCATCCAAAGTGTCATCCAGGCTATGGAAAAAGGCCAGGCTCAACTCGTAGTGCCGAAAGAGAGAGCCAGACCGCAGTACGAACAAGTTTGGGGTATTATCCGTCTGGATCCGGAGGCAGCCACGATGAATGCGGCAGATTTAATAGGGGTGGCGGGCGTTCCAAAACGATTTGAGGCTGGGCTACGGAAGAACTTCTTTACCTCCCACACGACAATACGAGCTCATGGGCGTATGGGTACATACGTGAGTAACAAGGAGGGCCTTAAGCTCTGTGGTTATCTTGCTTTGCCTCGAGGTTTGATTGAGAAAGCAATAGCGGAGCAGCAGAAGCTTGTAGAAATTTCACCAGCAAAGTTGAGGTCTATATCCTTAGATTCAAAGGAAAAGTGACGGATGATGTTGAGCTACAAGCAGACGCTGGAAATGAGGTCAACGTCTTGCAATCGACAACAGAAGCGAGCGAACCGAGCGAAGAGGTCGTTGGGAATGACTCAACCGGAGCGCGCTAAGGTGTCTGAAGAGCCTTTGGACAAGAGAAGTGGGGGACCGCCGGGGGTAGGTAGAAAACGACAGGTAGAAATCGACAACGAGGGCTATAAGGACGACAAAGACGACGAGGAAGTCCATGAAGATGAACCATTAAAAAGAATCAAACACAACGCAGCAACAGGGTTCTTCGACCGAACAAACCCTCCAAACCTGCCAGTACAACTTTTCCTGCTTAGTGATAGTCAGCAATATCTAATACAGCTATTCGAGCCTCGTTATACCTTGTCGCCACTATCGACTGTCTGTCACGATGTTTCGTCATTTGGTTGAGCCAATGGAGAAGATAGACAAGAAGCCTGAAGGCACAATCAAAGGAGTCCTAAGAATGAAAGTTCTTCGAATTTATGGTGCACAAAATGACGGACAGGTGATATTGGAATGGGTGCTCGATGCAACTGATGGGATTGATCATAATTATCGCGCTGAATAGTGAAAGTCAAGGTCCGCTTGCAGGGTCTTCTCACAATGCCTTACAATCATCTCGTTTCTAGACTTTATGGTTGTATCAAATTAAGACTTCTCTTTATTCCGGATCGTTCGGCCCTTTCTAAGTAACCTAGCTGATCAATCTTCTAATCCATTTAATATCACCAATATGGGATTGCCTACTAGCGCCATCGTTTATCTACCCTATAGTACGAATTCTGAATTCAAGTACAAGTTCCCTCTCAGCCCTCCATCATATGAGCAAGGTACAGGAAATATTTTTCGTTCGTGTCACTACTTGTAGATTTGAGTCGGGAAGGTATAGTATTTGTCATTCTAAATTTCGTGTCACTACTTGTAGATTTGAGTCGGGAAGGTATAGTATTTGTCATTCTATTTAGATTCGAACCATATCAGGAACACAAGTTGAGCCTCCTAAGCTTGATGAACGTCTGCTACCGCGCGATCTTCTTTATCCCAGCCAAGAAATTAATTATGCTTCTCTCCCGCGGGCAGTCCGAATTTCCGTATCTACCGGCACCCAATCCACCTTGAATATGCCATCGGCTAGATGAGTTACAGCCCTGTACCCTGGAGATTTAATGTTGACCACAACAGCAGTGATGGCAGTTTTTAAACGACCAAGGGCTTCTCGTCGGTGCAATGTCAAGATCTGGACGATCTTGACGATTTCGTGGAGGGACTGGACTGCAGATGCCAAAGCGTCAAAGCTTTGTGTGTCGTATAAAGGGCAGTCGCACACAGCTAAAAGAAATGATTGACCCTACTGACCGGGAGGTTTAAAAGCAAAGACAGTTAGCCAGAAATCGTATCATGTTGCAGAGGACTGGAAGTCCCCTCAAATCCATTTTATCTTACATGCTCTTCGTCACTGTAAACTTCTGCCCTACGCAACCCAACCGTGTATTTGTGCTAAGACGTCAGTTGCTCCTTACACAAATTGACGTGTTCAAGATACCAGAGTCTCTCTCCACCTCAACCGATGGAAGTAGATCTACGTATGTCTTAGTAGAAATATTTTACGTGGCGCTGCGCGGCCGTAGCGGTTGTCTTTTATTCTAAATTTATATTCCCCCCTGCCACTGCATCTCTACCCTATTGATTGATTTTAGCTTCGCCGTCCATCCGCCTCGCGGTGATCGGTTGTCTTTATATAATAAATAAAATTTTAATATTCCTATCCTGTTATGGAAATCCCTCGCTCCCTGCCACGGCCATATCCCAAGCGGTTTTACAAGCAGTAGCGATGGCAGTGGCTCACTTATACCCGTATATTACTCGCTTAGAGAAATAGCGGAGAACAAAAGCAAAACAAAAAAACTAAATCGCAATCATACTACTACTATTGCGAAGATCGAGTTAAAACCTCAAAAACAGTGATATGAATATACTATTAAATATTTGAATTATAATATCCATCGATCGAATCTAAAGTTGAAATCAAAAGCGAGATGAGGTTATTCTTCGAGATAGATCTCGCTAATATGCCGCCACAGGGTGATAGGCCCGTTGGGTGGTGGAGATACGCTAAATACCTGGCTTACCACAATCTCGGGTGACCTCTTTCCACCCGTATTTGTGATCTTGTTAATCCTGCTCCCTTCTTTTTCCTCACGTGCCTCTCTATCGCGGATTAGCCAGATGAGTAAGCTGGCCCGAGCTGGTTAGATGAGTAAGCTAGCCCAGATCTCTATCCGATTTCCCTGAAACCAGACCTCGAATATCTGTCGGCCACTCCAGCACTTCTCGTCTCCTCAAAGCCACATTGCTGCAGATCTCATCGCAAAGTCCGCAAAATGGTCACGTATTGTGACCGAGGGTTGATAAATGCCCTGAAGATCGATGCGCAGAGTCTCACGGACTATCGGGCAATTATGGACAGTGTATTTAAGGATCACCTTACAGATCTCGAACCTCCGATGACTTCACAAATGAGAAAAGGTACTATGCCGGGGAATAGAGCCAAAATCAGGAGTGCTATTTCGGTTACTGTGGCAAAATTTGCACAGCGACGATCAATTCTGCCTGAGGATAAAATCGAAGTTGAGAAGGTACTGCGTCAATTTGCATCCTACCTCATGAGCCAAGAGAGAAAGCTGGGCATTGATGCCGATGCTATTGCGAGGCCTGCAAAAAGGAGAGCTACAGGTAATCCGAGCGAGCCCAATGCCAAGATACAGAGTGGATTTAGTCAAGGTGAGCGAGCCTCTTTTTCAAGTCCCAGAAGTCGTTCGAGTAATCTCATGATATAATATCATAATGCTAATCAGATTAAAGGTGAAGAAAAAGTCAGCCAAGGGCACAACGACGAAAATGGATACAAATGGCGGAAAACCACATCACTCGGGGCTCCGCTAGCGGAAATGACAGAGATACTTCTACCTAACCAGTACCCAACTCTTGCTCGAAGTAATGAATCTCGCTACGGGAGAAGCGCAACGAATACAATTTTATCTAATCAACGAAAACACGACAGGATCATATGGTTTCCTTGGAAGCGTGCTACTACAGGTGAAGAATCGATTCGGGATAATGCAACATTATCAGTTACGCTAGAAGTAGTTCCGGCTGAGGTCATCATCACTCTACCGTGGTTTAAACTCAATGACTTTGAGGTTTTCAGAAACAAATTCGGCAAAGGATTTATTGAGGCAGATTCCGAAGAGAGCCTAGTTGTTATACATCAAGCTCTTGTGGTCATGCAGTTTTTCAGGGAAGATTGCCCTTGTGATGTTGACTTCTGGACTTGGGCGGACATCGCAAAGTTAGTAAAGGGAGCGAAGAAACATCGGTCGGATATCGAAAGTCTTTCTCGGAAGCTGGCCTACAATCATGGAAACGATCCTTCGAACGGACTTGTCTTCTTTCACTGGAATCGACCAGAATCAGTAATCCCGGCAGAGCTGCACAAGGTGTATGACCTTTTCACTTCCCTAGAGAGAGGTGGTGCGTCTATCAGATGTATCCCAAATCGCACTGAGGCGTTCCAAACACTATTCAAGCTTAGAGATATTATAGCGTTGGACGAGATCGCTCACCTCAACAACGAATATCGACCTGTGACATGTTACCCGAATGGTAGATGTAGGTTAATCGAGCAGTTGACTGTACACAAGCGGAGTCAAAGTTGTGGCGGCCACCATGTCCTGAGGACACCAAAGGAGGATCGGAAGGACCTGTCATGTTACCTGGACACTCCTGAGAAACTTATACTATCAGATACCGAAGAGGGAATTTGGTTCCATCAAGAATTCGTCGATACGTACAAGAGCATAGGGGAGTTCCGAGTCTTCATCACCACTTTTGAAGACGTTGACGGTCTTCGAGGCCGGAAGGGCAAAGTTGAATGGATAGGGCATACGAGGGCATCTGCAGTAGACCCAGAGAATATTATATCAATAGCAGCAGAGCTTTCAGACATCTTTGCATCATGTAAGCCACTCACCGCTCTCCAACTCCGCTTATTCTCTGAACGGATATTCGAGCAATTACGGGCCCGTCAAGACTGGGACACGTCCTTCGAGTCATTGGAAGTGGGTGTTAGACTAGATGTTGTGGTCTCCCCGACACTTCAGTCTTTCTTCGTTGGGGAGATCACACGTATCTGGTGCGCTGATTTCCTTTCAGATATGATCTTGCCTCAGCCTTCCTACTATTTATGTCGGAAGGTAGCGAACTCGATGAAGAGCTTTCTTTTGAATTAGTAATACGTAGTCAGAGCTGGGAATTGCAACCGGTACCGGTGTCAGAAAACGGCAACAATATGCATTACTTACTCCTCAAACTCCCAACAGAATGCCCGAGAGCACCTGCCAATGTCAATCAAGCAGGAGCTTTCGCCGATGTCACTAGCCAGCAAGACTTGGAGAGGTCTATGAGATGACCAATAGAAACCTCATTAATGGTCCTCACGAGCTCGAGTACTTCTCTTTTAGGCATGAAGGTGTCATTTCGGTTTTGTCTTTGTGGTTGGGGAGAATGGATGGATATGGATTAAGGAATGGAGAATCGTTCATTTTGATTTAAATCAAGTCGACGGCCAAATGGAATTTGTAGCAACTGGTGGATAATTGATGGAAATTCGATGCAATAATAGCATCACAGCAACAAGCCAATTAGATAGAAAGCCAGAGTAGAAATCAAATAAAAAGGTCCAGCCAGAGTGTCATGGCGGGATTTTACCGAAAGATTATCAAGGCACACTCGAAGATGCCTGAAGGACTTGCAAATCTCATGAGGAATCAGTCAAGCGCTTTGATTGTTAAGGAATTGCAGAAATCTTTCCTTTCGGCACCAGTACTGAACAATTATGGAGTTTGGCAGTACATCCGAATACGCAATTTTGGGGATTCATGTGTAACGAGACGAAAATGGAAGGGGCCTCCCAGGAATACGACTCCGGATTAAGAACATATAGCGGTAGTCAAGGCTACGGAACATTAGAGACACTACTTATAAAAATTAAGGCCACAGCTAAATGGACATACGTAATAGCTAAATCGACAGACGCTAAAAATTCTAGTAACTTGGCGTGTGCATCTACAGTAGGGGACACCTCCCCCTAGATAAATTTGTACGAGAGGGTAAGGGCCATTAATGCAGCATGAAAATATTCATAATTCCCTGATTACCCGAGACTATAGGTTATAATTGAGGTTATTCAGAACGTTCTGCTACTACTACCTATGTAGTCTACTATCATTATAGCTTCTATTCTTATATCTTATGGGCTAGCGCCTCCTATAGTAATTTATAGTGAAAACCTACCTGATTTACTGCATTTCAAGCTTATGCTAGAGCCTACGGCTATACTCTTCAGCAGAGAGATATTTGACTATTCCGCGCTCTATTTATATGCGACCGCGCAGGTAAATATAACCTAAAATAGCCTAAAAGGGGAGCAATTAGACACCGAAGCTTCAAGGAAAAGAAAGAATACTAGGTCGAAGAAGTGCGATTAGCAAATGAGAGCTACTCTTATCCAGGATAGAGCTTCGGGGCAGTAGCAAGTAAAGGTCTTCGGTATATATAATCATACGGCATCTGCAGACTCAAAAGCCCATCTAGCACATAGAATTGCTTTTATTCCGGCGATATACTACTATATACCAAAGATGATGACGACGAGGGAGTCGGATCCCAGAAGTTGGACCGAGGGCCAGGAGAGACCCGAGAAGGGAAAGTCAAGGGTGGTGCGCCAAGACAAGACTTTGTTTAGGGAGGCCGCAGCCACTTCACGGCCACGCCGCGCACGGCGGGGTAAAAGTGCGCATTCGCCAAAAACCGATTCAGGGCCCCAAAAGTGGTGAGTTTACTTATAACTTCCACTATTAGTTGTTGACATTGTTGTACAAAAACGAAAGGTATAGTTACCATGGTGCACGGACTGCCGCTCGCGCAAATCTCTCGATGATCCCGTTTCAATAAAGCAAACCAAACACCAAAGATTGGGCGACAAATCTCAATGCAAAAAGACGAAGGTAATCCAATCCATCCCCGTTACTGCATACTTTGACGGATCATTAACAGGAGAGCGGCCTCAAGGTGTCAGAAAGGAGTAACCGCAGGTATGCTCTCGTAGAGCACACGCCTAGAACGAACTGTATCCGAACGAGGAATACCGAACTAAAGCATACGCGCCCTCCACAACTAGCAACACTTCTGGCAAGGACGTATGTTACTCTCCCTCCTGCTATGATATAAAGCTAACTCAAGTCAAGTTTCCACAAGCTGAGGACCGAGAACGAAAAGTGTCGCAAGACGACGAAACCTCCTTCCTCTCTACTGCCACGACCTCTCAAAAGCTGCCGCGAATGTACCCTTCCCGAGCTCCTATCGAGCACACAATCGACGAGAACATGGCGGTCGGTGTGAGCGTGAAGGAGATCAACCCAATGGAATACTGGAGAAAGGAACCCCGTTGGCCTAAGGAAGCCTTTACTAAGTCATACCAATGGCCAGACGGCCTTGCTGGAAACTGAGGCTTTGTGCAAGTCCTCCCACTTCAATGTCCAGAAGAGATCCAATTCGCATCTTTCGATTTTGTTATGAAGGAGTATTCATAGCTCTTCTGCGAAGTTATGATGAGGTAATGAAATCCGGCGGGGTGGTAGATTAGTGACCAATGAGGCAGCTTATGTTCGATCGTCTAGCCTAGATGTGATCATGGAGGTATTTGCAAAAACATCCACGCTCAACCTAAGAGTAGGTAACTTAACTTACCTAAAATCATATTGTTATCATCCAAAAAGATCAGGTTCATTTCATTTCTGTACCCGAGTGCTTATAGTGAGTAAAGAGATTACTTGTTACTCCCTAGCTGTTATTACTAAGACTAACATCTCTTCATTTGCAAACCTCAACTTGGCGCAGGAGTCGAGCTATAAGCTCCTGCTCTTGGCACCAGTTCACCTCCTCTGCTCCATCGACGGTCAGATTACGCATGAGTCTGTATGCCACCATCAGTACGATGACAATTCCATCATACCCGTTTCGCTGGTCTGGCACTTCCTAAATACGTAATAGGCATGAAACTCACATTATCTAGGGATACAACTGGACGTACCTTACAAGAAATGTACTGGAAAGGCGACCGTGGGACAGCATCAATCATATCGTTATCACTAACCCACTTCTCAAGGTTCTAACTAAAAGTCAGCAGTTATGCCTACAATCATAAGAGTAGGTGATAGTCTTAACAGTATAGATAGACTGTTCATGTCCGACATCACGCGATAAGGGGTCATAAGTAGTTATCTCTCTTTGTAACAAGTCCACTTTTGCAAGCATCCAGTGGGTAGTGAGGTTGATGGGAAAAAGGTGGAAGTGGTAGTCAAAGATACCATTCATTCCGGCCTTGATGGTCCACTGGGAGACATCTTTTCCTCCAACAATATTCGTAGATAGGAGGCTATCCCAAGTATAAATTATCCCACTACTTTCACCTGCCAGAAGCGCTAAGGTATTGTTGACAACCACATCACTGAGGCTTTCTTGGTGCAGGGGCGTGCGGAGGTCACGAGAAGTGACATCGAGGCAGCTTCTGTTATTTGTATTCTCGATCTCGCCACCCCAAGACCCGGTACTGGTGTTATCGGGTTTTGAAGTTTGACTTTCTTTCAGGAGCTGTAGACCTTTTACTTTGTTCAGGAGCGCCTCAAATTCCTGCCACAGCGGCAAGGGGACGTTGTCTATAAAGTTTCTGACCAGACCGTGTAGGGCTCCGATGATCTTTGCAATGTATGGAAACATTTCTGTGACATAGAAAGCTAGGCAATCAAGCATGCTATCATTCATTTTTGACCCTTGTATAAGTGTAGTGAAGTGCGGCCCCGTGACAAGAATTGTGGCAATGTCTAGCTTATCTGTTATCTTCTTCAGCCTCCTACTTCTTTTAAGTATCATCTCGACAAATTTTCGATCATACTCCTGCGATTCCACAATCATATCAATAGCTCTTGTCGTAGCTCTCTTCCCTTTAGGTAGGACATGATTTTCACAACGTTTTTTAAGGCGATCAAATTCGATCAAAAGTAGGTGAAGTATGATAAGCCTACGAAGCTCGTTGACCGAAGTCTCATTCTCGTTCTTCAAGTCCATGCTGAGCAAGTTTTTGATACGACCCACCCTATCAAAATCAGATTTTGTGGATTGGTATTGCTCATTGTGCCAAACGCCGTGCTCCTGCCATGGTAGGTAGTTTTTTGAGAGAAATAGAGATAGGTCGTTCCGAAAAAAATCAGGGCGGTGGACACTCTTGATAACGAATTGTACCTGATCAGCTGCGAGGTGGAACTTCGACTCAAGGAATGTACAGTAAGAGGTAGTTTTTGGGTGTGTCTGCTCAACAACAGTTGACGCATTAGAGAGTGTTGAGAGCCTATTGAAAACAACATCACAGCTTTCTTCTCTAAAGTGCCTTAATTTATTCACTTTCGGGTTTCCGGTAGCGAGGTGGACTGCCTGTCGCTCTTTTTGTACAGCATAAAACTCTCCTGTGTCAAATTTCAATGATGCTAGCGTATCATTGTCCTTAGAAGATGAGGATTTGGGATTAGGTAGTAAACTTGACTCAACTCGATCTATAGGCATAATTTCCTTGCCTCGGTTGGCTGTTGCATCTCGTCTACTTTCTCCACTGACATGTATATTATCGTCGGCACATCTGCGCCTTTTAAGTGGGTTTAACTTGATTATACTGGCGGCATATTGATGGCCCTGGCTTTGCGATGCTTCTATCATTCGAACGACTTGGAAAAGATTGTCTGGTCTATCGTCCATAATCCAGGCAAGAACTTCCTGGATGTGTTTGATGATCTAAAAGCAGACACTATATTATTATCGCTCTCGGAGATTTGTTCTTCGTAGGCTTGGCCTGAATGGATTTCATACTTTCTCTTGGTTGTTTTGCGATAACGCTTCGAAGTCTCGTCTGGTCACTGTTGTCCAGCATATTAAAGTGGTTTTCAAGACCTATGGGATCATGTCAATTCTGGAAGCCTCGCCACAGTAAGCGCCGGATCCACGTACGTATATATTTTCAATTAGACTACGTTCTTTAGTAGTGGTATTGTTGTGGAGTTGCATGACGAGTTGAAAAAACATATACCGAGTGAATTTCTCCCACTATATACAGACCTATCATATATATCGGACCCGTATCCTAGTATCAATATTTGTTCTATTTCTGGCTGACATTAGATGATTTAATGGCGCTATTACCGGAAGCTTACTGATCGACTAATAATGGGACCCAGGCCGCTTTCTAATACATATTCTCTTATAGGTTCTTGTACAGTACAATAGTCACGAGACTTCCCTGTCATAACATAATATAGAGTGACTGTAATTACCGATTTAGATACTCTGAGCTCGATGTGTTTGACCACAAAAAGGAAAATTCGCATTCGGTTGGCTCCCAGATTATGATATGGGAGCTGACTGCACGAACCGCCTATGCTTCATCAGCAACACTTTTCGCGACTTCAAACCAAAATCATTCTGGCGCACAGCGCCTGCATATCTGGAGGCAATTAATCTTCTGAGGATCCAAGGACATTCCGAGCCTCACGTATTGCAGCTATCGATCATGCCCTCGGCTTGTACATGATCATTGCTATTCGAGGTATTGACACCATTGGCATTGTTTTGACTTCGCCGCCGTACAGCTGCTTCCAAACCCGCTATCGTAAGATACAGAGACCTTATTAACATTTATCAATCACTACCCAGAGTTCTGGACGTGGAATTGGACTATCTTTGATATGGCCAAGGAACAGCTCAACCAAGCTGGACTCCAAGAATTACTGGTGTGTACGCTCAGGGGCCGATTCGAAGATTGGTTCCAACATACTGTAGGATTGGGAAGTTTCTCTACAGATATTTAGGGATCAGGGGCACACTCCCTCACAATTCTCTTGCTCACAGATCGAATAATCCTCACATCATAATTGTTTTCATTCTAGTACGCTCCTCGCAATGGACCGCTAGTACGGCTTAGATAGTGGTGGTCCCGAGGAATCATCTTCGGCCCTATCTATCACCTCAACGCCTGAAGAAGATGCAGAGATTGTGCTACTACGATAACACCTCGATCTCCTGAAGAAACCTAAACAAGAGCATGGTCTTTCCGAGATTTCCAGCTCTTCTATCTTTTCGACATCAGTGCTCAGATATGTCGAAGCAATCGCGGGATGCGAAACCATTCTCGTAGTACGGATTGCTAGGAGGCATATCGTATTGAATGATTTTGTGATCTATACGAGTAATGAAAAGGCTGATCCTAGATCTCATATGTGGCTCTCAAGGATCTGGAGAGAGCTATACGCTTTCCTGTCCACTGGAAAATTGCCTGATGTCATCAGCTTCTGGGGTTCTGCCTCAGCCTTGGACAGGGTTAGTGTTTCTCTATGATGCTTCAGATGATAGTGGTTCGCCATTTGAAGCAGCGATGCTGGTAACTCATCTAGGAAGGGGAGTAAAGTGACACCGAAATCGTACTATTTGAGCCCTTATTTGTTGATGTAACTTCAAGCGTTTCCAGTGACTTTTGACTATTAGATACAAAAGTGTTGGTTTTTGGCACGGGCCAATATCCTATCTAAAAATGCGCCCGAGTATTTTAGTTATCTGAGGAAATATTTCTATTCATAAGATTGTTCCAGAAGATTCTAGAATCAAATGGTACCTTTTAAGTTATTATAAATTACTCAGCTCCCCTAGAACCTCCTCTTTTCTTTTTTCCTCTCTTCCGTCGAGGAAAGAGAATATCATAACAAAAGCTTAACAATTATTATTTGTATATGTGACCTTCTATGTCACAAGCTTTAACCAATGTTGAAACTGAATAACTGATACTCCTACTGATGAATGTCCTAATGTAATAATTCCACCCCATGCAGCTTCACAAGTAGGTCTATAACTAGCAGGTAGCCAGAGAAGATTAGTATTGCCATCTACTAGCCAGTTTTCAGAAACGTGTAAGTTCAAGATCTGCTTGCCGTCAGGAGAGAAGACAACTGAAGTGACCCGACCAGTATGGCCCTCGAGGATTTGTAATATCGCACTCCAATACGTTTCTACTCTAGGCTTTGTCTGAATCCAGGATGGAATACAGCTCTTGAAGGTTTTCCGATCGATACTCTTCTCTGGGGCAAAAAGTAGCGCTGAACAATATACTTGAAGAGGCGCCTGTTCAATTATCGATCGAGTAGATACGGTAAACCGCATTGTATCGTGCATAAATGCTCGTAAAGTAGGACTTTAATTGAGCTAGTTGATTTTAGCAACTGTTCTCAGTATTAAGAAGAACAAAGAATCAAAACGTACTAGAAGAGCCTCGAGCTTCCGAATCATGATTACACCTTCTGACACGCTTTTCAACAGGCTCAACGCCTCAAGCCAATGCAAGAAGTTCTGACGGAAAATTTTCTAAACCGGTCCGCTATCCTCAAGGTCTCTGCTTGTGACGTCTTTTTTTTGACTTTCAAGTAGATGATCGACCCATTCAAGACAGGTGTATCGAGCCGCGGCGAGTGGATCAGGATCGGGCTGTTTGACTTTATCGATAGTGATTCCAGGAGCTTTCAAGCAATAGACATCTAGCCGTAGTACCGAGGACATGACTTGAAGTGACCGCGAGAGGATAGCATGATGCACCTCGCTTATACCAGAAGGAAAGAATTCTTGAGATATGTTCTCCTGGAGTAGAAAATCTTGCGCTGATCGATGCACAAAGTATACTGTGCTGTCTCGAATCGTCATATAAGGATTCACACTGGCCAACTGACCGTTATAAATCCTCGATCGTCTGGGAAAGATCCTCCAGATTTTCAGGTTAATCGAGCACATCTTGGAGAGAAAGTAGTTCTCGAAGTGTGATTGGCCGATAAACGGTAACTATGATAGAAAGAATCCGCTTGCACAGACCGACCTTTCTCAACTTCCGAATTTGGACTATCATTTGCTCATAAAGAGAATCAAGCCCGGGCGGAAAGTCCTTTACTTTTCTGATTGTATCCTCTCGATCGATATCTTCTAGCTCTTTCAGGACCAAAGCTACCCAAAGGAAAGTGGCGTTAGCACTTGGAGAGATATTCTCGCATCGATTTCTTCACTTTGGCATTATACTTCTTGCGCTTGGCTAGCTCACCTACCTTATGTTCGATGTACGTGCTTACAGCAGCGGAGACCGAGTCTTGGTTGAGCTCCAGTCGCAACTGGATTTTCTGGTTGTATGTTCGTAATTCCTCTTCAATACTCGGCCAGTTACGACTAGAGATGATCCACTTCACACAAGAGCAAGCTAGTGAAGTCTTGTCGATGAATTGCAGAAGTTGCTGCAGGCCAGTCACACATTTATTCAAGGCGTCAATAACCACATAAGCTCTCTCCAAGCTGGGATCCTGCAAAATATTCGTTCATATCTCAGACAAGGCATCCCAAGCATTCTCGCCCACGAAGAGCTCTTTTCCCGCAAAATCGTACTTCTTCCGAACGTGATGGCAGAGAGCTGGTTGTTGGACTACAATGACGTAAATCAGACCTCGAAGCACAGCCGTCGCACTGTTGATACGGAGTCGCAGCTTGGCAAAAGAAGTAAGATATGAGGCAGCGACAAGAAGCAGGAGCAGCGTTAGTGGTCTCTTCCACTTGTCTATTATACCGCAGAGTAACATCGACTTGCCCTTGCCAGGGTCACCCCGGATCCAGAGAAGTTGGCTCTGTTCGTCGTCGTGCCATTGTCGGAATGTGGAGTGTCCAAGGACCCATGTATAAAAGTATTTTAGTATGTCGCCTTTTGTATCCTGGATGCGCTTCTTTTCGTCGCGAGAATCAGTCGTTCGTAGATCCCTGAGACAAGCCTTAGGGTCATCAACTAGTTAGGAACGAATCAGTCAGGCTTTATTCTTGCTACTCTTCTGCCTTTGTACAAGAGCTAAATGTAGGAGAACTACTTCTTACTGCTATAATTCACATCACCAAAATCGTTCCCTGCATAGATAGCCCCCGAGCCTCTATGCGCAATATTATCGCCACTGCCGCTATGAGTTTGGTTGACACTCTCCATCTCTTCTGCGAGGGAGGAAGGTAATTGCTTCATCCTTTTGATCTATTCGTCCAGCTCCTTCACACCACCAGCTTGCGCGTTCGAGACCTCGGTCCTTATGAAGTGTTTCAGAACTTTGAATCCTTCAATCAAGGGATGGACCGAGTGTTGACAGCACTCACTAGAAACATTAAAAGAGGTCGCCTTAATCACTCTATCCTATTCAACCTATTCTACAATTCAGCATAGAGCGACCGGTGAAGTTATAGAGTAGCTTACAGGATGGTCGGCAGAATAATGTTAAGCTCTTGTAAGAATCGTCTCAAACGTATAGAAGTAAGGATTGGGGTTGAAATCAGATTTGTCTGTAGCAGTAGCGGAGGTCTTTTTCTGCATTCTAAATGTAGATGGACCAACCACAGTTACACAAGGGATGTATTGGGTGCAGGAGGCGGGATGCTTCACCGTTCTCAAAGAAGAATGGACAAGTATGATTGTGGACGAACCAGCACAGCAGTGGTGAGCGTTTGGATGAGATAAGGTGGGCCTAGGCAGGTTGCCTCGTTCTGCAGCTTCTTCTCATACATTGAGCTGCATACCAGGCTCGAGGAGAATCATGGTCGCAACCGAGGATTGAAACGACCTTTGGTAAGGACAGCCCGCGTTGAGCGCAAAAGACCGGAGAACGAAAGCAAAAATATCATTATCCCGATAAGGCTTTGAGAAGTGCCGGAACCCCCATGTTCGCGAATGAGTACGATCTGAATTGATTCATCTATTGCAGTACTATACGAAAAGAAGCAATACAATGCTTGAGAGGTCTTGAGAAAGCGTGAGATCACTTTTTGCGCGAGATTGAAAGGGTCTGGATGGATGTATATCGCTTAATTATCCCCGACTAGGTATGAAGAAATCATTTGATTCCTTGGCGAGAACTTTAGGCTTAGCGGGGAGCACTCAATACCGCGTGTTTGCATCAACTTGATGTGCCTTTCGCGCATAGTGCTTAGCTCGAACCACGCCTGCTGTTTGATCTTGAGTAAAAATGGGACACGAACCCAGTCGTATTGTTGACAGCCTCCATCCCCTTACAGAGAGCAAGGTGGTCGCGACTTTAGATCAGTTACTTCAAGACTAGACTGTCGGTCGTGCCCAACCCAGAGAGAGCAGTATTCAGCTGACCTGATATCGCGTTCTACAAGGAAATAGTAGAGGCTACACAAGCCCAAAATTACGGCTCCACTCTGTACCACACTTCAGTAACCTCGAAACCAACAGCTCCGTAGACCTTGGAGCCTTGGAGAATGGTTGACTCTAAATCTATCGAGACGTGGTCAAATGATCTGTCAGTCTTTTGGAAATCGTCGTAGTATGAATTCGACACCTGAAGTGGAGATCTCGCCAACTTCTATGATAATATACTGAACGTGGAGCAAATAAAGTTAAGGCTTATATGCTATTCGTAGACGGTTTATTAAGCTGTTCTATTGTGACTTGCTTGGCCTCCTTGACCCTCTGGCAGCGTGCGGCAAGGCGGGTGGCGAAATTTACCATCAGGTCGCAGACATCATTGCTCGCAAGGGTAAGGCCGACAGAGATATTCAGCTTATTTAATTAAACCTTACCGCGTGGGTTGGAGCCAGGCGAAGGTACTACAAGTTAGCAGCAAACTTTGGTATCACAATGTTGTTTGTACTTCCTGACAGCTTATCAGTTGATTTGTGAGTCTTATACTTCTATATCATTGGTATCAAAAATTGACGAATCATTCAGTTTGTAGAAGAGGCTGCCTCTTAAAGACAACGAATTCCAAGTAGTAACTCAGCAATTTGGGTCTTTGAAGAAGCATGCCGACAAACCTGACGGCGGTCGCAAGATTGCAGAGCAACTTCGAACAAAGAACCTCGCACCATAAACTTTCCTTATTGAATAATTTCGCAAATCGACGAAGCGAAAAGCAAAGCCTTCTCTACCACCACGGCCTTGGAAGTCGAGGAACCAGCTAAAGCACCCTACAAATGCCGCGGTCCGAACGAAATCAACTTCAAACTCCTCCTACCTACTAATCACGCTATGCGAATGGGAGTTCGTATGCCATTTACAAGAATCCAGGCCTGGTCATACTACTATCACGGATCAGACTAACAAGTATCTTGATTCCCCAGAAACTGCTCAGGTAAGGCGTGTGAATGGTGCCGTAATTGATTCACAAGATGTCTCTTTTAATTATCACCCTGGTTTTCAAGCTCACTTGATAATGAACGCATTCTGTAATTATGCTGCTCAGGAACTTTGCCTTTGGCAGTAGTCACTGGTGCAGTTAATTCCGGGGGCGGTTGAGCAGACGGTCAATGACCCTAGGAGGCAACATCAAGACATAGGATAGTTCACGACAGACCAGAGAGTTACAAAAGAAAGTAATGATATGGCTGTGCTGTATAGGACAGAAAAATCAGTAAAGACAACGAATAAGAATGACGTGTAGTCCGATTGTAAGATCTTATGCTACCGCTCAAGAATCCAACTAATCAGGATGTTAAACTAAAAGATCCTATGCTTTCCGACCTTACTGCAGAAGATTAGGAGACCGACGTTCATCTTTTCAGAACAGTGCCTTTCAACCAAGGCGCCTTTGCACCAGTCTCATTTGGTTCTGATCCTTTTTTGGGCACGTCAAGAAGTCTAATCTGACACGAGAGAAAAGCCGCCTCCGATGGTCTTATTAAGCATTTGCGGCAGATCATGTGCAATCAGAAGCGTATCATCACTCCCCAATTTCTTGCTCGTATATCCTTCAATATTGGCAGCCCGTTCGCCTGTGACAAAGGACCTAATGCAAGAAAAACTGTAACTTTCTCCAATCTGGTTTGGCCTCAGGAGACTCGAATGGGAGACGAAGAGCTAGGAAGACATCGGCGAGACCCTGGACACCAACAGCAATAGGTCTGTGACGGAAATTGCTCTTGCGTGCCTCGGGAACAGGGTAGTAGTTGATGTCGATGATCTTGTTCAAGTTCTTCACGACAACCTGCTGCTTCCGCTCCCATTCAATTCACTGTCGATCAAGAAGCCCTCCTGGTTGCAGATACTAATATTACCCGCGAACGTATCGTCAAGCAGCGACCAGCAGCTGGATTCATCACCCAAACTCCAGGTCCTTAACCTATGTACCGCAAGACCACATCGCCTAACACTAACTCTGCTGTGCTAAATGGTGTCCCAACCCCGACGGCCACTCCACCACCAATGTCTCAGAACAAGAAGTTCACTCCTGCTGCTGTGATCAAGGCTCCTGCTTTCAAGGCTGATGTACCCGAAGATGAGTCGCCAAAGGCTCTTACTACTGAGCCTGCCACTGCACCACCAAAGGAGGAGCAATTGCCAGAACCTGCCAATCCTGTCAAGTCCCGGGAGGAGGATGTTAAGGACGAGAGTGATAATCGTGGAAATGATAGTGAGGAGGCCGCCGACCGCGATGAGTTCTCAGATCAGCTAGTTTACCATCAGATGCTAGGAAATCCTCACGATATAGAAAACCTTTCGTCGGCGATATACGCGCACTCTCGAAGTCGTTGGCCATTCTCTCCACGGCTCTTTTATAACACTTCTGGAACATTAAGCGTAATTTTTTGACTTCACCATCACGCCACGGATTGATCGGGAGGTTCCGTGGATGGAAATTGTAAGTCAACTGGAATAATATGATACCCATGGCCCAGATGTCGACGCCGTGATCGTATTCCCCCTACTCAAGCTCGGGAGCGAGATAGCCGATCGTGCTAAATTCCCGGGCTCGGGCTGTACCGATCTATTTGCCTTAATGTATCTGGATGCGGCTATGTCTAGCAGGACGGAGCGGGGTGGCCTGCCGATGAGGCTAATCTTAGCAGGCTTCAGGTCGCGGCGCACCTATTGCCTATCATGCAAGACTTTAACTCTGAGCAGTGAGGCGCAAAATGACATGGCTGCCTCGATCTTCATTCCTTTGGATCCGCTGTAGAGATCAGCTGCGTTCTTCTCTAGTACAATAGTCCCAGGATTGCTGGAAGGCTTACCCCTGCTCCTAGTCCTAAGCAAATCCTTGAGAGTCTGAGGCGTCATCGGCTGCAAGACAATTGCAACATGATCAAAAAGTGTTGAAGTAGAGAACTCCTCATCCCTAGTGTAAATCACCTCTACTATTGCCCAGAACTCGCTTATCCTCGTACGACTTTTGTGCGAAACTTGTCACTCCCTTAAGTGTTTGGATTTCTCTATAGAGAGCGGCATGATTGCGAGAAGTCCGCTCCACCACCTTGATAACGGCCACATTGCCTGACGGATCCGAAGCGAAGAACACTCTTCCCTCGCCGCCTGTACCTAGAGCGTCTCCTAATGTCCACTTACCCCTTGTTCTCTTCGCAGTTACTAGGGTCGGCATCTCAAAATCGAAGTTATGGCTGACGGACCCCTGAGGGCAATTGAAACATAGCGTCGGAGTGCGTTCTTGAAGCTATCTTGAGCAGCAAATGCTGTCTATTGAAAGTGGTATTCGAGTTTGCTGACCTGTATATTCAAGCTATACTGAATCAAGTGATACTACTGACGTGCGACTACGTCGCCATTGACCGTCAGCTGTGCCAACGAAGATCTGGAGCATCCTATGATGTAGAACTCCGCCCTTTCAGGAACGAAATTGAACCGCGCATGGGGGTTCCGGAGATTGAGGTCGTACTCCTTCGCTAAAGCCCTTGTGTAAAGAATCAGGTCGATGGGCATGTTTTCTATAGGGCCTTTTCCTGCTGCCCTCCCCCTCTCAGGCACGGTCGGCGGAGACTTTAAGCTAAGGCGGAAGCTGCTCCTCGGTGTCGGTATCTGGCTCCGTGAGTGTGTCACTCGCTTCGCTATCAGTGTTGTACTTGGTGCGTCTTGTCTCACGTCGAAGACGAACTATCTCATTATTGCACGTTTGCTCAGACTTGATATATATGCGGTAGAGTGCCGCCTGAGAGCTATCTGCCTGGTCCGTCTGGCACCGGGAGATGAGACTTTCATAGACGTCGCTGAAAGCAAGCCTGGCGAGGAAATTCGCTGGTGTGAGGGTGGCGAAGATATTGCCCGACAGTTGATGGGAAGAATTCCTGAGAAACTTGTAAAGCATCAATCGTAAGGAACCAAGAAGGAAGCACCGTCTAATATACTGATTTCATTTATAGCACTTCTTCCTAGCGCCTCGTCATTTTCTGCTTGATTGATAAGGAGAAATGAAACGCTCTTACACGGAAACTTTAGCACGTTCTCAAAAGCTTGATTTCTTCCAAGCGCTACTAAATAGAGTAGATTCTAAGCCATCTTGATTCAATCCAGTACCGAGCATGTTGCTATAGACTGACGCCGTTTCCAGCCAATCAGGCTTGCCGAGTAAGCTAGTGGCTCTTCCAGTGCTTCAGATTACATAAGCACTGACGCCGCAGATACATCGTCAACGAGGGCAACCTTCCTCTTATGCATTGGATGAGATCCTGTGTTCGAGAGTGGGTCGCGGCAACAAGCTCGAGAACGAGGCCTTTCAAGCAATACCAATTCCAAAAGCCAGAGAAATAACGACCGGTGATGAAAATGGGTGGATGATAACATAATTAAGTGAGGAATCTATATAAAGAGATCGAGATATGATTAGTGGAGGCAGAAACTCTCCAACACGAGATTGGGTTTCCGTCTCGGCGGTTGTATACAATGGTAGGTCTGACTGCCAACCTTAACAGTATATCTATTATCATCCATCTTGCCGGCCTGCCGTTTTCTCAACATGCCCTGATTTTATACATTTCCAGCCTCAATCTTGACCCTCTTCTGCCTATCTTTTCGCCTCAACTCTCGCATATCCGGACCACGGGTGGCTCGCTTAATCTTTCCAGCGCTATCGAGAGAAATTTGCTTCGGCATCAGAAGATTGATGTTTCGGTCTCGCTTCACTGTTTACATTTAAGTAAAGCATTTGCACAATTGCACCTATCATATGAGGGTATTTTGTGATAAAGGAACTCTTCTATTATCGATCGTTAGGCCCAAGTATCGATCTCTGCCTCTTGCGAAGGTGAGGGTCCAAAATCTTCTTCCAGATTTACAATAGTGCTGTTTGCTGGATATGTATATTGTGAGTAGGGCAAGATATCAGTAGACTGTTCTGAGAACGACACGAGATGCGACTTTGATAGGTAGATGACCTGGTTATGATCCGCAAAAGTGTTGGCCAGATTTGAGGATTAGGATATCCGAAAATTAGTATACTATCCTGGAAATAATGGGAAGGCTTTTTGAAAGGCAGCTGCAAATGTTTCCGGTGTATATAGTTGCTGAAACGTAGTATCGTGATCTGCAGGAACAGAGAGGGCATCGGTACCTAAAAATGGATGTAAAATAGGATGTGCTGTTTATAGACTGTCCTAAAACTAGAGGGTTCAAGACACACTCAGGAGCTAGATGATGCGGCGAGATTGGTGGATACGGCGGAATCGTTTGGGGGATATCGATATGGAACAGGGGCAAGGCTACATGGCACATGATCACAGAAGCATCGGTATTGACAGGTAGATGATATTGTATATCTTCAGTATAATTTCTCCGGTGCTGTAGGAAGAGATCACTGGTTGGGACTAAGACGTGAGCTTCTTCGTCGTTGGCTGCAACTTGTCAGAACAAAGAATGATAGACCGGGGGTGAATTTGCGAAGCCCTACTAACTATAAATTCCATACTATAGAATTGCTGGTCAAAGAGACCGAGTGCACATCTTCATTAGCATTCGTTGCTTCGCTCTGTCGACATCAGGTTGCAGACTGCCTCTGTAGACGGAATATGTTAATCCGATTTCTGATTTTGCCTCATAAGGCCAGATATTTAGCTCCTGTTTATTGCACTTTAACACTGAACAGCAGCACTACCTTGGTACCATGGATACTGTACTGCTCGAGAAAGGAAGTTTAAATCTTCAGCCCCTTCGAATGATCTCGCCACGGCACAAGCAATAATGCTCATTCTCACATCCGCTGATCGACAGCTAACAGATTCAGATTACGCTATAAGGACACTGGGAGAGTCAGAAGGGCAATAAGCTGAAGGTCTCCTCAAAAAGGTTCGTGGTAGAGAAAGGGTCAAGTAAATTTCTGACTTTACATCTAGACCAACTGCGATACTTCTGATGAGCATATTGACTGTACTATGCAAGCAGCTATGGAGGAGTATTTGAGCTAAGCAGGCAATAATTAAATTTGGACAATTCAAAGGACCTACGGGCGACTGCCTACACTGGCATGATGAAGAGAGGTAATAGTCATACAGTGTCAAATTTGTGATATGTAGCCGCTCCTTCAAATTCAGACTCTCCGCCTTTCTAGGCTCCTTTCCTTTGGTAGAATCTGTTTAGCTTGCTATGCTATGGGTACTTGCCCCAGGCAGCCGCTTTTACGAAGACCTGCCAATCAAGTGGGTACACTAGACGATGCCGAGAAGGAGACGAAATTCAACGGGAATATAGAGCCGGAAGAGGATATTATTATAGAGAAAAACATAAGTAGATATTAGGAGATAATCTAGACACTTCAATTTTAGTATTGATCAGCCAGAAATACGTTCTTAGTTGCCGGCATAAAGTAAACTTCCTTTGCTGCTAGTTTTCTTTGTTAATATTCTGTCAAGAAATGTGTTCTATCTTGAAATGAATGAATTTTAAATCGAAAGGAATAAGAAGGGTACGATCATGTAGTAGCAAGTCAGATAAATGTAGACTTGAAATGCCTTATTCTATAACAATAGAGGAGGGCGCGATCAAAATGTGATAGCCCGAGGTTTGCTTCTGTCCAGATTACCCACCTGCATTTGTATGCACAATTGACTGAGGCGATGGGACAAAACACTCGTGACAGATAGAGTAGTACGTATTGAGCCACGAAGCGAAGTCATCCCGCATTCCAGACATGTATAAATCAATATAGGGATCAATCCTGTGTCCATCTCGAGTCTGCAACTGATGATCACCCTTTCAAGAAATTTGACCGGAACACTAACACGCGTGTCTCGTGACTGATTCAAGTTCTACCTCGTTATTAAGGATATCGTCCCTGGTTAGTTTGCGATCCCGTTGAAGCCCAGCCCCCGAAGTCAACAATATTGATTCGAGTGCTGACACTTTTCATGGCAATTATATGCTGTCTTAGACCCAATGTAGAGAAGAGACTGCCCGGCGATAAAAATTTTCGTGAGCCTTCTAGGAAAGATAAGACCAGCCTCACTCTATCGTCACGTAGATGGAGCAGTGATCGTGGCTCAGCGTATTTAATTGTCGGCCAGATGAAGGCTGTTTGGGAAGTCCTGATTCTATTGCTTCATCAGACAGCAAGTTGAAATGTGACTTCGCCGGATTATTGTCAGGTTGACAATTAGTGGAGTAGATAATCCTTCATGTCATCCTGATTCCCCGGCAGGTTATCGCTCCCCTGCGCCCAGTTTCCTGAATTATCTATGTCAAAGGCGATCGGGAGTTTAATATCAATAGTCGAGCCGCAAGGCCAGTGGAGGGTTTTCTGAGTTCGCAACAGATCTCTTAAAAAATATGACCCCATTCCCGGCATGAAATGTCGAGGCGCTTCTTCGCGGAGGATATCATTTGCAGACGCAAGAGTCAACCGGCCCTTCGTGTACTTGTGAAGCTCGAAGTTCACAAGGGAAAGGAAGAGGTAGATGACTCCTTTGTAATAGTTTTTCTTAGAAAAAGTGTTGTAGTTTTCGGTAAGAAGTAATGCTTTTTCTAAAATTTGTCGGGTGTCGAACCATTGCGCCTGAGATCGACTGACGCGTGCTAGGCCAATCAATAAACGGACATGGCCTAATTGATCGGCTACATCGTGATTGAGCATTCCTTCAAAGGTTACAAGAAGTTCCTGAAAGATGATCTTAGCTGCCTCGAAGTTTCCTTGCCGTATATAGGCCTCCGCCAAAGGGAGAGCTAAACGTCGGAAAGCTTTGGACTGTTGCTTGCCCCGAGCTTTTAGCTGCTCCATGTCATCGAACACTAATTCCTCAACCTTGTCTGGTTCTCCCAGTTCACAGTAGACATCGCCCAGGTGGTGCATAACATGATATCGGCTTGAATCACCAATAACCGATGCGAGACATCCTTCGAGGCAGTGCCGTGAGTGTTGAAAGTCACCCTCATATCGTGACAATCTGCCGAATACAGTATTCTTGAATCGAACCAGCTGTAATTCCAGTAGGGAAGGTTCTGATTTCTTCACCGCCCAAGTTTCCAGGTATGACTTTGCTTTAGCGAACTCTTTACGCAATATTGCATTTTCTGTCCGAGAAAGCAGTAATCGTCCATACGCACAGTATGACCTCATATCTTTCCAGTCAGTGGCATTACTCCCCAGGATATTTTGTATGACAACATCAGATTGATCATGGTCGCCTTTGAATCGTAATAGAATACTCTCTCTGTTTGCAACTGCCATTCGAAGGTAGTCTGGTAACTCAGGAACTTGTAACTTAGCTATCACTGATATAAAGTCCTTAGTGCGAGGCTTCCCAACTAACGTGTATGTTGCCAACGATGCTTCCACAAGGTCATTTCGGATATGAGCTGGCAGAGTGGGTTCGGGCTTTCCAAGAACAGATTCCCATATACGTTCGAGGTGAGGTAACAAGAGCTTCCCGAGATCCTGAAATCTGATAGGCATTATTAGTAGCATAGCCTCTGAGCTTCAAACTACCCGACTTACGAGGACTCTAGGTTCTGATCCCGAGGAAAGATATGGGTTATGAACATGACCCCAAGGAGATGTAGCTCCTCGCGTTGACAGAATTGCAATATTTGATCTCGTGATCGATCGGTGATTGAGTACACGAGCGAGCCATCCTCTGATACCTCCTGCACAATCAAACCAAGCTGTATGCACGACTCAATATCTTGCTCGAACTCGCCCTGGCCGGAGAAGAGACAGACGATCTGCTCATCGAAACCAGCGTCACGTAACGTAATCCCATGCACATTTCCAAAGCTATCCCATCTTTTCTGTAATAAGAGTCCACGAAACAGTACGTCCCGTCTGATATGGAAACTTCCTAGAGAAAATATGAGAACCGAGAAAGGATTCATAGGCAAGCTCGTACTGCCTATGGAAAAGCTCGTGATGAGGTCTGCAGAGGGGGCTATGAATATAGCGGAAGAAGATTCGTTGTCACTGAGGGACGGGATATCGTATATAGTAGGTACGCTCTGATGCGAGGTGCTTGTTAAATCTTGATCAGTCAAGGCGGTAGATCGCTGCTGGTATATTTGTTGCTGAGGGAGGGTTTTTTTGGAGGAAGAATTGTTGAACAATGGAGGAGGTGCGTCCTGGTAAGCTTGGAAACTTTGCTGATCCACCTGATGTGGGTTGTCTGCTCTGTCTTGGTCGGACAAGAAATTGGAGGTTTGTGGACGAAACTGAAAATCTTGGTGCTTCTGAGGCGTGAAAGAGGCTTCTTCGCAGATTGGATGCATCTCTTGTGATTGTTGGCATGGTTGACGGACCTTGATGGATGAATCCCTTGATTTTGGGCGAGAAGGTGGAGACAGAGCTTGTGTAGCACCTGAAGTGCCTGCAGTCTCTGTGTGTCTCTTTCGCTTCCTTCCAGCATGACCCCCAAGATATTGAAGTGAATGTGAATACATCGGCCCTAGATCAGTTCGTCAGTAGGGAAAATTATCTGTAAACTATAAATATACCTCGTGCGCTGAGAAATTTGGGAATCCATTCAAGAATCTCTTTGCTAACCATCTTAGCAACGCGCCTCACGAACCACGCTTGGAAACCTTGGAATATTGTTGCCCATTGCTTTTCTATCTTTTGGGATGCTCTGAAATATAAGACAAGGGCAATAATGCCGTTATATCCTCCGTGCTTGTAGAACACGCCTTCAATATCATCCTCCGTATATAGACCATCAGATGCGTCTTGAATGACACATTGCTCTTTCGGCGTAAAGCTCCAGTGAAAGTCAACATTTTCTAATTGCAGGCGGAACTGAGCTTGTAGGGTGTCAATAGCTTTGATTGAGGATATAACTAAGCTGTGGGGCAGGAAAGACGTCGTAAATATCGCGTCGCAGATTGCAGACAGAAGGGCCGATAGGGTTCCCGAACGGTTTTCTATAAGGGCGTCATGCAGAAGCCTCTTCTCTGGCTGTGCAGGCGATCTGAAAATAATATCCATCGGTGGGGATTGCTGCGAGGCTGTAGAATCTCTTCGAGGCAGGTTAAGATATTGAGGCAGAACAAGCGGCGGTTTGAATATGTACCTCGGCGACTATCGCCAGAAATCATGTGATTAGATCTGAAACTCGATATCGCAAAGTATTATATAAGCAAGCCCGGTCTTACAGCCCGCTGGCAACATCACTCCCTCATACTCGAATTGCGAAAAGCAACGAATATGGAGAGAAGCTACGAGGTTAGAAAGCCAATACGAGATATATTTTTAGTACACTAACGAGATACAGGAAGCTATACGCTGCCTGAACAGCAGAAAAGCGTTACCTAAGCCCAACTTGGACGATATGCGGGGATCGGACGACATGATTGAGTGGCTGGAACTACTTGGTCACCCAGTATAAGCTCGCATTCCTCGATGCCTTGAAGAAGATACTAAACTCAATGACAGGTTGAAGCTCTGAATGGCTTGAATGCTATACATGTCGCAGGGACAAATGGAAAGGGTAGTACCTGTGCATTCGCGGCGTCATTCCTTCAGGCGCACGGGAACGATACTGGATATCCACAAACGATTGGACTCTATACATCGCCGCATATGAAAAACATACGTGAAAGGATTCGTATTAACGGTGAGCCTATATCGAAGGAGCAATTTACTTTGCGATTTTTTGAAATCTGGGATATACTGCCGGAGCACGCCACTCCGACCATAGATATTCCCCGTTATCTCCAGCTCTTAGCCCTCCTCTCGTTCCATGTGTTTATTAAGGAAAAGGTGGATGTGGCAATTTACGAAACTCACCTTGGGGGAGAATTTGATGCGACGAATATTATAAGGATGCCGCTTGTGACAGCCCTCACACCCATTGCAATGGATCATGTCGCTTTGCTTGGCTCAACAATTCAGAAAATTGCCTGGCATAAGGCAGGGATCTTCAAATCAGGAAGTCGAGCTTACTCAACTCTTCAGGATCCAGAGGTTGCTAGAGTCCTTCAACAGCGAGCATTTGAAAAAGGAGTTATGCTCGAATTTGTCGGCATCGACTCTGCACTTCCGACCAATACGGCGGCGCTAAAGCCTGTCGTTCAGAGGGTGAATTGCTCTTTGGCTCTAGCAGTAGTCCGCGCTTGGCTCTCTATCAAGGCACCTCAAAAGAGAAGTAGCATGGAATACATCATAGCTCATTCTATCAATCAATTTTCCTGGCCAGGGCGGTATCAGCAAATCAACGAGCGGAATTGTCAATGGTTTCTTGACGGAGCACATAATGAAGTAAGCCTGCGATATGCTGTGGATTGGTTCGCTACGACTATCACGGAGAATCAAAAGTATGTCATAATGTCTAACAGGTAGAATGTGACTTTTAGTAACCTTTTCTAGTGATACCGTCACTCCCATGACTATTCTTATTTTTAGTCAATTTTCAACCAGAAATGGCATAGCACTTTTGCGCAGTGTCGCAGAATCTCTCAAGGATAACGATATTCACATGCAATACGTCATTTTAACCACATATGACGAGAGGAGAGATGGCCAAATTAGGATTGGTACATGCAAATATACTGATGAACATGACACGAGCTAACTCCTACTATAGACAGGAATCTGCAAAAGCGCTTCTCGGCAGATATCCAAGAGCGTTATGCTGAGACCTGGAGTCGTCTTGATCCTACGGCTGTGGTAATATGCGAACGAACAATTGAGGGTGCTTTAGATCGGGCAAGGGAAATCGGTGATCAGAACAATGGTGTGCAAGCATTAATAACAGGGAGTCTCCACCTAGTTAGTGGTGCGCTCTACCTCTTAGACTCTGAAGATGGGATACAGCGCTTTTGCGAGTACAAATAATCAGCCGTTTCCACTGGAAATTCTTTCATTGACGCAAACGTTGAGTCCGGTGTCTTATAAGTGCGTGACTTGGGTCGTGTTAATATCAGTATTCGACTGTCCCGTCCAGAGCTGGAAGCTCCAACTCGAGGTCCCTGTAAGCGGTAGAGGTGCTCGTACGTTTCTTAACAGAAATATCAAGTCTGCGTAGGTGACTGTCCAAAGTTATGCGGTGCTCTTGATTATTTTTTATTTCATCACGACCGTTGCTTTCTAACATCTGGGTAAGCTATGTTGTGGTAGCCCCTCAAATCCATATCGCTGAACGTAAAAGCTGGACTCGCCTCTCTTCTCCCGCCGCACGACCACGGGGGCGCCACCCTTTCTGACACTATTTTGCTCATGCTCTCTCATTCCCCAACTGTGAAGTGTCAACAACTCCTTTAACCAGGCTCTAGTAATGGTGACGTGGACGTAGAGCTTGTTGCTGCGCAGATTGTGCCCGAGACCAGCTTTGAGAATATTCTGATGGGTATGGGGGAAGTACTTGCAAAGGTCACGCTCAATGCTTGCTAGCCAGGTTTCAGACATGATGTGTGCCTGTCAGCCGAGCCAGCAGATCAGACTTGAGGTGAGCAGTTTCGGTGTCACTACAATGGTAGGTGAGAACTGATGCAGTGACGGAGCTGAAATCGACTTGAGTGAGCGTGAAAAGAGGTTACCTAGGAGGTCCATGAGCATCAGAGCAAGTTTTGTTAATGAGCCCCGCAGTTTGAATTGACGAAAGGACAGCCTTACTCGGGTAACCAAGTGGCGCAGGAGAAAGATCACTGTTTAGGCGCCAAATACCACGAGCAACTTATTCTTTACTACCAGTGCTGAAAACTTGGCGATCACCACCAGACCATAGAACTAAGCCGAAACTGAGCAAGTCAAAGCGTGGCTTCCCAGACATGCCTTACCTTACTCAATGAAGTTAGCGCCAACATTTGAATATTGTAGACCACCACCTGTGTAATGGATAGTCACCTCGCGGTCTCCCTTCTGAATTCCTCCCACCTCCCTCCTCCTTCCGCAACTTCTTTGCCTTCCTTCACTCTTCCCCTCTTGATTTTCGCCTTGCTCCTTCACTCATCCCAGCGGTCCAGACTCTCTAATGGAAACGACCCACCAAATTTTGACTCCCAAGCGGCTCACCGGATTATGAATTCAAAGCGGAGCCCAAACCAAACGATGCTACAGTAGTAGAAGCTCTATAGCTATTAAATGAGAGCGCTGACGATAATAGTCATAGCGGTGATGGGCGGGGATGAAGGACCTGATACTTATAGTGGGAAGATAACAATTGTCTTTGGGCAGGCATAAAGCGATCGTTCGCAGAGTT
The DNA here is from genome assembly GCA_900074905.1 of Rhynchosporium agropyri. NCBI lineage: Eukaryota > Fungi > Ascomycota > Leotiomycetes > Helotiales > Ploettnerulaceae > Rhynchosporium > Rhynchosporium agropyri. Next base: position 614,280 of record FJUX01000012.1, on the reverse strand, counting down.
TAATTGCGACTCATCTGACTATATCCTGGCACCCGTCTTGAAGTTGGAGCTAGGGATCAGGCCAAGATTGATAGTGTTAGTCGTGCATTCTAATCTCACATGCGTGCTTGTCCTCTCGGTTCAGCAATTATCGCGGGATTTGTCAAGTCTCTGTTTCGAGCATAGTGGAAATACATTATAAGAGTAGTCCGTCTGGCAATACTATTCCTGTTCCAAGCGAGAAGGTAAATGACACGACTAGTTCGGAATTCAGGAAGCGGTGGGGACCTAGACTACAGCTTACACCCAAGAGAACAGGGGACACAAGCATACCTTCTGAGCTGTTAGTAGCGAGCAATCTCGGCAATATACCGGAATGAACAAGCAGACTATGATTCTTAGCCATAGATCGATCAATACATCCCTTCAGGAACAGCCCTAATACTCCTCAACATACTATATCCCCCGCCTTCCCCCGGTATGTGTACGGAAGCAATCCCTGGCAGCCATTTTGATTGCCAAGACCCGCTAGTCGCTAGAGTGGGACCAATGCACTCTCTCTTGTTCTAGTAGAGTTTCTTTTCTTGACACAAAATGTGAAATATGTGTTTTAACACTAGATGGTTAAGGCTCTCATTCAAATCACATTCTCACTATGCGAATGTAGCGAGATTCCATGAAACACATCTTCTCTTAGAAACAGGCATATTGAATAATGCCTAAAGTACAGAGTCTTATAGAGAGTATCACAAGGTGTATGGAACAAGCAAAACAGGTGGGCCTAGACACTCGAGACAGAAGTTTCGACGATGACAATCACTCTGATTTGACTGTGGAATGTGGCGACAGATCTTGGATAGTTTATCGTTCTATTGTTCATGCTTAATTAAAAAATTTCCATGCTGGATAAATGATAGGGTTGATGGTGTACTTCTTGAAACAATTTTCTATTTATCCAAATCTGATATGATTAGGAGGCCCAAACAGGCGTTATCGATCTAGATGACGATGATCCCGCCGCCGTCGAAACAATACTGTAATTTTTCTGTACCAGTAATTTCGTCGCGCTAAGCTCTGAGAGAGGGGACAATCGCTTTGAGATACGAAGTGCAATTAATTATAGTGGACATTTTAGCCGACGAATACAATATGCCGGCATTAATGAAGCTTGCACAGAGCAGTTTCAATTTCTCGCTTAGGCTTGAACTTGCTGAATAAAATTACCTTTCTAGAGTCTTAGATATTTACACTTTACCTGCATCAAAGCTATCCCTGTCGAAAATGTCAGGAGAAGGTTTAGAGCAATGTTGCAAGGTTCAAAATCTGACCTCGTACAAACAACGCTGCTGTAGATACCTGAATTGCTCTCGATATAATTATGACGTTTGTGGATACTCCTCTTCGTGGTCGCTGTTCCTCTTGTGGTCCGGACCAGATCGCCGAAGCACATTAGTCGCGTTGTGTCAAGTGCAGAAAAGCAACACACTTATTGACATAATGATAAGTGACTGACATCCTCAGAATTGATGCGGTGTAGTGCACTAAGAAGATTTGTAAGAATAGGGTGGAATAAGACAAGGACGGGCGGCAATCAGAGTTACGGTATCTTGATTAGGGTTCTCTAACATAGTGCTCAAGGTATCGGATAGTCTCCGTGGACAAGCATGAGGATAACAGGCATGATACCAGAGCTTTTTCTTAGCAATCTCGAAAGCGGAGCAGCAGGGCGCAGATATGAATATTTCACACGAGGACCATAATCGCACACGGCAGTTTTCATAGTTTTCCTAATTACGAAGGATCTTGAATCAAGGATTGACAAAGATTGCTTTGATGTGAGTCGCCTTTTGAGCCACGTAAGAAATAGGCTGGGAGTACAAAAAAATGATGCTAGGCTAATGGATACAGCTAGTGACAGAACGGTAGCCACAACATAGGAGGGGCCGAATACTTGGCTGTATTATGTTGTAGCAATCATGTCATACATACGAGATACATTACTCAAGTATCAAGCATCAATGAACAGCGGAATCATTCTTTCTCTGATGATCATTGCTAATCATCATGCTCAATAGCATTATAAGGAACCAGAGTAAGGCAGCATACTCTGGGAAATAGTTGAGAGCTCAAGCAAGAAACGCGCTCAAGGTGAGACGGGGATCTGTTGGAGCCGTTATGAGGGGAAACCATAGATATAAAGCCTACGTACGAAGGAGCTTTCAGAAGACCTGGCACGTTCAGCGAAAAACATTTATATCATCCTTCTGTTATCTACTGTTCACCATCAACTGTGACTAATTTCGGTCCCCCTCCCCCGCTCACCAACGTCATTCCTCAAGGAGAACCTCCGCAACTAATTCAGCCTATCCTAAAGAGAGCTTGGGGTTTCTATCATCTAAGTGGCAGGGAGCTTCATTAAGTGATTGTGCCTACCCTGGGGCGGGTCAAAGCCAAACTGCACCATTCTCGCTTTAGCGTTTAAGGGCTTTGCTTAAACAGTCAAACGACAATATCCTGAAGTCCTTTATTTTAACACCTTTCTGTTTATGGAAATTATAATAACAATGACCAACTTTCGTGCCCCAGGGTCACCTCTTTAATTGGCGTAGAGCTTATTTATAAGACTGAGTGAGATAACAAGAATGGATTGTGGTCATGACTGGCTAAGACCAATATCTGACCAAAGAGGGAGCATCTCAGGATTTATAGCCTCTCGACGGAAGCCCGGAGATATATAGAGATAATCCAGAGAGACCTGGATTGCTAGTATAGCTATCAGAACAATCCGGACAGTATGCTTGATAAAGTCGATGCTTCGACGTGCCCCATGCTCGAGGTTAGAAGGGTTCCAGTTTGTCTTTTGGAGGAGGCTGTCCCATAAGCTTGATCAATCTGACGAACACAAGTAAGTCGAAAGTTGAAGAACCGTCATTCCCGAGCTCAATTGCTAAGCAAAATGACGACGTTAACTGGGGAGGTCAGCAAGCTTTTGCAAAGTAGATATGTATCAGCCCGTCGCGACAGAGTGTATCTCGAAGCTAGAAAGCGCGAGCTAGTGATGTTTGTTTGGCCACAGCGGGATTATAGAGCCTAAGCGTCATTTGCATAGCATCATTTACTTTTTCTAATCTGGAAACACTCAGATGGTAGTTCGACAGTACGCGGATGTATTATCGCATTACATTGTCGGGATCAGAGAACAGCGCTAGCGTTAATACGAAATAGCGTCAGATATCTCACATCTCGGGTGCTACGGTGTTGACTCCTTGGGGAAATTCGGATTTGTAACACTCCTTCTGTTCTCAAGATAATTTGTCCTCTAGCCCAATTAATAACAATCAATCTGTAACCCCATTGCTCTTACCGAGTTCAAGTTGCGCGAACATATGACCAAGATCGCTGGCAGCACCGTTATCCACAAATATCCTGTCCACCAGGTTAGCAGTAATCCTGTATTCCTCTATGAAATCCTCCGCCACTTTTCGTAATTCGAAAATCTTATGTCAAGAGTGAGCGTGCTTTGTGATTTCTCTCTCGGCGCCTCCTCTGAACTACAATCAAAATATGAAGCGACACAGTTATGAATTGGCTTACTGGTAGTATTCATTTACTCCAACTTGTTTGCCATTCGCTACAGCATACCATAGTGGCTCAACTTTAGTAGGCGCTCTTTTACCTTCTGCACTACCCCGGAAGAATCTATAATTGGGATGTCCCTGTTCTTCTAGAAACGAGGCGGCCTCTATGTAGTTAGAGAAACCTTTTTGTTTGTTATTGCTATAGCCGCTAACTAGGGGGTTGTAACACAGATAACGCCAGGTATTTAGGACTTATCCTCAATAAGGAGCGAACGGCCTGGTATATATGGAACACGTTAAGAAGAAAGTGGAGGTCTCAATATAGGCGCTAAGAGCTATCACAGGCTCGAAGTGGGGGGGCTACAAGAGGGGATATGCTAACCTTAGTCAAGGCGATTATTATACCATAGATATTCTTCGGGAGTCCAACGTAGTGGATTTCAAATCCTATCAGAGGGAAGAAAACATACCGGAATAAGATAATCCAGACCCTGAACGCTCCATAGAAAAAGGCCCTATGTATCGCGACAGGTACCTTCCGATCAATATCTACAGTAGTACTAAGCGCTGAAACAGAGACTCCGTGATCGAAAACAATAAGTTGCGATCTGCTTCAAAAGAGCAGCACCGGGGCTTCCCACACCTGACGGATAGTGCAACACCAGGCCCAGAAGTCACCAGGATAGGCCGTGATCGCCGGTATGTCCGCCTAGAATCTTTGCCCAGCTGCTTCAAAGCCGTGATTTCTTCGGATGCAAATCCCAAGTCGCTTGCCAGATTAGCAAAGCAATGCACACGGACGGGACGGCGTGTGGCCTTGGCTGTTGCAGCAGATTCTCCCCCTTACGCTCCCGCGGCATGGGAGGGTATTCGCGCATGGCGAACGCAAAGAGCTGTCAAATTCCATAATCAATCTGATCTGCGTGGTTGCCTTCCCAATGAACGAACGCGTCTTCTGTTCTTTGGATTTTAATAAGGCCATCCTCCTGGTTCACACCAGTGAAACGTTTTCGAAGAGCTTCGATGAGACTTGTGTTACTCGGAATTTGTGTCAGCCGCCTGACCGAGTCGACAAGGAGCTCCGTATACAGGACATCATTGAAGAACCTATCCAGGGACAGCACAAGTATTTCGAACGTTTGTAGGCGTCTCCAGATATCTTCAAGTTCAGGATCGCTAAAGGCACCGAATATCCTGGCCCCGTGAATCTCGCTGTAGAGAAACTTTGCATCCTTCGTTAATACTCGTGGCGCTCTCAGCTCCATGGCCTTCACGATCAATCTTGTGCATCGCATGCTCATTACCCTCAACCAAGTCGGAGTAAAATTTCCTTATGCCGTCGAGGTAGTTCGTGATAAGCTGAGGTAAAACTAGCTTTTATACTATAAGAAACTTGCGGATATAGTCGATTAACGGGATTTCTCCTACAAAGACCTTTATTAGACAAGTCTTTTGGTTATCGATCATGGGTCCGATAGCGGTTAGGTTCCTTGTATATAAGTCGTCTTCGGCGGCTTTGTCCTAGAACTCGAATAATAATTATGCCTCTTCAAGTATTATACCCAAATCGAATTCCACGGTTTAAATTAATCTTGCGGCTGGTCTATTCTAATGCGAAGATATAATAGTTCTTAATTGCGCTAATACTCTGTCTTCGTTTTTCTAATTATCAATAGCTTTAAATAGTTCCGGTGCGTTATTAGACCTTACTGTTGTTTGAATTCGATGGAGGTTCAAATTATACCGTAGGGAGTAGCTACATATATAGGTGATTGTACAGTGATCCAAGTGCGTATCTTGCGTACCACCTCCGGTACTCCCGGTACTAATAGTTGGTTGAGTACGCTATTCATCTCCGGTACTTCCGGTACCTTCAGGATGTGAATACGCTACTTCGTACTCTACCGTACTACTGTACTGCTAGTACTACCAATATTCAACACTTACGCGTCTCATCTTCTTCCTGGATGATAGTTCAATTTGAACCTTCTAGTCTTTAAGTGCTTAGTGAGTATCACTCTTAGCTTTTAGTGGAACCACCTAGTCTCGTTGAGAATAAATATCGATAGTTGTCAAGTAACGATTTCCTCGTATCGTAAGTATGAATAGTCTAGCGATATTAAGTTATATTAGGTTAAGCATCTCAGCTAGCCATACACTCAGTTGCTTTGAATTCGGTTCTTCATCTTCGTGAGGGTATACACGGAACAGATTTCAAGGTCATAAGTGTCACGGGGCGAATGCAAAGTGTGCTGTGCAAAGGCTCGTCTGTATTACAAGGAGAATTAATTAAGGAGAGGAAGGAGAGATCATAGTCTCCCTTCAGAGAAAAGATAATGCCGCGGCCGCTAGTGGCAGTGGCATTGGCAACATGTGGCACTAAGTCAGGTGCCAGCGTAGACGCTTAGGCGTCGAGCATCCCAACGGGTGCAACCCGTCACAATAAGGGATCTTGATCTTCTTCTAAAGTACAGTCACTTTATATAAATTTCGAATTTTGTTAAGTTTAAGGCGTGCGAAGCGTTCGTACTACTTTAGGTAGCAAGCTAGCTCCTTTCCTTAAGCTAGCGCGTTGCCCTCGCTATTAATTCGATGGTTATCACTTGTACTATCGATCTCGATCTCGGGCTCCTAAATAAGTAATACCTTAGGCTAATTAAGGTCAGTCTGATTGAAGGCTCCGATTACTTTGCCTTCAAAGGCTTTAGGGATAAACTTCACGACGTATAAGCCTCAAGATTGTTTTACTTTTGATACTCTTTTGTTCCCTCAAGTAATATAAATGCTATTATTGTCGAATGCTCCTTTATAGCTACCTTTGCACAGCTTCTTCGCAAAAATCAAGTTTACGCCTAGCTTAAGAACGTAGAGTAAATCATCTAGATAATAGGAAGTTTTATCTATAGCCTTAACTAGCGCTACTCCGCGTATACGAGATTACAGTATTCCTCTCCCTACTTATATATAGACTTTAGACACAGGTCTCAATTCCCTATACAAGTCAAATTTGTTAGTTATAGATGAACTTACTCCTATATCGATAGCCTAGTCTTAAGGTATGCTCTTACTAATAGAATCTTTCGATAACATATATAATGTAACGTACGGTAGGGCGTGGTGTTCGTCCTAGAGTGCGAAGGTTGGTGGTTGGTAGGCAGGGACGCTGTCACTGGATCAAGTCTGGTAATCTTTGCAAGTTACTAAGTATGGGTTAAGATACTGTATTTGAGTTAAGCACGAAGCTTCTATCTAGTGGGCAGACATGCCAGTATATATAGAACCTTCTTTCTGTTAAACCATCTGAATCATCTGAATCATCATCCAGTTCAAGAGCTGTAAGCTGATTCAGCATGTGACCTTTCTCACGTGACACATAGCTTCTCTGTGCAGTGTAGAGCCAACCCCCGTGGTTGGTCTACGTGCCGAGCCTCAGGGCTATGTCACCAGTTGCAGCCAAGGGTTGTAAAGCTGAAATATACACAATATCAGTTAAGGAGGTATTATGAAACAATACGAAAGGAGCCCCTTCATCATAAGCTTAGGGGCTTTTGACCAATAACGATTACACTAGATGGATGTGGTGAGTTACTAGAGTATATAATGGGAAGGGAGCTGCTCACAAATCTTGAGTAAGGTCTGGTGTTTCCTCGAGCGACATTTGTATACGCGCTTCTTCGATGAGGACATCTTCGAACTTTCTGCCTAGTGTTCCAATCATTGGGCGTCGACAGTAGCTTTGTATCGCCTCAAGCAATCGACGTTTATTTAATTCCCCGAGTTCAATTTGCTGGTTATCGTGGGCGCCGATTGGTACAGAAATTCTTAATTCCTTGATATTAATAAAGCCAGTATCCGCTAACCAGCCTTGAAGTCTATCAGCGACCTCGAATCGCATTCCAGACTTTTTCCCTGACTCGATTAATGTTCGTTTCCAATTGTTAATCACCAAATCTTCTTGTTTGAGGAGGAGATCATGTTCGGCAAGCTCGATCCATCCTCCATGTTTGATACCCCTAGCGTAGTTAGGATACTCTTCAGAGGAGCAGAGATGATCTGAGCCTTACTTGAACCATCTGCTTAAAACATCTGGCCAATCTTTCACACCGCCTTCCATCTCACGAACATGGATCAAGTCATACTTGTTCTCTTTCTCCTCATATCGACTTGAGTTGATATCATCGATAGCGAAGGTGAGATTTGGAGGCACCATGACGGCCTGTATTGGTGTGATATCAATGCCCAACACCTCAGCAGAGGGAAACTCGTCTGCGTATTCTCTTTCATCAATCAGTAACATGATCATCATACCAAGGGGGCAAACGAACGTCGCCCACAATCCTGTGCCGGTGCCAACATCAAGAACGTTCTGCCTCAAGTCAGAAGTTGAATTGAATTGCTTGAGACGCTATTAATGCTTACATGAGGCTCATGTACGGGTGCAAGTAGGAGTCTTCCAGACAACAGTTCCTTCCAGACATCGTGGCTAGGGAGATCAGCTCTAGAATGTAAAGGGAAAAAATTTCGAAATACCTTAAATCCATGTGGGACTGCGCCTTAGGGTCATTCGGGCACCAATAATATCCACCGTATTCTGCGATCTGTAAATAAACTGTCTAGATCAAAAGGCTTGGCAACACAACCATGGCTATGATAGCGCCGCCCGTGCTCCCATAAGAACTCATGCATATATGGCTGCACTGACTCGGTATCTCTGGTATCGCAAGTAGCATCATATCCCTCGTCATCTGCTTGGTAGGCATTTAGGGACGTAGCCTGAGGGCTGCATAGCTCGCTCTTTTCAATTTTTGATCCAGCAGGGGTTAGGACCTGCTGACTGCTTGTAAGAGGGAAACGACGCTGGGAAGCCGGTTCGAAGAAAGTCGTGATTTTTGGTGAAGCAGACGGTGTCGGTTGACCATCAGTCGAAGATGGTCTGAGCTGCCTGGAATGAAGTCGCCCTGAAATCATTATATCCTTCACTGCGTACTTACATGCTCGTTTTCCTTTGTTGCATCGACCACAAACTGGCCTAACTTCGTCGCATTTCACTCGGCGAGACCTTCCAAGCACAGTAAATCAGTATGCCGATACATGTAACAAATTGGACAATGAGCCTGTACTTGCAAGTGTTGCACCCAGTCTTGACTTTCGGTTTAGAGATACGACGGTTTCTGGTTTTCGACATCGGACTCTGATGTAGACTCAGTATACAGTGGCCAGAAAGTTAGGGGACTCTGATACACACTCCTGGATAAGGAATTGATGGCATTCTGACGACTGAATTATGGGAAGCAAGACGCTCCTTAAGCCAGACAACGTAGTTTTTATAGCGAGATCTCCGTCAGAAACAAGCCAGTCGGTTCTTACAACCAGGTTGCAGCACTATAATAGGAAGGGAGGGGAGGGCAAATTCGAGAAGGGATGTGACCTTGGCTTATTTCCGGGTTGGCTTCTAGCAATTCCCTCTAATGTCTTTCCCGTTAGTTGAATTCTGTAGTTGCCTTTCTTAGATTCAGCGGCCTGGGGGTTCTAAGTATATCGTGAGGTAGTTATGATCGAGTCATGTCTTTATCATGCAGTGAACATGAAGAAGATGATATTATCGGGACTATGATGCTTCATATGAATTAAAAGGAAAACCTCAAGTCAATAAATTATCACTCGGGAGTTTTCTGCTAAGGCCGGGGTCGTGTACCGCTCACAAGGGTCCAGAAGTTGAAGCTCGTGAAATAATATTGAATGGGATGGGTATTTGATTTTCTTCATGAGATCTTAATCCTGATTAGGAAGAAGTAGGAGGACCAGGTATTGCAGCTTCTAAAGGAGGTTTAGAGAGGAACAGGGGCAACCCTTTTGTTCCAGCGACTGTACGATCTTGATCGTGATTTCGAGTGCGTTTTGTGGCTTGCAAGGGTCGGACATGTCCATGTGTATTGCTCAATCATACGCAGGGATTTTTAGCCCAGCTTCTAGATAGACACACTTAGCTTGGATGACGTGAAAAGAATTCGCGCGCAGTGGTAGTTTTCCTCGAATTCGAATCTACAGTTGGCAATTGAGCTGATGAGTTGAAAAGGCGGGGTTCTCTTGTAAGCACAGTTTTTATAAAACTTTGCCGTGCAAATCGACGAACCTTGCTTGAGAGAAATACTTATACTTGGCGAGGGCGGGCCAAGTAAGAAGGCTACAGCTTTATTGGGCTAGATGCTCCCAAGGCGAGCATGTACTGTAGATGGATAGCCTCCCCTCGCTTGTGTTTATTCACATTTCTATATGATTACCCTCTTAGTGAACTCGAATACGAGATCAAACATTACTTGAAAAATTTATAATACTGAGCACAATCGAGCTATTATTTTTCGATCAGCCTAACACCAAACAGATCGTGGACTGCCAGGAGATCGTAAATTCAACAACCCAGCCCTGCGATCCGAGTCCATAATCTCCGCAAATTACTTCAATCGTAGATAATCATTTGAGTGTTTCCTTGAAACTTTGACCGAATTCGGGCTAGCCCGCTCCAGTGACCCCTGCATTGGAGCTTAGATAGATGCAATGACCCCTGCATCGGAGCTCAAGCATCTCCAATGCGTAGATAATCATTTGGACGTTTCCTTTAAAACCTTAAACCGAATTCGGGCTAGCCCGCTCCAATGACCCTTGCATGGAGCCTAAGCATCTCCAATGAGCGCCACAACATGTAGACAGGACCAACAGGGGTCGTGATCTGATCAACGAGGACCTCAAACCCCAATCTATTTTTCCGACGGACGCGGCCGGCTTTCAAAATCAGTCTTGGCAATCCTGGAAGGTCCTGGAAGGGCTACTCCGAGGATTAAAATAGGTATATACCTCAGAATACACCCAAACGTAGCCTAGCGTAATGTGCAGTTGAGTCTGCCGGGATCGACTTAAGCAGCATCCGAGTTGTAAGGCATGAGTAAAAGAACAAAGCAAGATGCACTATCCACATTTTGTTTTCAATCTCGCCACTATTCTGCTGGTTCGCCTTAATTCATGCCCCCACTTAGAAGTCATGACCGGGAGTGAGCGGTTGGGATTTGATATGCGAATGAGGCTTGGATGGAAAGCTGGACTGTTTACAGACTCAGCAAGGTACAGATAGTCTGAGGTCCGCTTAACAAGTTTCAGTAGCGAGTTGTGCCGGTGGTATGGGCGGTCGTGAATAAAAGGAATACAAGTCGAACATTGTCGACTCTTTTACTGGGATAGCTGCCTAAATGGAACGTTACCAAGTCCTATTCTTGGTAGGTTGTCCGCAAAGGTGGGCGCTATTACCGGCCCCTGTCTGACCGCTATTGGCATGGGAATCAATTAATGAATCGAGCTACATATGTATCTCTCACCACCTATCAAACAATTAGCATAATCCGAGACCGTGCCGACTTTCGACACGCCTTCGTCTAACAGGTTCGCTTAATTACGCGAGACGTTGCTTAAACAAAACAGCTACAGCTTACCATTGACATTTCGAGAAATGCACGTGCTGGACGCCAGACTGTTACTTTTATATGAGAGTAAGCATGGGGTAGATTGTGGCTACTGCTTCTACAAACAATCTAGGTAACGATCTCCGTTTTTCTCCCCGGATTCAAGACACTGGTTTAAGGGTGGAGGTCACACAACCGTTTATTGAGGCATAGACGTGGCGCGATGAGAGAATGCGGGTGCTGAAGCGGACCTATGTGCACAAGGATACCGGCGGCCAAACTCAGATTTTCCATAAATTACTTGCTATCCGATGCGTCAAAGGTAACTGCTGCCATACAGTCTTGCACACCTTCATGTCCTTGCGCGCACGCACATTTACCCTCAGCCCAAATCGCTCACCACAATTTAGGATACAGAATCCCTGGAAAACGCTTTGTTCGAGGTAACGCGCTCTGATTCGCAAGTTCCCTGGCTGCCATTAACATCTTCAAATTTGAAGATCAAAACCAGTCACCTACATCAACTAGCCACCCAACCGACTTAAATCAATCAACCACTTCGGATCCACTGAAGCCAACCGATCAGAATGTGCAGTTACTCTATACTGCACTGCTCTGGCTGCAGGAAGCAATACTCGCAGACACCAAGACGAGTCAAAAACTGTGGCAAGGCTCCGAGTTGTATAGAATGGAATCACACTGTCCCTTGTAACATTTACGAGGACGAGTGCGAGGCGTGTCGTGAGAAGAAGAAGGATGAGAAGCGGATTGTGGCGGAAAGAACTTTGAGATTCGAAGCGGACGAGAGCCCTTTGGAGAGAGGAAATACTGAGGGACAAGGGGAAGTGGAAGACGTGAATGGGGACTGTAAGCCTGTGGGATTTTTGAGGAGGCTCTTCCGTTGAAATCATCGTATGATTGCTGCCTAGGTTCCCGAGTAATTGTGTGGTAATAGTGTGACTGTCATGGTCATCGTGCGATGAAACCTCGCTCCGACTCTCTTTCGTCGCCTTGCGGCACGCAAAACAGTAAAGTGTTGAACTGAAGAAAGAACATGTACTTGCTTGATATCTTGGAAATCTCATATTTCAACCAATAAACAACACGTTGCACGGCGTCTCAGTATTCATGGCGGGCTGAAAGGTGGAGAGGATTCCGCTCACCTGGCCTGCTCAAATCCAATATTGTTTCGGCATCGGAAAAACAATTTTACATCCTCGCTTCATCTTCTTTACGTGTGAATCTGCGAGGTCATGGAGCGATCAGTAAAGAGAGAGGAGTATATGTCTTGGGATACTGCAAATGTCAAGGCTACTCCTTTGAGACATTTTCTTATTAAACAAGGCAAGCAAAAACACGGAGTGGGGTAGTTGCTTTCTATACTTGTGACCCATCAATCTACTTTCGGAAGAATATCCTTGATACGTTCATGGTGTTTGTTGTGTAAGTCAACAGATGATCGCCGAGAAGAGGAAGAGGCCTAGGCACAGCAAGCTTCTGGAACCTCTAGGAGGCCTAGATCTAGAACGAAGTAGCTTCGGAGATACAAACCAGCAGATCTAACATAGCTTGCACCGTCACCTGGTTCATTTGACAAAGCTATCGGCTTTCTTTCTTTACTTATGTCATCGAGAACAAGTAAACACGCTGCACATCTGAAGCGGGTTTGTTCCCTTATATGCATGAAATACTTTCCAGCAGAGCTAGTCACTTGAAAATTAGCTGCCTGATCGCCTTGGCAAGGCGAGGAAATTGTGTTAGAAAAGCGGTCTGGACATGTCATCTAATAAGTTCGGAAATGAGATTCGTTTCATGGGATCAGATTCACTAAACTGGCATTGGCGATAAAACTGCGATGAGCCAAAATCTGACACCAATAGACCTTTATTTTTCGACTTCATAGAGCCTCGTACCCATGATGTGATGACTGTCCTAGGAATATCCAACATATGAACAGGAATATTTGCCCCAGACCGCATCCCCTACTCTCCCCTCGAGGCTCTTCCATTCTCTTCCTGATACGCTGAGGAATGCTCAGCTTGATTATTTTCGATTTTACTACAATTTCATTGCCCAGCTTCAAATTACTGAACGCCTTCTCCAGTTCGTACACGCCATTATCAAAAACAGTTACGCGATACGAACGGAGATTTGAAGTGGCACAATGTCCAGAGCGGCTCAACGAGATTCCTAAAGATACCTGTGTCCGCCGACGCTAGGAATCGTCAGTAATGTTCAGGCTACAATATAGAATGTCATACCATGTTTGAATGGAACCTAAACGGAATAATAGCTGTCAAATCATTGATCATGTTAGTGATATCTAAGGCGTCGATATATTCAGTTGTGAGAGCTTTGGATCTGGAAAGAATGCTGAGTACCGCCTGCAAGTCGAATTTCTTAAAGCGATTTGATCCAGCAACACCAACAAGAGAGCCGAGAAAATTAAGATTATCAATAGCCGTATAACCTTGGTCAAATTTGAGTTGGTGAGCACCTTCTGGGCCGCTAGCAAGCATAAATACGCGACGAGCAAGTCCAATGAAATGAAATTCTGCTTTTCGATCCTGATATCCTATAGCCTTGAAATTGTCCGCAAGATCTTTGTGGAAGGAATATAATACTTCATTGTGGTCTTTTTCCAGGAGCAGAATAGCCGAGGGATTATTGTAGTCTTCGAGTAGGGCTCAGGGCGAGCAACACAAGATATAGGGAAAATTTCTTCCGAACTAGAGGTTAACATGTCTAATAAATAGTCAGCGTTGACACTCAAAGAATATAAGCAGTGGATTCACCAATATATCACGGATCAAGATAGCCCATTCAATTGCCATTCGTAGATCTGATGGGGCGAGTGAGCGAAGGTATAATTCGAGTCCTTGACTGCGACTGGACCAGAACGCCTTGAAGGCGTTTTCGAGGAAGCGGGAATATAAGCCCCCCCATCCATATACCTGCAATTCCATCTCTGTTGATTGCGTCGGGTCGTACGAGAACTCCATTTCGAACTCATCCTTGTTGAAGAATCGGAACTTGTGCTGGCGAAGCCAAGGAGTATATGATTCAGCAACAACAACTTCGTAATGCCTGTCGAACCTCTTCCCAAGAACATATACCCATTGCTGAATCTACTTTGCTCCAATCGGAATCCTCTGTCTCGATCGCGTCTGCTGTGACGTAGTAAAGCTTCCAGTTGTTGCTTAGATGTGTGGCGAATAGCTCGCCGATATCACGAAGGTCTCGCTCATGTTTCTGTCAAGCAATAATGAGCTTAGGGTCATTGAGGAATTCTAGGTAGAATCTTACCTGTTCGGCTTCATGCTCTGCCTTGACCCGGACCTCATATCCAGTCTTCACATCATTTGTGACTCCAACCTCAGATGTGACTTTGACCTCTTGTGTGACCCAAATACAGCTGCTCTCTCGATCAGTAATTTTGGGAACTGGATACTGTGTCAGTGTATCGATTGCCAGCATTGGCTCGCAATCTAAGAACAAATGCCTAGGACCGTCGAGCTTTGGAGTCGGTGTTGCGATAGGGGAAAACATCTCGAGTGGTTCGCAATCTACAGCAAAACGGGGCGACGACTCTGACTAACAAAGTATACCTTTATTCCAAATGCTAATTTGTACGTACACTCTATGCAGGACAGTTACGCGAGGATTATCCGCACTCTGCAATATCGGGACGCCTTTCCAATGCAGTTTCTATCACTTCCCGCTTAATCACAACGTCCTAGACAGGGAGCCTTTAGCTTTTGCAACGAAACATCCACGCAAGTAAACAGCCGAGCTCCAACGCAGGGGTCCTGGGAGCGGGCGGATTAGAGTGAAGGTTCCAAGTGAGGCTCCCTGGAGATGCTTGAGCTCTTTAACAAGGGGTCATTGGAGCGGGCTAGTCCGAATTCGAGGGAGCGCACCAACTATTTGAAGCACCAGTGATGAGCAATTGATACGTCCGCATGTAAAGGCAGCTACTCTTGGGGGGGAGATGAACACTATCTAACTAAAAATTTGCCCTCATTTGCTCGCCGAAGTACGAAGTGCAACAAACTGTATCGGATCAGGAAGTCTTTGGTTGGCTTGCCCGCTGACAATAGACCCGTTTAGGTGTTCCATCCTGAACAGTTCCTATTCAGTCGTAGCTGTGCAGCTGTCGAGGTCAGCTTGAATTTGAATTTGAAATTGTTTCTATACATTTCCTATTCCGGCATGGCTTTACTATCCCTACTTCTTGTAAGTCCGTCATGTTTGGTACCCCATCTCCTAGTCCCCAGTCAGGAAATCCGTCGGACTGCTGATGGAAGAACTTCGACCCTTCCCAATAATTGCCCTTGCTGGTAGCATGAAGAGCATTGCTCACTGGCATGAAAATGTTCACCGTGACAAGTGCTTCAATGGTATCCTTACTCGCAACCTCATCTAGACGCACGTTCGCAGGGAGACGATACGGATCGAATGGAGTAATGGATTCGCTGAGAAATGGTTTAGATCTTGCGTATAAGATGCCAAACGTGAAGTCGACCTAAGGCCGAACGCCCTCGATTTGAATCCRCCTATCACTCACGTAAAAGCGTACCAGGTGCGCTGGACCTACTCCAGAGCCTTTGATTGGGGCGTGAGAGATACTCCAAGATCGTACACATGAGGGCCATCATGTGTAGTCAAATTCAGCACCCGCAAAATCCTTTCGTAGCAAACAATGTGCCTCAAAATACTGATTTACAATCGGCGAAGCCGCTTACTGGTATACTTTACAGGTCGACGCCTTTCACTCGTCTTCTTCGAGAGAGAATTGGGATGAAATGATGGTCCTATTCCAAAGACGAATTAGGACGAGGCAGGATACCCTGAGAAGCTGTCCGAACAACACATTTTCAAGTACTTCACCAGCTTATAAAATCCACAGTCACAGTGGGATTCTCAGGCTGAAAATTAAGCGGCAATAAAGTCGGATTACCCTCTGTATCACATCATTTCAGGATACAGATACCCTACACACTCGTACCCGGGGGCATGCGCATCTCCTCCCCAGCACTAGCACACTTCCTTTAAGGTTCTTGAAATCATCGTCTTCAAATCCTAACTCGTCACCTTCAGATTCCAAGGCAGCCGAATCCTTCCTGCGTAAGTGGCGGAAAATGCGGTTCAATACGCGCTCTTCTCGAGCGCAGACACAGACACTTGCAGAGAG
The DNA here is from genome assembly GCA_900074905.1 of Rhynchosporium agropyri. Lineage (NCBI taxonomy): Eukaryota > Fungi > Ascomycota > Leotiomycetes > Helotiales > Ploettnerulaceae > Rhynchosporium > Rhynchosporium agropyri. The sequence goes on along the minus strand of FJUX01000012.1, from coordinate 598,078 downwards.
TAAATATGCACATCTACGCTCTTCGAACTTATTAATGCCTTCCTTAAAAATCGGAGACACCCAATACTGTTGGAGTGCTTGGTCCGGGTGACAGTCAATGTATCGAACGCCGTTAGTAAACGAAATATCCATGAGGTAATTGTAAGAATTTTGGTATCCCAGTTGCAAGAAGGAAGCTTCAAGTTCCCGTGTTGTCCTTGAGACGTTGGGACATACATAGCGGACTATGCTAAATGCATTTTCTAGGCGACATCCTTCGTCTCGTACCAGGTACCAGAGCATACCATAATCTGTAGTTGGTGGGATCCCATATGTGCTGCTCCTTACGACTGGTCTCGTTGGATGTTGTTTCATCATCATTTTATAGCTCTCAACTGGGACGTATGTGGCCAGGATAGCAATTGGACAAGTTTCCTGCCCCAGAATTTCTCTCTCTTTCATACAGTATCGGTCATGCTGACTGCTGCTTGCCTGACTTCAGGATTCGTCAGAAACTTCTGAAAAGAAGCGTTACTTTGAGGCTTACTGCTCGTGTGCTATAGAATTCCTATCCCTTGTTTTTTGAACTAGGAGAGGCAGCTGCTGTTCTAGCTGCGAATTGAATGTCTTGCTGCTGTCGACTATGCGAGTTTCGGTTGTACTCATGACATCTAGGAAAGATGACGCTATAGTCTTTCTTCCTGCCTTAGATATTGACAAGCTAGATTGGAAGTTTTTGTGCGGCATCTTGAATTTGGAAGGTAGGATTAAGTGAGCAGGAGGAATTGGAAAGTTGATATTGGGCGCTTTCATATTTGCTCGGTAACTTCTCCGATTGTATATCGTTTCTATTTCATCCTCGTATGATTTAAGTCTGGCATGATGTTCCTATATTATGGTGAGCTTGATCTCTTCGACGACGATGATTTATGTATGAGTACCTGTTTCTTTTGCGGTTTTCCACAAGTTGACTTTCTTTTTTTTTGGAACAGCTAGCTGTATTTGAGGGATTTGCTTGATGTCCCACGGTCTTGCTAATTGATTCGGTTTTGAAGATATAGATCATCAGTTGGTTTGAGGCCGATGCCATACTAGAGGTAGTAGATAGGAGGATTAAAGGTGAGCAGGCATATCTGAAAATAAGAAGGGTAAGAGATAGATGATTCAAGTAGACATTTGACGTAGGGAGAGGAAACACCGCATGAGCAGATCACTGCGAACTTACATCTTGCTAGAGTCCGACAGAAAGATAAACGGCAAAAAGAGCATTCTGTCAATTGCCAAGACCAGTCGGCTCGGCTCTCCACACACATCTCCGGAGGAAGCGTCGATATGCAGACACGGGAGGGAATACTCCGTGTGTCGTTGGCAGCAGCCACTACAAATGGTGGACAGCGCCGATGCGTCGCCTCATAATTAGTACAGCAGACCAATGGGTTTTTGTCTGCTACCTGATTGGGATTCGCGTGCTGCGTCCACGGCGGGCCATTTCCAACCCAGGCTCAAGATTCCTTTCCTTTGCTTCTTCCCTGGGCGTCATGCCTTGAGCTCACCGGTGAGTCTGCACTCATTTCCGGTTACAGGCTCGATGGCGCCGTGTGCCAGGGAGTGTTAATTTAAACTGTCTCTTTTCAACTGACATGGCAATCGCTCCCGCCGTGCGTATGTGGGGTTAGATTTTGAATCATATAGTATTCTATCGTCGAGACGTGGTGAATTATCTTCTCTATATAAGAAGCTGCAAACCGAGGCAAACTACGGGCGCCCTCCTTCCATCCTGAAAACATCACCGCTACTGTGCTCGTCCGCCTTACTTCATCCTCTTACCGACCATACTGCTTAGACTACGCGGGTCTAATCTTCTCGTGTGCCTAATTCGCATGCCCTGTTCTATGTACAATGAGTGGCTGTGTCAATACCAGCTTCAGCAGTTTGAAATTAGTTACGCCCACTCTCAGTCATAAGACTACTACTTACGGCACGACTGACAACAGACTGCACCTTGCGCCTTTTCATTCTTTTGAATGAGTTTTCTTGCTATAGCTAACCAACAGAGTAATATGAGTTCCAATTTTTCCTAAAAGTATCGTCCGAAACTTCACCGAGTGTCGGGATATTGTCAAGCTATAGTTTTTCATTTGGTCAAACTCGAGACTTCTCTTTCTGGATTCCTGCTACATGCGGAGTACAACGGCTGTTATTAAAGCTCACTATTGCTTAGTCAAAGAAATATTGGCTTAGCGCAGATGTGTTTTTATCTCATTTTATCTGGCAGAAGATTGGCCACCTATTTCTTGGCTGGGCTGTGGCTACGTTCTGAGTGGCTGCACCCACAAAATCTCTGTATATGAGGAGGTCATGGAAGAGAAGTGGTCGGGAGGTTGATAATTCTACAATACGATCACAAGCGATTTCTACTGATCGGGGGCACTATGATGATAGACACGTGATGTGAACCCAGTGCTTTTGCGCATGAAATTGAAAGCAAGTACTGTAAGGATCACTTGGTACGCTGAGGTAAATAGGCACAATGGAATAGCAGGAGAGTCACTGGAGGTTCGCTGGTATCTGGTTGATACAGAAACTAATTGCTAAGCAGAGAAGGTTCTTCCTTCCTCTCCAGTACTGAAGTATAAGAGTGGGAGGCGCTAGGCGCACAGACCCATTACAAGTACCTCGGAACTGGCCCGCTCGAAAACGTTCTTGCCAGCGCTGCGTTGATAGTTTGCTTCTGCCCTTTCAAGATCACCATAAATTTTGCGTAACCGGTGGACCGACTTATGTGCTAGAATTCCAGGAGCTACCTGATGAGTTCTGTTTCCACGACAGTTCCTGCATAACAAGCACCTCTTCTGAAAGACCCGGGCACCCAAAAATTTGACGATTGTGAGTCCGCCATCTATGGAAGGGTATTCGAAGGGTGGATACACTTGAGATGGCAAGCGCGATCTAGGAACATTAGCATAGCATTGAGACACGTGGTAGTAAATATGGGGAAGCATACCCACGTTGAGGAAATCAAGCTTCCGGGAATTTTGTTTGCTTTACCAACGCCCATAGATATACTAACCGAGATAACAATGAAAATACACAAGATGCCACTTCCTAGAACATACGGATAATATTTTAAACCAAGAGATTGCAGCTTCAAGTATGAGAAAGACACGAGGGCGTATAATATACAGCTCGAGCAAAGTAGGATAATCAAGATCAACGGCAGATCTTCATTGCTAGTTCTAAACCTATGGAGTATTAACAATAATCATATGTATATAGGTTAGGTCAGGCTTACTATACACAGAGTCCGATATCAAGTGAAATGCTAAAGATGCCTAATGCAAGGAGAATCCGTTTAAGCTACGGTAAGACTGTCGTCTGGATTTGCTAGCAATATTCTACCTGTTAACGTGTTAGCACAAGAATCTGAATTTTCTTCAGGGTCGATACCTCGTATGAACCCACTACGCCGATATTCACAATAAGCAAACAAACATATGCAGTCTCACACCAGTGATTGCCTGATCCTGATGATACAAAGCCCAGAAGAAGGCCAGACGCCACGAGGGAGATAACCGACAAAACCAGCTGCAGTGGCTGATTCGATCGCGGTCGGAAATAGCCACCTAGTCGAATGATAGCCCCCAAAAAGACGATGACAGAAAGACCGATGGCCGCTGGGAAGGGAATTGAATCTGCACCTGGTGAACCAGGGAGTCTGCAAAGGTCTACCATTAGGCTAGGAGGAAGTGAGCAGTCTGCAATGAATAGATATACCAATGAAGGCAAAGAGAGAAAGGCAGATAGACACTTCCAGCGGTGGCCAAAATATGGAGAAGCGTTAGTTGCCTCGTTCCAAAGCTGCTACTTATACATTGAACGGGATCCTACGTTTGAGTATAACAGGAGTGAGAGTAGGTTGTCGAATACCAGATGCTAGGGTCCGGTTCATGACCTGGAATCTTCGAATAAGATTGGCGAACCATACCAACATCACCGGGCTGAGAGAAATGCGAAGACATGAAAGTAACCTTGCTCCTTGGAGAAAGATATGCAGCAAAAGATTAAGATCAGCATTGGTTTTTGCTATTTGTAGTGGCTGATGGTTGGGCAGAAGCTAGGATTGGTAGGGTTTAGGTGATACGCGAAAACATCACCTCGGGATCTAGTTTAGCTAGGCAATCAGACAACAAAAGCCCGCAACGGGCAGAGCCTAGCGGTGTCTTAACTTTTCGCTACTTTAGACATGGGATCGGCCCTTACCGACCGAGGCCAAATAAGAATTTGGCCTCGGTGTCTTTACTTATAATGTCCGTTCCTTACTTAAACACGCCACGCTGCGAATCCCCACGATCTTCCATCTGGCCCATCCATACAACATGATCGAGATTCCGATTCTTGACTCGACTGAGGTATTTCCCTACGATATACTAAGCTGAATTAAATTAACCTTAAACTTTAGGCACAAGCGATATTATCTAACGCTCTCGAACTTCTCAACTTCTCGATCGTGTCCACGCATATTCGATCGCTCACCAGCTCCCCAGCGACTCGCTGTTCTCGAATGACGTCCGCAAACGACTCCAGAGCCTACAATTCCCGAAGCGCCTAGGCCCTATTCACCCACTGCTAGATAAATTAGATGGAATCACTGAGAACGAGAAAAATACACTATCGCCATATTATTATAGGATCGAAAACTTGGCCGGCGGTTCTAACGAGGTACTTAGCGGGTTAGAAGCCCACTACAAGCTGATGCAAGTTCGAAACACGACAAGCAAAGGCGAAGTCATAGACACGATTATACGCGGCAGTGATCACAAGACCTTTAAGAATATAGCTAAGATACTAGATATAATCGGCAGCTTAGCTTTTTAGCATATTCGAGAAAAGGAGGTAAGAGCTTTAGCTACTAAACGGGAGCATATACTCGTTAGCCACGAAGATAAATACGACGCTACCATAGAGATATGGCGACATCTGAGCAGCTATAACAGTAAGGCAGATAGAGCGAACTTAGATGAACGGATCAAGGCGGGGATTCGGTAGAATAAATTCCTGGTCGAAAAGGATATCGGGATGGTTGCTGCAGTATATCCGCTGCCCCGTACTTTGTAAGCAGTCTACTCTATCGCAACCGTTTCGTTCTGATTCTCTATAGGAAGTCCTATTTTACTAAGCTAATACCGATTGTAGCGGACTTGCCGGGGACACTAGACCGAGCGAGGAAAGCCACGCCCTGCGTACAGGAGCTCCTAGATTCGAGGCTTGGGCCATGGATAGCAACTAAGAAGGGACAATTAATATCTAAAAGCGTATTAGAATCGAGCTCAATACATCGTAACCCTAATACCGAAGCCGATTCGGGTATTCCTGGATCCAATTCAATAGAGGTATTATTAGATACAGCCGAGCTTATTGCGGCAGCTAGATAAGACGAGACTCTAGAACCGCGCAGGAAACGAAGGCGATATAAATTGCTACTACTACTAAACGAAGACAGAGAATTAATCGTAACAGCTAGAAGACCAGAAGATATTAATCTATAAGCGGAAATCGTGCCTGCGAATTCATCTATTTCCTAACTCCCGGGTGAACTGAATTCTAACTAAGGAGGCATAACTAGGGAGATCACTCTTAATGATACCGACTTTGACGAGGCTTAGACACTAGGCGAGGTGCTTAACTAAAGAAGGCGCCTTAGGTCAATTCCACTATCTAATGAAACTAGGGGATCCATCGTGATACCCGAAGCCCTAGCGGGTATTTCTCCACAGGCGGTTATTACACCAAATCTGAACATACCCTTCTCCTAACAACCGAAGATAGCGAGAATAGCTAAAGTGGATAAGTTAGAGATCTCTCTTAGAGACTACTTTTTCCAAAGTATGAAAGCGAGCCGTCTAAGACACCAAGAGAAGGAGAGGCAATGCATAAGATTTACCGATAATATACGTTTATATCTTGCTGATCGTTCAGGTGACGATATAAAGTTGGAGATATAGCTATATGCATCCATTAGGAATAACATCTTGCAAGCGACAATCGACTCGACAGGAGACTTGAGCAACGTAATTAGTGACTATCTTTTCGAGGCTATAAAAGGTAGTAATCGGTAGAAGGAAGATGAAAGGAAGGGGATAGTCGATTACTATAGCGCTATCAGTCTGTCCTTTCCTAATAGACATAATAATAGCGATTATAAGGTAGAAGTTCTGTTAGGCTCCAAGAAAGGATTATATTTTTATAAAACTGCGTTTCCTTAAGTTTATTGCGCTCTATCCACTAATTTGAAATTTGTCTTTATCACTACTATATTCCACCCTTCTACTAATTTCATGTTCTTTTCGTCCGTATCCGTCTTGATCGTCCGGATACCCATACGAATGTAGCCATCTCCAGCCTTCCATAACATGTATCTATCAAAATTAACTGCATCGAACGTATGCTCTTCATTGATGATTTCGTAATCTCTATTGTCAGTTTGGCTAGCCTATGATATTCGTATTAGAATTGACAAGCATATAGATAAGGGTTAATCGATCTTACCTCGGGTATTATAGGGAGCAAATTCTCAGCTAACTCCAAATCCAGCGATACTAGCAGAGAAGTAGAGAGCAGTGCGTGCTAGTCGGGCGTAGATTCTCGCTAGAATGAGTAATTAGGAGGGGTCGAAAATAATACAAATATGGTTGCCGAATACTCCGAGTTCGAATGTACGTCGTGGAATAGAAGACAATGACTAGGGAATGCGTCAGTATGAAGATAATGATGATATGACTGGGTCGACAAGAAGTCGAAAATAAAGGAGACTATAGCTCAGGATGAAGCGACACAGTCTTCTGCGATTCCCGCAGGCAACTCACCTTCCACAGCGAAACGGAACTCAGAACGTTTGTTTTGCGCGGGTAGAGCGTATCTTGAAAATGGAAGGCAGGTCTTGTGCCTTAAAGCTAGATAGCGGAGATGATGCTTTGACGCGTTGCGCACCTTCGAGGGTGGGAATATATCCTGATATAGTTAGGATAATGGTGGGAGGTGTAATGTGATTTTAATGAGCAACCCGATACTGACCGAGAGGGCCGTAGTGCAATTAAAGTAGGCACCATCGACCTTAGGCTGCAACCACTATGCAATCCCCATTAAGCAATCTGACTGACTAATAGTTCAGTTAGGGTTGAATGCCTTCGAATATAATGTCTACAGCTGCAGGGGGGCTACACGTGGGTCGCAAAAGCTCCAACTATTTGGGACCCTCACGACTGGGTGTCTTTAGGCCATATATCAAATCTCGAGTGGGATTGGAATATGTATAAGAGACATGCAGAACCAGTGTCAAGGCGTCCAAAGGACATCTGCTGCCTGGACAGCCGTTGCTCAGTTACCTCTGGAAGACGTCTCTGGAAGAACTTCAAACTCGACAGAAAGCATATAAGAGGGGCAGAGCTGGAGCGTCAGCGGACAGAGCAGGAAAAAAGACGTGCAGAAGATAAGCGGCGAGATCGAATAGAGGAGGGACCGAAGACAGGACCACAAAATTGCAATCATACTGGCGCGCCTGCTACACATTGCTCTCAATGTCACTCCTTATTTAGGTAGACAAGAGCCTCAGCTCACAGGGTTTCATCTCTAAGAACAAAGCTTTGCCCGACTTTTACTAAACCCTTGGACGGACTTCACAATATCCCTCGGGACGCAGAACTTTTCAGCTCTAGACAAAACGTTTGATAGATCCTATAGTAGCTTCTCTGATGTACTACTACTCAAATAGCCGATCAATTACTTTACTCCAGCTTTAGTAGTGACCCATACTACCGAAAACATACTTGCAGATACTAATGTGATTATTTAGCAAGAACGCTAGTCTGCCAGCACATCCTTGAAGATATTTATATCGTCTTTTGCCATCCCTTGACGAGATTGCATTTAGATATATTCTTACTTTAAGCTCTTGTCCACCTGATATTTTTCTAGCTCAACTACATCCTTATCTTTGCTACAAGCCTTAAATCTTGGCTGCTCATACAATCTGCGATTGATATTCCTAGAAGCTTCTTTACATATCTATAAGTATTGCTTTACGCTCTCCTTCTTGTCCTGTAACTAGTTGCGTTCTTTATAGTCGTTGCCGTCGATATCGTCATTATTATCGCCTAAGATCCTTACTCGGTATAGTAAGATCTGCAATTTCCTATCGATCTCTTTAAGGCGACCTTCGAAGAAGGAAGTCGTAGTAATAAAATTAAATATGTGTTCGTCGATAGCTATTGTTATAATACACTAGCTGTTTTAGATATATAGATAAAAAATACCCTCGTGTTAAAGTAGCAAGAAGTAAATTTATATCGTCTCCTGTGTCTTCCAAACCACCTATCTACTAAGAGACTATACCAGTCCATCTATATATAATCTTTAACGCAGAAGCGAATTCAATACTTAGTGAAGATCTGAGGGATTTCCTACTTTTCACTCATTTACGATATTAGCAGTTTGGCTTCGTAAAGAGTATAAGATGATCTAAAATTGCCGGAGTTCACGTAGTGAGAGCTACGAGTACATACAAACAGAAACTAGATGTATGAGCGTTTTTGAATACGCTTAGCAGTCCTCAGTCTATAGCATACGAACCTCGTCCTAGCACAGATGTTCCAAGGTACCAGCCATTGACGCAGTTCTGATAGGCTTAGAAGGTGTCTCCGTTCGCACCATAGAGCAAACAGTTGAACAAGATGATCGAGTGGAATTATGTATGACATGCCTTTCCAGTACACCAACTCCTCTATAGTATTGCCAGCCTTGCGTTTCAGGATTCCAGGTGTGCTCGTCATATCGACTTCAGTAAGGCAAGTCGGAGGTCCGCAGAAGTTTAAGGCTTGGATACACAGACTACGACGTGAACTTGAACGATTAGTGCTGACCCGATCTTGATCTCGAAAACAAAGTACGTACCTTGGAAGGGAACCCAAATAGCTCAAAATAAGCGGTCATCTTCCCCTTCGGAGGGGTCTTATTTGCAAAAAACCACGAGTACTTCTGCATAAACTTATTAATGTCGGCATGCGCTGTCATGGGATCTTGCGTTTGCAGTTCGACCTCATAAACAGAATGACCAAAATCTGTTAAGTCTAACATGGTCGAGAATCGATGGTCTGCGAGAAAGGTCTCCCTCGTTGTAAGGTAGTGGCAAATGCTGTTCAAGCCCAAGTTGGCGTCTGACTTTGGACTATGGCCTACGGGCGCATACTTGGTAACAAGCCTCTGGATCTCGTCAACCTTGTTGGTCCAGCCTCCCCCTTCTGGTAGTTGGTTAAATGGATTAGTCGTTTTGATTGGATTAGTTGGGCACGTGCTATATAGCCGAAGATATCCCAGGCTACAACAATGATATAAGGAGACACTAAAAACATCGCGATTCCATTTTCTCTATAAAGCTTCGCCTATATGAAGTAATGCGGATCGTATGTAGTAGTACGGGACCCTCGCGGGGGTAACATTTCTTCGGTAAATGGAAGGAAGTCGGATTGGCTTGCATCAAAGGCACTACTACCACCCTCTGTCTCCTCCTTCTCCTCCGTAGCTAGATCTTTCTGTATTTGATCGAATTGAGGTATTTCAATGTCGTCGTTTCACTTTCAGTCATCTTCGCTATTGAAATCCAATATAAGAGCGTGCGAGTCATCAGAAGGTGCTTCCAGAAGTAGTGACTTCTCAGTAACAGTTGAACCTTTAGCTGCTCTCCACTCTAAGAGATCAATAATTGCTTGACTTTATCAATCTCCAGAGAAGTAATCTTCTTTGGAATAGTCAGCTAGTCTTTCTCATACCTCCTATTCAAGAGCTCTCTTTGATATACCGCAATAGTGTCATCCAACTTTGACACCTTATTGCTTTTGACCTTATTCCACTAATTCCAGGTCTTCTGGCGTGCTAGCTCCTTAACCTCTCTCTTCTCTTCTTCATAGTATGACCTTGAGAAGTGTCGATTGGACCTCCGTGGCTAATAACGATTCTCTTATTTCCAGCATTCTAGAACTCTAATTTGTGTTTATTATGCTCTTTAATACCTCTCCGCATGTCAGTCAACTCGTGAGCAACATTAGCCCTATACGAACTACTGTTTAAATAGCGTCGAATGAGTTATTGAAGATCTCCTTGCTAGGAGAGCTGACAACTGGTGCTAATCTAGCATGCTAGTACTTCAATATATCAACTGCCTCCTTGCAACTTGACGATTCAGAGACAGTAGGAGGTAAAGGTCATACAATTGAAAGTGTAATCTCCTGCTCTAGTGGTTGCATGTTGAACTCCGGAAGGTAACACGGGAATTCCTGGATTATCTATAAGGAATCGGGAATATTTGGAACTGAATAGATCTAGATGTAGAGCATCAGTAACTCCTCACCAAATGGCCATAGTAATGCGATGTTACGATACATCAAGAAGTGCATTAACAGACTTACTTTCATCTTGTTTTTTAGCCGAATTTCGTCTAATGGCCACACCCTGGAGTTCCTGAAACCAGACTTGATTGTAGCCACTGTAAAGGTACGACGATTGTATCACCGTCAATCTCCCAGTCTTCCAGAGTATTAGGTAGGTTTTTAGGGTTTCCGACCCCTGGAGCTTCGCTATTCTCCTCCGATGCCTGGGGTAGTGGTTTCCCTATATAATTAGGTGGTTGCATCCATCCCAGAGTAGCACAAGGTCTCCAATTGTCCTGTTTTCTTTCCAGTCCCATCGTAGCTTCTTATCCTCATAGAATACTTGGCTAGAAGACTCAATAATCTTCTCATTCCTTGGATTATAAAACCTCCACTGTTCCGTAGTGTTCTTATATCCAATGAATATAACTGGCAACCCAGTAGGTTCCAGTCTGCTTGCTCTGTGCTCCATTGGGACGTGTATATAGGCCACACAACCCCAAACCCTTAGGTGTTTAATAGACGGTATTTGACCTGTCCACGCCTCCATAGGAGTCTTTCCTTCTGGACCTACAAGGGTCCGGTTGCGTATCTACGCACAAGTACGGGCTGCTTCAGCCCAGAAGATCAAGGGTTGTTGGGCCTCTATAAGCATAGCGCGTACTAGAATTATTAAGGTTCTATTCAACCTTTCTGATACTCCGTCCTGCCATTGAGAGTAGACTGTAGTAAACTCAAATAGTACTGCTCCAAACATTAGCTCCCATATAGCTCTTAAAGCCCTAAACTCAGGGGCATTATCCAGCCTAATAGAGAGCAGAGTCTTAGTACTCTCTGCCTCTACTTCTAACTTCCATTTAGTCACAATACCTTCGACATCTCTCCGGTGCCCAAATAGCGTCCAAATACGCCGAGTTACCTCATCAGTTATTGTAAGCATCATAGTATCTCCCTCAAGGCTAGGCGTACTAATTGGCCCCCACCAGTCAATATGAACCCTACCAAGGATTCTGTCTGTTCTCTCTGGACAAGTTCTATTGATAACCCGTACTGCCTTAGCCATAGCGCACCCGGCACAGTGGTCTTGGAGCTTCTGTATAGAAAGATCCAAACCAGTAGTTACTTTTTCGACTCCTTTTAGGGTACTATAAGACAAGTGACCAAATCGCCGGCGTAAGAGAGTAGCTTGCTTCCCTACCTCTTCTGTACTAGTAACACGGGCTGTTTTACTACGTCCAAGAAGTAGGCTCTTCCGATTCGCTGAGCCAAACCAATTACTCTCTTTTGGAGGGTAAGAAGTAGCCCCGTATCAGGCGCTTCCTTTGTGCGTATCGATATACCCCTATCTTGGATCGGGAGTACTGAAATCAGGTTTCTAAAAAGACCCGGTACATGAAGTACTCTCCTAAGTAGTGACCCATCTTGCCACAATTATAGCATTTAATCTTGGCCTTTGCTTCGGTTGCTTCCATAGCTCGTTCTTTAGTCTTCTCAATAATAGACTTTGGTAAAGACCTTTCTATTTCAGTACACCGGCCCACAACAGCTTCCCCAGTCATATTCCCTCCTAATTCTAGTGATACTAGAGGACCGTGGAATTCTGAATTGTATACTCGTAGCGCTTTAAACAGTATAGTCGTTTTAAGCATATCAGAGGGCATCTCCCGTATGGAAATCTCTCCAATCTCTCTTTGCAAGCTAGTCAATTTACTAGCAATTGAAATGACGTTACTGTCACTCCCTAAGGTAGTTTTATAGCTTGAAAGCTCCCTCAATGTAGAGGCCAGGTTCATAGCAGATACAGATGCGTATATCTGTCTTAGGGCCTCCCATTGACCTTTAGCAGTTGGTAATTCTGCTAATAAGATCAATACTTGTTGAGAGCATGTACTAAGAATTATAGTACACGCTTCAGCGCTCTTTTTAGTAGACCTTGACGGATCCACTACTTCTGGCTCCTTGGAATCTTTTCCTTTGCCACTCTTCTTCTTAGGGGTTCCCTTGGTATCCTCACCGGGTCCTAGGACATCAACCTGTCCTAAAAGACCACTTCGAACACCCCCAAAACCCATCCTAGGGTCATCATCTCCACCAGGGGAAAACCTTGTACGGCCTGGGGCAGTGTATGCCTCACCGCGGAATTCCGGTGATTGGTTAAAGCAGCTTCGAATTTATGATGTATTATAAGTGATAAGGACCTATAGACATGTTTCCTACCTCAACGCTGTTTTCTGAGGAGTGGGAGCGAATCGACGATTGTTTTGGTCCCTTTACCACATTGCTTTCGACTCTCGTCTCCTAGGCCATGCAGAAAAAAGCCAGAATCTGAAATATCCCATATGGTAGCTAATCAGGATTAGAGGGGCTCGGGGAAGCATGTGATGTTATATACGTTCCAATTTCTCGTGCTGCAGCGTCATTTCAAGGAGCCTGTTTGCCTCCTTCTCCATACACTCTGGTCGCATTGATAGTGCGCATGCTTTCGCCTAATCGTCAGTCTTACAAAACACAAAGGTGTGTGCTGTAACAAAATGGACAGCTTCATCGACGTCGACACGCCGGACTTCCTCCGGATTTCAGTGCCCACCCCAACTCCCCGCTGTCTCTAAGGTGCTGCCTTACAACCGAGGCATTAGCATCTGAGTGGAACCCCGGGACCCCAGCCCGGCTCAGAGTCACTTTCGGGCCGATGCCTCTGTATACAGGTTAGCTATTCGGTCCATAGATGTTGTGTCCCCAGGTGGTCAATTACATCCTAGAATCTGCCCTATACTAAGTACATCAGTCCAAGTGCAAAAGAACGTAAAGCAAGTAAAGGGGCGAGGTATTGGCGTCTGGTGGGGTAGGCTTTCATTTCTGCTTCTCATTTTTGAACGACTTCACATCCCATCTGCGTCCGCCTGCAGAAGTCTACAATGGAACAATGAACACTATCAAGTGGGGGCTCTGAATCTTCTAGCGAGGGCGCAGAGGAAGCCGATCCCGTGAGAGTGCCAATAGAATAGCCAACTTCGCAGCTTTCAGGCAGCGGCGGAGTATCAGCTCATATCAAGCAGGTTCGTGAGACGAAGGCCACAACTTGACGCACAGAGCATACTAAATTTATCATCGTAGTATATCTAGCTCTTAAAGAGTAATCCTTGTCTGCGCGAGTCTAACGTGATGTACAGCGGCCGAGAATCCATTCTCTTATCTTCTTACCTCTAACAAGCGTGTTTGATACTGGCCCGCGCAACTCTAAAGGTATCCTGACCCATCAATTAATCATAACTCGCAGCTATTACGAGAAATGATATGGAGTAGACGAGATTTTATCTTGGTTGAAGCACTTCCGCCTCACATGACGAGGTGGGGAATGCAACTTCGTGAAGCTGCAGGCTCCGCACTTACACCCTTCTAGCAGAGCAACTCGTTATGTCCAATGGGACAATAAGCAGTAAAGCCATACATAACGGCTTAGGTGACACGGATGCAACATCACCGTGAAAAGCCACTAATGTCTGTCTCGAGGCTATCACTACGACCCAGCCCGGAGATTAAATATGATTGTTTAGGATTATGCCTAGCTTATTAAATTAATCACAAGCTTAACAATAAATCAACTGCGTGAAACACACGCTTGTTGTGGAACTTTTCATGTGCAAGATCCCGGGGAGCGCCAGGCAACCAGGTCACCTCTGTATGGGTTAGTCACAGAAGGCTTTAACAATGACGTGTTGTAAAGTGGAGCGAGGCTTACAGCTTATTCCAACCAAGAAAAATTATCTGGGATTAATGTAAGGAGACCTTGTGTGACCTGCAGAACTTCGCAAAATACAGACTGCTCATTCGCCACGTCAACACGAAAACAGATAAGAGGAGTGGCTTAACAGCCTTGGGATTCATAATAAGCAATAAGAATCCGATATTGCATTTGTTACTTCGTTTGATAAGGCATGATAGACAAACTCCTAGATTTTTAGTCTTGGTTGGAATAGGCTGTACACAGCTGCCCTAGCTGAATTTGGGTGAATATTTCATTTTGTAAACATTGCTTAGCATGCTCTTCATAGATACGAGTACATGAAACTGCAAATTATAATCCCATTACAGGAAGAAGGTATGGACCATGAGGCATGGCCATTGCTCCTGGTAGTTACCTTCTGGCAATTCAAAAGCCGATCTTGTACGAGCTACTGTCCCGGGATTAAGGCAGCAAACCGGCTTCTCCAATATCGCACGGCAAGTAGAAATACAGACCTAGAGCCAGGAACGGAAACTTCGGAGAAGATTCTGGCTAGCCGCCTAGACTGTACTTTCACCGTAGCTGCCAAGAACGACGGTTAGCCGAACCAACGCTGCGGGAATCAGTTGTGTTCCATTGGTTTCACCTTTACTGTCTTATCAACGACTTCCATTTTTTGGTTCTGCTTGTGCTACTTTTGTTTTCCGGAATCAACTCGATATAGTTGCTCCTGTTTCCTCCTTCGTTGTCACTTCCTCACCAATTCCCAATCAATCTCCTCCCATTCAAGACCAACGCATGGGAACGTCATCCAAGAAGTAAGTTCAGTCTTCTACCACCAAGTACTTTGTCAGAGCTTGACAACACACCCGCAGTACAACATATACAGTTCCGTATCAGCCTTTACCTTTTATAATGGATGTGATTAATCGAGCATGTTCGATCTCTCCACATCAACCCACATCAACCCACATCAACAAGTCAGCACCTATTCACGGGCTAGGAGTCGTCGAATTACGAAAATGAAGACCACTATCACGGGCCCCGCTCGTCTTGAAATGGGCGCCAAGAATTCTGCGGAGAAGAAATATAGCGATGAAGCTCGGCCAGAGGACCTTGTGATTGTACGAGGGATAATGAAACGTGTCAAAGCAGATTGGCCAGTGTCCTCGCTTGAATTCAAGTGTATCGTCGAAGGACTCACAGAGATAATCGTTAGAAGAAACGACGCAGAGCAATTGGATTATGGGACATCCTTGGTAATGCTTGTCCAAGATTTCGCCGACAAATGTCAACAAATGTGGAAGAAAAGACAGGAGTTGAAAGAAGAAGCAAGCTAGGAGAAGGCCGGATAATATAAAGTCTCTGAATTCCCGCTCGTTTGAGATACTTCTTTTACTAGTCCGAGTATGCCGCCGTAAGTCTAAACATAACGGACACTCACTACTCCTAAAGTATTTAGAGAGAAAAGGCAGTTTCCATAGATATCGCAAGATGTCCTTCACTTGAAATTATATAGAGCTCTTTAGCGATAG
This sequence comes from Rhynchosporium agropyri, assembly GCA_900074905.1. NCBI lineage: Eukaryota > Fungi > Ascomycota > Leotiomycetes > Helotiales > Ploettnerulaceae > Rhynchosporium > Rhynchosporium agropyri. Next base: position 582,422 of record FJUX01000012.1, on the reverse strand, counting down.
TAGTAGATAGTTTTAAAAGCTCGTGAGAGAGTCTCCTTCGATATAATATAAAAAGGTAATTATAGGTTCCGAAAGAGAATGCACCTAGCGGTTCTGGAATTAGAGTAATTCCTCTCTAGGACTAAATTTAGAGTATTATCTAATACTCGCTAATGTCTAGATCTAGAGTAAACTGAACTACTATTAATATACTTATCTTTACTACCTTTATAGACAGAATTTGATGAAATACCCTACCTACATTATACTGAGCTCTAGAAGGCGGATATTGAATATAGAAGTCTGTGAGATTAATCCAGTACATCGGGACTTATAAATAACTCACGGTGCCGTATTAGAGGCGAAATAATACGGATGCTACTATATAGCTCTAGTATACGTGGCTCAACGTGTTATATATCTTACCGAACGTTCAGGTTTAGTATAATAATCACCGAAGCGCCTAGAGTATCTCAATTAGCTTAGGAGTTATAATTACACGAAAGATACTAGCGTACCTCTAAGGGTATTGAGTCGCTCTACACTATAGCTTAATATCTATAGAGTCAGATGTGCTTCTTAGGCCAACTCGAGAGTCTTTTATAGTTTTGTGATAAGAGCGGAGTTACTTCTAGCCCGCGGCGACCTGTAGTCCCTCTCCTTATGAATCTCTCCTTCATTCCTTCCTGCATAGTGCGACGAATCCCGGATCTGAGGTGCCGAGCCAGATAAGCTCTTAGAAGGGAACTATTTTAGGGAGGACTCTTGCGAGAGCGGTAGAGTTAGATTATCAGTAGATAGGTATAAGACGTCCTCGTCTTTTAGGCGTTGTCTTTTTGGAGATCCTGTAAAGATCTAGTCAGATAAAGGTCACAATTGAGGTTGGAAAGTTAGAACACCTTCTTGTATATCAAACACGCTACATCTTTCAGCAAGATAATGCTGCTTCGCACGTCTCGGAATGGACTGTTAGACTATTTCAAGAGTATAGAAGTGAGCTTCTCGAACACCCCGGTGACTTTCCCGACATGAATGCTATCGAGAATCCGAATCACAAACATTTGAAATCGACCTCATACTCTCGAATTGACTGCTCGCGCGTGGCGGACTGAGTGGGAGGCTCTTGATCAAGACATTTTTGCCGGTGGGAAAAGGGGATGGTCGAAAATTACCAGCGTCAAAATGATTTCATGGACAAGAAACGTGTTATACTGATTCCTCTACTATCTCATACTAGGTAAAATTGATCTTGATTTTGGTATTCGTGAGATTCGCTCACCCAGATATGCGAGGAGCGTACGGACTAGCTGAGGACTTTATTTCGTGGCCGTCGTAAGGGGTCGTGGATGAACTGAACGAAGGAAAGCCCAGGCATGCATTTTTTGGAGCAGCGCTCAAGGATAACCAATTCCAAAATGCAAGAACAGCCTTTGACCGAGTCGACCGAAGATATGGATACGAACGATCTCGCGGGTGCAGATTTTTATATGCGAATCCAGAGCTATAATATACTAGTGGAAGAGGATATTGTTCTCGAGGGCGACCTTCTAGCTGCATGCTCTACGGAAGCAGATCTGAAGTGTCAGGCTACCTTCATAGAAGCAGATGCCAGTTTCAATAGCAAAGGGGCTGATTATACCCCAGTGGCTCTCTGAAGTTCCGTCAGAGCTCATAGGTTTCGAAACCAACAGTCAGCATTGAGTAGCCTGCATGTTCTTCTCAGGAGAAGTCTTGGTCTTTGCAATACAATGCGAATAGCATGTCGAGATCTGGACGTGCCTTCATACATCTTGTTGCGGCCTTTCTTCACCTCGGGGAAGTTCGTCTCGGTCATTAGCATTCTCCGAGCTTTTCTCCTACCACGTTGAGATGATCACGTCCTCACGAGAAGCCCCAGATCCTATGTCGGCGGTGTCGAAGCTAGTGGAAGTTGTAGCGGAGAAGTAGGCTTCTGTCGGAAAACCTCGTGTAGTTTCAGTTCCTGTATCAACTCAGGGGACGAAGTCATGGGAGAGACTTTGGAGGAGGAGGGAATAATAAGACTTATGTATCGATGTTCAGTACTTTGCCCCCTACCTCAGATAACAAGCTTCATAGTATCTGTAGGAGAGGACATTGACCGACCAAGCGATGAGCGGAATCAACAATCACCTCCATTTCGGCTCCGAGACATTCTCCTTCGTCCTCCAAAATAGGCCCAGCGCCCAAGGCACACGCAACCAAGCGTCCCACGATGCTCTAATAGCATTCACTGCCATGGGAGACCTCGTAAAACTTGCACCACATCTGAAGAATATAGCGACTGTGATGACAGCTGAAATTTACCTCCGTATAATTACACATGATAGTAGATCAGTCTAAGGTCCTTCCGCGGTAGTGGATTGATGAACACGACAAGTGCGTGGGTTATCAGAAAACGAACAAAGAAGCAGAGGTTGCTTGCCTTACATTTATAAAGAAGTGAGCCTAAATTAAGATACCAAGAATTCACGCTCGAGCAACCTTTAGATGTGTAGATCAGGCCTTACATATCGAAGTGAATCCAAGAGGCGTAGCAGCTACTTCTGACGAGTCGCGGCATTAGCAAGACTTAGGCAAACCAGATCGGAGCTTTAGTTCCCCACATTTTGCCTTGTACGAGAACTACTCATCAAACATAGTGGTATCTTCGATGTAAGACCGCAGCATAAGCATAACTGCAACATATAAGAATATTGGATTTTTGCCAGGGACTAGAAACTGAGTGCATAGCTCCTGCTACCTATTACAAAATAGAATTATTAGCATAAGGCACTTTGTCGATATGTCCGCTCTTAGGTAGTGATATACTGACTAGCTCAGCTAGGAGACAGGTCTTTCCACGTAGAAAAAGTCTACCTGAACCTCGAGGCTTAATTGCATCGACGAACATCGACTGAAGAGTATTCACCCTTATCTTGGACCGATGGTCAGGCGGTTTTGAACGATTTGGCTTAGGGCCCCATCGCGCGGCTCGAACGAAGGACACGGGTATATACTACGACTAAGCACTACTTTGCTGGCCTCCTCTTTGCGCATAAGGTTAATCTGGCAACGCAGTCAGAGCATCCGAAAGTAGGCAAAGGCAAAGGACGAAGACGGCAGAGCGAAGCAATCTCGAAGATAGCGGCATCACTTTGCATGGATGAGAAAGCTATAACGGCCATGAAAAGGAAGAGCAAGAACTACAGGCTGCATGTACAGCAGGGCTCGCCATGGTCACTTCTCGAAATTAAATCGGATGCAGATGTACTATAAATTCAATCGAACCCCACATTCAAACAGAAATATGCTGATCGATATTCAAGCTAGCAATTAGCAATATCGTCACAAAAGCCATATACCAACTCTTCTCCAATATCGGAAAGAGTATCTACCAGACCTCGAAAAGCAAGCCACGAACGGATCTATTTAGTAGCGAAGTCCTCATAGCTTGCATAGTTCCTTTCAATTAGAGTTACGACGAGCTCACAGCAACTCAAAGCGAGATAACTAGTAGTATACAAGCACACAAGGATCTCCAGGAACTAGCGAAAGGCGTAATCTGCTTGACAATCAAAATACCTACCACGGGAATAACTAGAAATCTAGGCATCAAGAGATAGATAACAAGAAAAGAGGCGACATAGTGATTCCGACAATGCAGATCGTCAAGTGAAGTAAGCTCGGCTCTTGCAGAGTTTCGAAGAACTAGATATATCGATGCTAATAGGGCTCTAGTCTATGCCCGGGGAGCTGGTTATATTAATGCTAGTAGAGCTCCCAGAGGCGCAGCCGGCGCAAACAGTCAGCGAAGATATAGAAGGAAATTAGGTAGACGAAACTCATAGATAGAAATTAACGATCTAGCCTAATATACATCAGGATTGAGATGCAAATATGCTGCTAGCGGGGAGGTATCAAGTGCCCATTGTAAACAACAACAGTATAAATAACGTCTTCCCGCAACCATCCAACATCAAGCCTAAATCGCCAGGCAGATAAATGACCGATCCTAAGTTCCAGTCTACAGGCCATACCACCCTCTGAGAATCATAGTTTTAGATAGTAGGATCCTCATGTTTAATCAAAGGAATCGACACAGCTAACAACCTTACTGTATACGAAAAGATCCTCCGGTTAAGACCCACCGTGTTAGTTACCACCAGGATTTGATTTTATTTAGATATAGGATTGCGGTAGTAGAGGTATCGGGCCGAATCTGTGAAAACCTTTAGCTTCCACGCTGCAAATAATATACTTTACCAACCTTGTCCTGATGAGTTTTATCCTACTTTTGCAACTCTTCGCAACTTCTAGTGAAGTACAGTTTAACCAGTCGTTCTTTTACAGAGATCATTTTGTCGTAGGAGTCGTGGACGGCCCTCTTAACCAAGCGTAGGAAAGTGTCTACTAGCTGCAAAGTAAACGCTAGCAGACTTCGTCAGATTACATATCATATACAAGACTGCGTAGTGACCACAGGCTTATAGCAGATAATTAGTTAATATAGTAGTATAGCATAAGGAGCGGTTTGCGCAAATCAGAATTTCAATCGTGGCAAGTGCCGCATAGATAGCCAGCGGAAGACGACGTGATAACACATCCCGACCCAGCATCAATCAGACATCTCTACTAAGAAGTCCGATATTAGGTCCTTATTTCAAGTTCAAAAAATCTACTCATACTTTTGCGAAACTATTTCGCTAGTGCTATATCTTATTATATATCTGTCTTAGTATATATCAGCTATAAGGACTTGGATATAAGCGCCTGAATTTGCCCAGATCTCAGAAGACGATAACAATTAGGTTTTATAGGTCAGATTTATAGCTAGGCTTATGAAATTCGAGAGGGAGGTTAGTTGAGGTTATCAGCAAAGGTAGAGGGATTGTGTTTAGTGAGATTAAACGAGCTAGCTGGAAATCGCAGATAGGAAGGAGGTATATTTCTTGAGAAACCTGATGAAAATCGCTCCAGAAGCTGAATCGCCAATAACAAATAGATCAAATTTTCGAGGATTTGATACTCTGAGCAGCAACAATACCAAGAAAATTTAAGCGAAAGTCAACGAAGACTCTTGACTAGAGGCTTACAGAATTGATTTTAAGATTAATAGTTTTGTATTAAACTTAGGATCTTCTAAAACTAAGAAAGGCCGTCAGACATATGCCTGGAATTTGACCGCTCAATCCTATCCCTAGTCTCGTGATACAAGTCAAGCCAGTTATCACATTGAACACATTCCCACCCTATTACAATTAATACCACTTATTAAACGACTAAGACTTTTGGACTGCATAGACGCGGGACTGTCGGAGGGCAGCTATTTTAGCATCACCTCTGGATTTGACTTCGTTGATTCGGTCCACGGCGAACATCTACTTTAGGCTCGAAATTATCTGAAGTGTTGAGGCGGAATCCTTTAAGACGAGGTACCGATGGGCCTTGTTTTCGATTGATGTAACAGGCCCGAGGTCGCATAGCGAGGCTGAGGCTGAGGTTGAGATTAAGGTTGAGGACCATGTAGATGTAGATTCATGGGCAGGAAGAGAAGATGGAAGTTCAGGCGCTCGTATCACGGCGGTAGTGCCCACCTTGAGGTAGTTGTACTGCTCTCGGATTTAATTCATTCGCCTAAGGCACCTTAGCCTTAGCCCATGGATAAATATCATATACCAAAACGTTAATGTAAGCATCCGCTCGCTCGCTTACTAGGTACGAAAATACTATCACAATATGGCAGGTGGGCCTCCCAGTGTACGTTCTTATTTTCCTTCGCGACAGGCGAGAACGCAGAAAATTCTCTCGATACCCCGTTCTAGATGCGATCTTAAAGAATAATCGGCAAAGCAAAAAATCTTGAGAATGTTACTATTTCACTCATCAGTAGCTCCTCTACCTTTTAGTATTATACGTGCTGGATAATGATTCCGAAGGAATGCTTCGATGATCTATGTGCGAGTATGCCTAGTCGAATTGCAGCTTGTGTCGCTGCTCAGTAGCGCCATACGTAATATGAAGTAGTCTGGATTAATTCTAAAATTATCTAAGTTATCAGATCTCTTCAAAGGGTGATTTCAAATTGATCAAACAAGTTTTTATAAGAGTTGCAGTTACATTTACTACGTAAATGAATATTTGGAAGTCATTGATTTTGATAAGGAAAATCTCGCTAAGCGAGTGTCCGGAAAATTGTGTCCTAGATCAGTAGTAATAATATAGGAAAATCACTTAAAGAACAATCATCTCACTAAATAGACTATAATTTATTTCTATGATTATCTCAAAAAAATCTCTATTATTTTTATGACTTCAAGCCTATAGAGCATGGACTTCTGCACCCGGCTTCGTTACTTAGGCCCGGCCCGCACCGGAATCATCCCCAGTGCCAGGTGTGACTCCTTTTCTCGTGCGCCCTGGCAGGGCGGGAGGATTCTCTAAGGTATCCTTGCGTAATTATGCATCGCTGTAAAGCGACTGAGAGGCCCAAAAAAGCATCATGCCCATTGAGTTTACTGACATGCCAAGGAGATCTGAGACGCATCCTTCCAACAGAAGGAGAGGCACCACGCCGCTGGCCGCAATTAAATTATTTCAGGACAACAAAATGAAACAAGGCCAGAATTTTGCACCTTGAAGGACTGGACTGGCTTTAGAGCGCTTTGACTCCCTTTTGACCTGGTGGCTGGCAACACCCTTAGCCCGTGCGGCACGAATAAAGAATTACTCCGAACATTTTCCAATCACTAAAACGAAAACGGAGAAAAGGTCTGGTAAAGATTATCGAATACCGAGGGTGCTCCAATGGGCTGAAAAGCGTGTCTTTCGATGATAACCTCGTCGGTACCTTTGTTGGTAGGTTCTGTCTCTATCTCCTTCAGCTTCTTCTGCATTATTCGCTTTTGTCTTTTTAGTTCCTGTGTTTCCTGGAGGACTAAACAAAGATTGTCTCTACGACACCCTCGGGTGGTGACTACGACAAAGTGATATTGCTAATTGCACCACATCTCTTCCGTGATGTCTTCGATTTGGAAGTTCTGTCCGCCGAGAATTACAATATCTCCATTGGGGCATATATTATACCTAATTCTTGTGTCATGTGTCATAACACCCTTGAGCGGAAAGTCTTCCATGGAGAGACGAGGGTGGAAGGCATTTCCAAATGCAACACGCTGCGAGTATGGATGTCCGCCCAATAGAGGGAAGTCAGCTGGGAACTATTTAAATAGGCTCGCGGTTGCTCTATCGCAATATGCTGCACCGATTAGGCAGTCCCCTGTACGGATACCGACTGGTACACGGATTTGACCTTATGGGCGATCGATGAAAAGGCTATCTTCTTCGCTATTATGACGGAATTCGTAGAGATAAAGTTGGTTCTCGCCGAAAACCCTATCCTTAAGTGCTTCAAAGTACAACATTTCGGGCTGATGAAGTCCTATAGGACGTTTACCACTCCTGTCTGTGCAGGTGTATAGGTCGTCCGATTCTTTGCTCCATAGAGTCAAATTTGAGGGGATGTCGCGAGTGACTCCTGGAATACTGCCTGTCTTATACCTTGAGTCGTGTACATTACGGTTAATACCCGGGTGAAGTAACCTATTTTGTAGGTCCTGGAAAGCGCGAGGGACATCGCTTCGGCGAACCAAACGAGTGTAAGGGAGTTGGATTCTGTCCTTATTCAAGGGAGATGGTGCGGGAGGTTTACGCGCCTTCTACGTGCTACTATCCGCCGCTTCATTATCTATATTTAGGCGAAGGACTTGCCTTAATAGATTAGAGGTGTCTCGTAGTAGGCGTGGGAAGGCCAGAGTAAGGGATGCGAATGAATATGCAGAGTCTGGATTTATAGTATCTGTATTCATGTAGAGTAGATTTCAAATATGTGTAATAGCAAGGTTGATACTGCTTAAGAAGCAGAATTTTGTGCGAGTAAACAAAGACAAAGGTGGGGCTTATATCAGTAAAACTATCTCGCAAAATGTGCGTCACGTGGACGACTTATCGCTTCCGTACTAAGGACTATTCGAACTTTGCTACTAAGTTCGGTACGTCCTCTTTAAGTATGGAGGCTAGCTCCCAGGATGTTGTCTGATAACCCATGTGTTTGACCTCATAATAGGCTATTCTTGTTTTGTCTCCTAGTTGCTTTCTCAGCTCTTTGCGAGGTATCCTTTCGATAATGTATCGTTCGGTGCCGTCCTCGTCATGGATAGGCCCAGGTTCAGGTTCAGCTCGATTAAATAGATCGGGTACTGCTAGTTCCAAGTGCTCGATTGAGACTACTGGGTATATACATATCTATTTGGGTAGCTCCAGTTCGTAAGCAAGTGGGTTTATTCGTCTGATGTATCTTCTCTTCCAGGGTATTCAGTCCCAGTCTAGACACCTTATGTCCTAACGCCTCAATAGATAGCTAAGCGAAGTGGCATTTTCCAAGAGCTAGTGTAACTCCGGCGTCCTCTAGCAAGGTGAGCGCCAGATCCAGGTCTTTTATATTTTGTTCTAGTGTAGCAGAAAAGATAATCACGTCGTCGATACAAACGACAACAAATTTCCAAAGATATTAGCAGAACAGATTCTCCATACGTGCTTAGAAGAATGCTGGAGTATCGCTAGACCCATTGTCGCGACAGTGAGCATTTCATGTCCCCTATGCGCAGTTTGTTTGTTTGTTTTATTCATACAACGGTTCCAGGCCTGAAAGGCCCATGCCGGGTAGTCTATCTACGCCTTCCGGTCCCACCCGCGAAAGCAAATATATAAGTAGTTCCACGATACCTATAAAGAAGTCCTGGGCTTCGATAAACAGCTAAAAACCCTACTTTTTAAGGTAGGGAAAAGCGCTGAAGAATGCCCCGCCTATCCGACTCGATACCTAAACCCCCTATCCTCGTATTTAATTAATACTCTCTCCTTCGAACTCCTTCGAACTCCTAGCCCTTCCTTATAGTATATATCGAGGGTGACTAGCTAGGTGGAATTGTTTTTGCGGTATACGAATCGTACGAGGTAAGGCTCGTAGATGATTCTTGCTTGCTGCTACTCGTAGTCTTCTGCCTCGGACACTGTGTATTTTAACAGATAGCGACCCCGAAATGTTGAATTCGGGCTTCCCCGAGGTTCCTCGTTATTCGTGATACTACTCGATTGAGGGTAGCGGAGGCTGCTCGAGTAGGTCAGCTAGAGTTATCTGCGAAGATACTTCTACAAATATCTCTGCCGGCCTCCCTCTTGAAGTCTCCTGCCGGTATCGCTCGAGTGGCATAAGAGCTTCGAATAGAGCTTCGAATACGAAAGTATTCGAAGCTCTTATACCGCGTAGCGCGTGTAGTATGAAGTGATGATTTTTTTAGATTGATGACGCGTCGCCGGATTGACCGAATCGACGCGTTTTGAGGTGAAATGAACCTCTAAAAGATATATTAGCAATTGTATATATACTCTTAAAGAATAGGGAGTGATCTGATAAGGTGATTCCAAGAATTAAGTATAACGGTTTTGTGATGTTTTCCCCCTATGCGCGGTAACTAACGCTGTCTTCCATTAGTCTGCAGGCTCTAAAGGCTATTAGAAGAAAGATTTAGTGAGGTCAACGCTAGAGAAAATAGTTGCTTCTCCCATAGCGGATAAGACGTCGTCGGCCTTAGGTAATAGGTATATATTAGGTATCAATTTCGTATTAACCTTTCTAAGGTCGACTATAACCCTTAGCTTTCTATTTCTGTAGACGATAAGTGCTAGAGCAGACGCTAGAGAAGGTTATCCGAGGGGTACAGGTACTAGAGAGCCGTCGGCTCTCAATGGATCCAAGATTTTATCTATTTCCATCTTGTCTCTTTAGGATTACGGGAAAGGTACTCTTTTCAGGGTATTAATCTCGACGCCTTCCTTAAATAGCACCGGCATATTAGTTCCGTCATTAAACCGTCCGAGTTCGTGACGGAACAGGTTTGCATATCGGCGAAGAACTTTCTAGGGGTCCGAGTCTTCCTCATCTCCGCCGTCGGGTACATTATTAACGTATGCAAAGTTGCGGCGACGGCGATTTGGGAGAGGAGTTTCTGTCTCGATAGATGGTCAGACGGGTCCTGGAGTGGGACGGGCTCGATACTGCTAGTGTAGAAGACATACGTACAGTCATTCCAGCCTCGGGAGTAGGGCCAGCTTGAAATCGGGTCAAGAAGGTTTTAAAATTTGCCGCTGACTCAATAGCCATAGTTCCTGGAGTGCCAATTGCCCTAATCGCCTTGTCTTTTAAGTCTATTAAAATACCGGGGTCAGAGTGCGGACTAAGGCCCTACCTAGCTTATCTCAGAATTAGCGGGAGGATTAGTCCGACCAAGTGTTCATTGCCCCCGTCCTCTATGTCCTCCTGCAGCGACTGAATGAAGACAGTATCGCTCTTCCACTCGTTCTTAGTGTAAATTGGTACCGTGGCCATAGCTGACGGCAGTATAGATATAGTGACGGGTAGCCGGTTTATTAGGACAAATTTCTCTTGCAGCTGTCTCGCTAATTCTTCTTCGGCTCCAGGTAAGGTCTTGTTTTTTGGTGAGACAGACCGTCTAGATGAGGGAGACCCCGATAATTACGATGACTGATTAATTGGAGAGCTCTGTCTTTGGTGGAAAGCTGCTATCGGAACCGTTAGCTCAGGGAAGGCCTGGTCTCGGATTGCTCGTAAGTCGGCTGGTAGAGATGTACGCCGGCGTTGACTTTGAGACGTAACTCGTGTCGGTGTAACTAGTACTCTCTCGATGGATTGGTTTGAATCGGCGTCTTGGACTCGTCCTTGCATTAATCGGGGGTTGCGAGGTACCGTGAGGAAAGGACTAGGTTTAGGTGATAATCGCCGAGGTGTCTCTAGGTGTTCTTGAACAGGGGAGACAGAGGGACCGGCGAAAGATGTCCGAAGCCTCCTTTTTGGTACAAATTGTTCCGATTCGGGTGTTGTAGACAAAAATCTCCCCCGGGAATCTCTCAAGCGGTCGTTCCTCCCTCTGGTACTATTTCCTCTAGTATTGGAGCCTCTGATACAGCGGTACATGGAGTCTACTACCGGTAAACCTCTGCAAGTCTCCGGCGGATCGCAGGGGTTCTGTCTTGTGTGCAAGGAATTAGTTAAAGGACAATTCCATTTGGAGGCGACAAGGTTGAGGGATTAGTGCGGGGAGTCGTACGGTGGCGGTGAAGCGTGGAACGCCGGAGGAGTGATTATAGTAGAATTGACTTAGGTTGTCGTGGTTTAGAGACTTAAATTGACTTCACTTTCTCGGAATTACTACCATATAAGGTGGCGTCCCAAGGATTGTGAAGTAGCAAAAATCTGAATTCTCTATCTCAGGAGTGCTGGAAGTATCTGGGTGAAGCTGACTGATGGACACTAAGTCTCTTCTGTCCTAGCCCGTGACCTGTCCTGTCACATTCTCCCTAGCAGAGTAGTATACCGAGGTAAAATGGTCCTTGCCAATTGTATTCACACCTCCCCGATATAGGTCGCTCAACCTATTCTCGATAGGCATCCTTCAAAGGTGCAAAGACTCCGACGTCACAGGGTTGAAGCTTGTGCGTGACATGTGAGGGGAGGCAACAGAGGGTGATGTTGTTCTCAAAACAGAACTGCAAGACCTCGAGGGTCTCATGCGTCCCAATCTCCATCGGAAATTAATACTCGTGGCTTTTGGTTAGCCTGCCCTTTGGTTTGAGGATCAAACACACGCTTAAGCTACTCAAAGTTGCCCTTGGAGTCGGTGTATCCAGACTCAGTGCATGCATAGTGCTATGCAGGAGTAGGGAATGTAGTCCAGTTGCTTCGATGGGTTGTGGCTAGCCAAATAATCATCGGTAATAAAGACCTACCATCTCTACTGATACACTCGATAGCAGTCATGGTTCGCTTGACGCCTGCGCCTCTATGGTCCCCTCGATCGTCTTTACTTACAAAAACTTGACAGAGTTGAGCATGCACAGCATGACTCCTGTCTCGTCTGTATTATACACATTCTGTGGCAGGATGTCCGGATCGTTCAAGACCTTTCCGATTACCTCAAATCAGTGTGTTATCTTGTTATATACATTATTTTCATAGCGTCTCCAGTTTATCGCCTTCATTCGTCGTGATTTCAGAGCTAGATAACGCTTCTGGAAGGCTTGAGCCCAGTTCTTATTCGGAGGCTTGATCGCTTTCTCCATTATGGAACGACGCCGAGCGATACTGAAGGCGAGGGACGGTAGGTACTTGATTCGCATAGGATTTCCGATATCAGCTATTCGTTTTAAATATGTTTGGAGGGCTTTCTCCTCTGGACGAGTGAGATACTGTTGGCCTTGGGCCTTGGCTTCTCTCCAGGGCCGTCCACGATCGCGATAGTACAAGGTAGTGAGTGGCACTCCGCTGCGTTTTGATCTGGCATCGTACGTTAGGGGCCCTTCTGGCAGAGAAACCTCTACAAGCGCATTACTGGCGCGGGCGCACATGGTTCCTGGCGTTGGTAATGAAAATGACGCGGGGAGTACAAGCGTACGTCCATTGAACGACACCAGCCCGAAATGCTGCTGGTGGGAAATTGCGGTGCTGTATACCCACCCGCTTGACCTCGGCGCGGGAGACGAATAAATCAACAAAGCCCTGAGTATCGCAAAACAGAATGCTTACTGCAACCTGGGGAATGACATGCAGCAGATATTGTATAGAGTGCTTGTTGTGAGCATGAATATTCCCACTGATGAAAGGAAAACCTGCACGACGCGCGTGATATGTTGATCTCTGGATAGTCTCTGCTCTTGGGAAGCAAAAAAAAGAAGTTGTTTTCACTCTAAGTCTCGTATCACTCAGCCTTTATCAATATAATGATATGCTTACTTTCCTCCAAAATTCATTCCATGAACTCCCCCATTGATGTTCCCAGCTTGGAAGCCCGTGTTGTTAGCCCCAAAGCTCACTGCGATTGAGCCGGTCTGGACCCGCGCGACTTTCGCAATAGCTTCTTCCTGAGACTTAGACAGCAACTCATTCAACAGCTTTTGCAACGCCTTCGTCCCTTTAAGTTCCTCCTCAAATTGTCGCAACATCTCATCTTTCCCTTGACTGGATCCAACTTCGTCATCGTCGCTGCTGAGGTTCAGCTCTTCCAATTTCGTTTCCACCAACACCAGCTTTCGATCTGCCATGATGGCACCTTTCACTTCCCCATGCTTGGTCGACAGTATCTTCTTGATCTCCTCCATGACATGACTGTTGCGGACAGATCTATACCTGTACGAAGGTTAGTTATGGAACGAAAAGGCAGAACCAGGACGACTTACAAGGTTGCAACACCAACGTTGAGATTAATCGCAAGCCTACAGCTCTGAAGATGCTCCGACATAACTTTGGCTTGGTCTTTCTTGAAAAATCCCACATTTGCTCGGTCCAGCCAGTTCAGCTTCCCATCTTCGGAGTGTCTCGTCCAACTTTGTAAATCGGCTCTGCAGAGGTTACAAGCTTGCGTACAGCTGATGATTGTCGCCTTTGACTGCGCTGCTACATTTTGGCCAAGTGACTTCAAATCTCCTTCCTCTACTCCTTTGAGCAACTCCAGTGTCGTATGAACCGACTTGACATCATCAGTCAGACGGGTGATGGTTTTAGGTGCGTCGTTGAGCTGCTGTAGATCCCCTAGAAGTAGTCGTGTGCCATGCAAGGCGGAAAGATGATAACAACGATGCTCGCAGTAATGCTGAGAGGATCCGCCATTAACGTCTGTTGATAACAAGAAAAAGTTCGGCGTCAACAAAGGACTTACCATGAGCTGAGGCCGGGGGTTTGGAAGCGCCGACTCATATGGTTGGAGGGTAGCCGCCGTCGTTGCGGCTGAAGGTTGCCAACGACATCGAGATAAGCAGCTGCTATCAACAGTCCTTCGCAAATCATCTGCAATGGCAACTACGACATCTTTTGGAGATGGTAACTCCGGTCTCCAACCTGGAATCATCAACGGTTCGGTCAATACTCAGTTCCATCGCCGTGCCCCTCCTGGTAAGTCCCGCAGGTCCAAGCTGACCCCGCGCTACTGACGTCCCCACTCACCGAACGACCGGAGACTCTACCGAGCGCGAGACACTTTATCAAATTCACCAGAAATGTGCTGCTTTAGGATCTCGAACTGCGCTCGTTGGCTTAGGCGGCGTCGGGAAAGCGCAAACGCGACTGCTAAGATGATAAAGATTACTGACCGTCTGGAAGCAAATCGTAACTCGCCAGCGAATACGCCTATCGAACTCGAGACCGCTCGCCGGAGACCTGGGTCTTCTGGGTCCGCACAAGCAATGCTGCCCGGTTTGAGCAAAGCTTTCGAGACATCGCAGATCGTGTCAAGATCCTCGGCCGGCAGAACCTGACGGCTAATATCTTCCGGCTGGTGCACGACTGGCTGTGCGACGAAAGGAAAGGGAAGTGGCTTCTTATACTTGATAACGTGGACGATGTCCGGTTTCTCGTCGAGGCGCAATGGACTGGACAAGATGGGCAAGCAAGCAACCTAAGGAGCGAGAACTCACAGCCGCTTGTCTCTTATCTGCCGCAATGCCAGAATGGGACGATTCTTACAACTACACGAAGCACAGATGCTGCTAAGAAGGTAGTTAAATCGCGCGACATCATTACAGTTGAACCAATGAGTAAGGGAGATGGCTTGTTGCTGTTGGAGAAGAAGCTGGGATCATATGGGGATGGCAATGGTGGGCTTAGCATATAAGCTAAATGGCCGGTGGGATAAGGCTGAGAAGCTAGAGGTATAAGTCATGGAGACTCGCAAGACGAAGCTTGGCGTAGACCACCCAGACACGCTAACGAGCATGGCCAACCTAGCATCGACATACCGGGACCAAGGCTGGTAGGACGAGGCTGAGAAGCTAAAGGTGCAAGTCATGGAGACTCGTAAGACGAAGCTCAGCGTGGACCATCCTCCCACGTTGATAGGTATGAATATTTAGCCTTCACATGTAATGAAAGCGATAAAGAAATTAAAGCTATGCTCTTCTGTAACATTATTTACGGGTTGGAAAAACGCGTCCTAGGACAGAATCATCCACATATGATCTCATCCTGCACAACTTTAGTTATACGGAAGGCTGAGCAAGAGGATATTGTCTTGTCAATTGAAAATTCTGCAGATAGGATAAACTTAATATATGACAGAGTATCCTGAGATATAAAAATGGATAATAGGTCAACGACTTTTATTTAGTTAAGTTAGTTTAGTACTTAGCGTGAGTGTTTAAGCATTTAAGTGAAGCATTGCTGTGAACTTCAGCTGGCACTTGGCAAAATAATACGTGATCCTCCTTGCCGGTGCATACAGGGCTATCCCCTGCCAAGATCGTCACTTGCTTCGGTCCGAGGTACGAACGTACCGACCCGCATGGCAATTTAATATAAACCTGCACGCTACTGACGATTTCCCAACTGAGACCCTTTGATGAGTTTTGGTGACAGTGCAGCCTTAGTGGACAGTTCTAGTATCAGAAGTCGGACACGATAGAAAAAGAGACCCTATACAAACGACACAGGAGGCGACGACAGGAACGTAAATTTTACACTCGGAGGTAGTATAGGATATTTGAAAGTGGTCACTGAATACAATTCACCAAAAATAATTAGAAGTATTACGTTCTTCATTGATTAAGTAATACTTAGATTCAAAGTACTGCTTACGTTTTCCGGCACGCAGGGACAGACAGTTAATCGATTTCTTAGCGAATCAAGGAGAAGATCTCCGCAGTCACTTTCTGGTCCCCGATTCAAACCAGCAGGGTAGCTTTGGCGAGAAAAAGCGGATAGGGATGTAGTAACAAATAAATAACTATACCGCAATTAAAGTTGTATAATCCGTAATGATTTAATCCAATATTTGACGCTATATACAGTGCATCGCTGGCTTCCCCCTTTTATGCTAAATCATCAATATCATCTTATACTCTGCATCCTAAGTATTTACCTCTATCCCTCCGATCACATCTCTCTGAATCAACGATGCACTAGCTATGGTAGCATCTGCTATACTATCTGAATGATAGATTGAAGATATGCCATGCATATACCCTTCTCGCTCCGTGTACCGGGCTTATACCTATCCTGATACCTATCCTCAAGCCTTTGCATCGCAATTACAGTCGATGATACGCTATTCTGTACTACAAATTGCTGCCCAAGTGGTGCAGGGGCAGAGCTTGAAGGTAGCTCAAAAAAGGAGAGCTCTCGACGTGTAGTTGAAGGTGCTATTCTACCTCCTCCAAGCGCAACTTTAGGTTTACTTTTAACTTTGACATTTAATAGATTCAAGAGAGAAAGAGGAGCCGAGGGAGCGGAGTATATTGATTCAGGCCTATTATAGTACTAGTGGTGATGGATATCACTCAGAAGGACACTGCCATCTTCCTGCTGTCGTTTCCAGATAGTATGAAGGCAAGGTGGCCAAATCCTTTATTAGTAGTACAAAAAAAGCTATCTGGTAGAGGGCTAGAAGCAGGCAGTTTGCCGTATTGTTGTAGGATTATTTGGAGAGCCCGGCTATGGACAAAAGGAAGGAGTGCAGCTAAAACAGGTATATTTGTAGTATGGTGAGGTCGTAATTGCTATTGCACAATAGTCGATAGAATGATATTGAGCTTTCCAGAAGAGCTGTAATTTGAGGAACATACCTCTAAGGTCTGCATGACCTCGCTGTGAATATAGCTTTAAGGTAGCGTGGCAACCTTCAATTGGACTAGTAACTGTAATTTTAAATGTAGTATGACTGGTTTACCCAGAAGGCTACAAGTCTCACCTTCCAAAGTAGCTATGCACTCTCACAGTAGCTTATAGCACCTGCTGGAAATTGGGCACGAAACTCTAGGAGATTAGCATCAAATGCCTTATCTATAGTACTAGCAAGCTTGAAAGGAGGGGTGGCGTATACAGTTTCCAGTAGTATCTTTGATTAGTCCAGGGAAGTACTCTTAGTTTTTGCAAGTACATTCATGTTATTATGCTACCGGCAGAGAAAGTAGCAGGCAGAAGGAAAGAGTGCCTCAATAACCTTAGTGAGAGCTACTTCCCTGTTTTTACAATAGAGATTAACTCAAAGCAAAAAATCCCTTTTTTTTTGGTGATTTCAAACCTATAGAGCACGGACTTCTGCACCTGGCTTCGTAACCGGCTCGATCGCAGACAAACAATACACGGAATGGTTTGGTATCTCGTTGCTTTAAAAGCGTAGCCATGCGCTTTAGCATGCGCCTGGCACGAAGCAAATACAGCGGCAATATCACTGTAAATCATTGCAAGGGCTGCAGGGCCACAAGTTTGCAGAGACGTAGAATTCATAGTATTCAATGGGGTAGTGGTGGTGGCAGAGCTTTGCAGTGTTTACTGAAGGGTGTAGATAATTCAAGTCTCAATTTTCAGCCTTAGGGGTACTTATGAATACTTGTATTTGCATAATATATTGACATCCTGGCCCCTCTAGTAAAAATTTGTATGGGAAGGGGGGTAGTGACGACAATTTTAGCGTATGGCCATTTAGCTGTGGCCAAAAATAATTGCTTGACATCATGGGGTTCCGGAGAAGCGGGTGGCTAGCAGCGGCTGTCTCACTTGTCCTCAATATACATTTTCGTGCAAGTGAGACTGGGGCTCGCCGTCAGGGATGTCAGGGACCCAGTTTCCTATTGAAGAACCACAATCAAATCACTGCAATCTCAAAATAATGAATCTACGGAGGTATAACAGTTAAGTATTGTTAATAAAATTAGCAGGGGCTGTATTGGCTTCTCAATCACTCATTGAGTAGCTTATGCCCTGCTTACAGACCTGGTTACTTTCATAGACCTCAAGGCGATCAAGCTACGCCTCTTATAACTGTTTCCCCGTTGGCTTGTCAGATACGCAGTCTGTATTTTTCGTTCTGGAGGTTACACAAAGCTTCCTTTTATAAACCCTAAAATCTAGGTTCTTAGGTATGATTGGTTTTAGCTTATCCCATCGAGCGTGGTATATCCTAGATTGAGCGAGACATGGATTAGATATAATCAAAGGATTAGATACAGAAAGTACGGATGGAGTTCAAAGCCGGCCGGAGATAAAATCCAACATAACCAGCATTATCTGCTAACGAATAATTACCTCCGAAAAAATGAATGAGAAGGCGGTAAGAATAGGATTATACAAATTTTGAAACTACAGAGGCCTTATTAATGCTTTTAGCTTTGACTCCAGAGAATGTGGTGGAATACATTTCGCACGAAACACAAACTGGCTTGTCTTGCGAACATGATGAATGAACAATAATCATACTAATTGGTGTGGTGAGGAAGCGCCGAGATTCTTCTCTAGCGTTGAGATCCATAAGGCTAAAACATGAAGTAGAGTATTTACATTTACACAGCCTCTGACCGGCTGGAATTGGTCGAAAAAAGGGTCGGATGATGTTTAAATATGAATCTACTTCATGCGAAAGAAACAGGCTGTATTAAATATAGATTCTGCGTCATAAAAGGTTCCGCATAAGGCTGCAAACACGGACTCTCTATAAACGCCTCCTCGAGTCGTTCTTAATTAATCGGTTATTGAGTTGGATAGCTAAAGCGAGGAAGATCCAGTGGTAACTCGCCACTACCGGAAAATGATTCATTCGAATATAACTATCTCGACACTCGATCAGTAAGCAATGGGTCCGCAAAGCGACAATTACGTCTTAAGACGTGATAGCCTTCTGATACTATACCGATTAATCCATTTCCGTATAATGGGCTAAAGCTAGAGCCTTTGCGGCAGCAGCCCTCGTCATATCATGATATTAACTATCGGATGAGCATATACCGAATCATACGAAGCAATTGAAACTATAGCCTAGAGGCCTGAATTCTTCTTCGGAGACGACCCGAGCCTAATCTACTTTTGATAATCGAGCTATACATCGAGGAGCTACAAAAGGTGTTACTCGGGGATCGGTTTAAGCTAGACATACACGAATGAATATCGCGATCACATCGTAGTCGGTAATACCTTCTAAACTAAGATATTCCTTC
The DNA here is from genome assembly GCA_900074905.1 of Rhynchosporium agropyri. Classification (NCBI taxonomy): domain Eukaryota; kingdom Fungi; phylum Ascomycota; class Leotiomycetes; order Helotiales; family Ploettnerulaceae; genus Rhynchosporium; species Rhynchosporium agropyri. The sequence goes on along the minus strand of FJUX01000012.1, from coordinate 563,393 downwards.
TTAACACCCTTAGATCTATGACGGTGATTATGCTGCTGAGCTGATCTCAGCTTTAACCTTCTACAATGACTACTAAAATCTCGCATTAACTTGTATCACCGGTCAAGAAGATGCTGGCCCTCGACACCCTTAGCACCTCATATCTTCTCGCCCGGACGGGTCCTGTTAATAAACCCTTGATAATCTATCTGATTTTACATTAGCTCAAGTGGAACGAGCTTAAAATCAAGATAATGTATTTTTAATATAGTACCTGAAGATTTATACTAGCCGGTTCCCCTCCAGTTTCGCTCGGAAATACTAATATATGTAAGGTTTTAAGTAGGTTAGGATATTTCACTTTATGCTCTAGATATAATACCGCACTAGAGCTTAATAATCAGATATATTTATATAGTAATTTTCATTCTCCTTAAATCAAAAATCAGTAATATAATCAGGTTTAAAAAGTTTCAATAATCCTTAGATAATCCGCTAGCTAACCGGTATTAGAATAATATATCATTTCTTAATATTACTAGTAAGAGTAGAAAAAATATCTAGTCTTGATAATTCTGGACCGATGGATGCACAGATTTGATCCAGAAAAGTAATATCTAGATATACTTCAATTGCAGCCTCATCATCATCGAGGTCAGTGTGAGAATAAAGCTGGTGGAATAGACCCTAGTCTCTCGTCCATTTGTGACCACTGAGATAACCTTCGAGAATTTTGTATTGGGACTTGTTTCTCATCTTGGGAACTATACTTTTTGATAAAGTAAATGCCCACTATAAAAAGAATAACGAAAGATGAAGTTCCAAGCACGATTAGAACAATAGAGATAGCAGTGATACCTAAATTCATGACGAGCCATGATGTTACTCGATAGACGTGAAAAAGGATATCTAACTACCTATCAACTGATTATGGTGCTTTTTTGTTAGAGCAAACAACGCCTTTGATCTGCCCATTATATCACACTATATTACAAATAATATAAACAATAGCAATCTCGGTGGCAGTATAAGAAGACCTTAGAAATTGTCTTGACTAAGCCCAAGCCCCATAGCTATGACTTATTTAGTACGCTTGTTTTTAAGATAAGCCAGAATTTGAAAATTACTAAAAATCTATGTCTAAAGCTTTCAATTTATAACTACTATCCTGATCGGATTAGGATTTCTTTTTGTTCTCCTGTTGTTGGAATCTCTGTGTCGTAGTACGCATAGTTAAGTAGTCTGTGTGAGCCGGTATTACGGTAATATCGGGTTGTATTAGTTGTATCGTGGCTCCTGAAGGGAGATACATCTGGCCGGCTAACCCCGGCGTAGATACTCGACTAAGTCCTGACTAAGGACCAACACTTACATATATGAAGCCTTAGCAGAACTAGTGAATACTTACAGTTTTTCCATTATATGAGGTACTCATATTGAGTATGTTCCGAGACCTTTTATTTCTAAACCCTCGACTAATAACGTCTAGAATCAATCACTATTGTTTATAACGTTAGTTTAACGATATCAAGGGAGGATTAGCAGGCAGAGAGAACTAGAGCTCAAGAGTTCCATTCGGATGAGTCGAAAGCTTCGTTCGCATGAAAGCACCGCATCAGCGCTCTTGATGGTTAGGTCGGTTTGGAGGAACTGCCAGACCTACCCATGTACGGTGGTTCTGGCTCGTAATTTCCGAGACCCGACAAGAAGCGGGTTAGTTACAGTTCTCATTTGTAAAAGCTGAGTTAACTGGGGAGTAACTGTTGATAAATCAATAGTGGCTAGAAATACGAGGTAGTACTACGGGACGATGCGGGTAGAGGTTTCAAAAGCACTCTAAAAATTAACCAAAGAGCCTAAAAATGACAAGAAAAGATACGTAAATAGATTGCAAGCGAAAACCCTCCTCTACCTCCATATTTTTCTTTCCTTTTTGTCACGTGGTTCCTTCTTGATGGTATGACCCAGTTCTACCTGTAACCCAACCTGCTATTAATCAGTTTGGTTCTGGTTCTACTACTTCCCAATTGGGTTGGTTATGTTTCGGAGGTCAGAGCAGAACCAGCCTAACCATCAAGAGCGCTGACCGCACCACAGTCCATCAGCTCCTAGAATTAAAACAATCTTTCTCAAATATGGCTGAGAGTCGAACCTATACTTACATAGTCTAGGCCACAATTATGCTGGAAATGGCCAACTAGAGGTTGCTTGCCAAGGCGATGACTGAAATCTCGAAGCAAAAGCCGATAATTTACTTGAGATAAAAACTTGAACTGAGATACTACTCGGCTCGATGAGAAAATTTGATTTTCTATATATTCGTAGCACGCTGTGGTAAATTATTTCGTGTATAGTGAAAGTATTCTGCGCTAAACTGCTCCAAACTTTGGGAGTTAATACCTTGTGTCGACACAAGAAACAATTATTCTCGGTGATGCTAGGCTTCGAGTATGCTGCGGCTCAGCGCTGATTTGCGCGGGGAAACCTTACCCGGGGACCACCGCTCATGAACTGATTCTAGTGGCCCTGATCATATTCGGATACTGCCCGAAGTATCGCTGTTCAGGCATAGCTTAAAGCGTAGCCTGTAGATTAGTGATCTCCTCCTCCATACATCATGAAGTTTTTGTCTGATGGATATACCCCTCTCTGCACGAATGGCTCTTGTCAACACGTAACTACCAAACCAGTTCTGATCGACATTATTGGCCTAGCATTAGACAAGATTGGAATTGGCTTTTTAATAACCACATTGGATTCACTACTACACTCTAATGTATATAACCCACTGCAAACCCTCATACCATCAGAACTTGATATATTTTTCAAGATATTCAGAGCAGATAATGGCAACGGAAGCGATCCTCCTTCAGGATCTTAACATGCACTCCACGCAGATATCAACTCCTACGATATGCAGCTTATCTAACTTGAACCATACTCTTTACGACGATTTCATACATCAGTCTGTCGATTCATCGTCCAATCTAGAGAGATGCTCCTTGGGTATGAACGACGACCCCGACGAGTTCTTTAAAGCTAGTAGTATCTCTCGCTGGAATCTTATCCAAGAAAGAGAACAGATCGGTTGCAACATATGCTGTCTATCACGCCAATCATCAGATGGCTTCGACAGGCCATTCATCACCACGGTTACTGAGTTTGACCTAAGCTGTGCGATCGAGGGGAACCAGAACATGGACGTATTGAATCAGTCGGATATGGCAGGTGATCTGACACACCCCGACAGAAGAAATATTCATAACATGAAAGAATGTGCTGTTGACGGCTGTAACCGAAAGTTTAAACGTCTTGAGCATCTCCGACGTCATGAGACGGTCCACGAAAAGATCGAAAAGCTGTCGTGCCGATTTTGTGGTAACAAATTCAATCGAAGGGATAACCTCAGAGTACATATCAAACGTCATGCCCAACCAAGGAAAACATCCTCTAGAACAAAGTACTACGAAGAAGCTGGTCAACGCTACGCCGAAATGTGTCATTCGTCCAGAGCCAAGGCAGTAGATGTCAAGGAAGCGGTCAATAAGATCATGTATTGAGAAACACAGAGATACAAAAGAATTGGGTTGACAAGGCGTTTTTGCTAGGAATAAATTTTCGTGCTAAGATATTGTCGATTGAACACGGGAAATTTCAGACTAAGACCTATCGGGATCTCCATCAGACTTAAATTGTTGTGAAGGACGAAAAAGCCGCTTTTATATGTAGTTAACTCTTAGCGCCATATTCTCGAATGCTATCCAGATAAGGATCAGTCTCTGAAACGTGATCATGCCCGTCATCTATACCGATAAGCGAATTAGTTGAAGGCCACATGTCAGATCGCAACTTTAAAGGTTGTCTGTTATTATGTCCGAAAGTCGCTATTCCTCTGGCATTGAACCGTCTAGGTAAAATATATTATAATTAGGGTAGCAATCTATATATAGCAAACGTTTTACGCTCTTCAAATTTCCCAGAAGAGTATTTCATTAGATAATAATTAAGGAGTTGCGATTTCTGAAGGACGCACGTGCAGAAAAGCGGCGCAGAGATTTGACTTTGCCGAAACGACATGAATCAATAATTAACAGTATCAATAATCATATCTAAGCTCCCGGTTTACGAAATATCCGCACACCAAAATGCCTCAAACATAGTTAATTAATATCTGAATGATTAATAACTCAAACACCTCTTCATAAAACCCCTCTATTTTTTGTGCAATATGCAGCAAATAACTAGACCTTCTACTCCTGACCGTGCGAAAGCGATTGATCGTACTTTTGGCACACACCAGCCCGGTGAGGAGTATTCTGCCAGGCATAAGACCCGTCTCTTAAAGCGATTGTCTGGTAGGAGAGTCAAAACCCACCTCTTCAGCGTGTTAATAAGACTGAGATATTCAAGGCTTTGAGTTATAAGCCTCGACAGGCATATGAAGCTCTTGCAGAACAGCTTTCTAGCACCGAAACCTCCCGCTTCCAAAATGACCCTTTGCGGGATCCTGTTATGCGCCGTGGATCACACCTCAAAATCCTCCCTTCTCAAGCCGACCAGATGGAAGATATGTTAGAGAATTCTGGCTGGAAAGGACATACTCCTACCTGGCAGCAATTGTCTCAAAATCTGGGCTTAGAGGACTGCTCAATAAGGCTTAGAATGTCGACGTGAACACACCAGACGCTCCGACGATTAGGGTTTCGCTCGGAACTCGCGCGTAAACCCCAAGACCTTAAAAGTTGTGGCCATTGCTCCCGGCCAGGCTAAGCGAGCCTTACCAAAAGCACTACCCTTTCTTCACTTGGCGATGTCCCTTCTATTCTCTGATAGAAGTAACTCAAAATTGAAGCTATAGGCTAATGAATAGTTGATCATCTTCGTCGACCAGCTACATCTTTAAGTGTGCATGTCAATCTCCCGCTATATCAAGGATGGTCACGTGGACCTACTGATCCCAGAGCTTTGGAATCTCCCTCTCTAACTTTTCCATAGAAGTCGGTACGAAAGATGTTTTTTTCAGCTCTCCTTTCATTCCCGTCAGATCTGCTCAATTGCTTTGACTCAGGAGGAGAAGGAGGATATTTAAGCCCTCTACTACCGTGCTCGAGCCTAGGTAGTCGGGCATGTCCTAAGACTTGGACAGGCTCCGGAGGCGGAGTAGGTAGCCGCTTGGGACGGCGAGGACGTCAAAAGCGACAGATTTCTTTCGGAGGCGGACGCGCAACAAGGATTGTCTTGATCGAACGCATTCGGAACATTGAGCGGAATCCTTGGTATATAGCAGCGAGATAGTAGGCTAAGTCTAAACCGAAAATATCAACACCCAACCCTGAAATCAAGTTCTTGGTGCTATGTATGTAAGACTCACTCTTGGCCCCGACCGCGGTGCGTGATATTCAGCAATCCCATTCTAAATTGATAAGTATTTCCTGTTCTTCGCAATTTTCAATAGCTGCTGAACATCTTTTATCGCAGGGCGATTTTCGATAGACCCGAAAGCTGCGTAGTTGTTGTTTGTGATTGATGAGCACTGCAATCCAAGGCCGCGTCTCCTGGGGTGACCTCGACTGCAAGAATGGCAAGGCGACACACTTCGCATCCACCTGAGCCTTTTGAAAGCCATGCCTGTCTCGATGCTGTCCTCTGAGATGAAATACTTGGAGTCGGCACACCGGTTTAATGACTTTCTGTAGGCTGTATTAGTTTACAGGTAACATGAGTCGGTAAAGACAGCTCCTTACTAGTGCTTCAAATCTACGTGGACCCCGTGGAGGCCCATAGGACCCAGAAGCTTCCAATAGGACAGATATACCTAATGCTAAGAGCAAGGGACAATTTTCAGTAATTTTTTTCAGATCTGCAATAGTATATCTGATGATTGTTGTAGGGTCCTGGATCCGAGTCCTCGAGTCAAGCACTAGGCGACGCAAGGCTTGTGCATGTAATAAGACTGGGTCTAAAGGGAATGCATCGTGCGATCCTAATAGAATGAGCGATAGTTCTTCTAACTTTGTGAACTGTGCTAGCCAGACTACAAATTGTGCGATGCAGGAAGTAGACTGCTCGGTGACAACTAGGTCAAGGGTTTTGAGCATGATAGGTCTACCTAAAACTGTCTTCGATAGTAGACTGCTTATGCCCTCACATCGTCTGAGACCAAGGTGTTCTAGCAAAACGAGTTGTCTTGTATCTAAGAGCTCAACGCTAACAGCTTCAAGCACAAGAGTCTTTAAGCTGTATGATCCCGCGATAATTTTTAGCATCAACAAGAGTTCGACTTTGATGTTGGTATAAATGTATCTTGCAATTGGCCGCATCGCTACTTTAAGCTTCGTGAGTTTGCAATTTCGTATGTGCCAGTTGATCCAGCTTAATTGTTGGGCGGACTGCACCCTTCCACATTGTAGGTTTCGAATATTGGGAAAATGAACATCCCAGTCATTCACTGATCCTATGAACGTCAAGGAGGTCAAGATCGATGGTATTGAAAATTGCGTGAGGCTTTGGTGTTGGCAAGGCGGTGAATAGGAATGTAACGCATGATGTGGAATATCCTCCGTAACTATCCATGAAAACTCCAGAACTGATGAGCCTTTAAGGATTATGGAAATGAGGATTCGTAATAAGCCAGTTTCATCTCGGTTCCATGTGTATGATACAGACTCGCGAATTCGAAGAGATCTGATGGCGCAGCGTTTCTGGGTATTATGAACAAGCAAATTCAACAAACGCTTTGCGCTGTTCTTCAATCCTGTAGGCCCAATGATGATGTTAATATTTGAATACATAACGTTTTTTGAAATATCGTTGAAGAATTGATTACACCTCGATAGCCTGGAAAGATCTTCTGTCCTCAATACGTGACAGATCATCCTCGCAATCTCAGGTGGCACTTTGTCCATTGTATTTCAAGCCTTCGGTCTCGAATGCCTACGACGATATGAATTCACCAGTTCCTATCACGTAGTTTGGGATATTGATCGTTTATACGATGCGAAGCGGACGTTTTTAGGCAAGAAAAACTTAATGATTCTTCCTATTCATACTACATCTATTTATATTCTCATTCTTGGCTAATTACATCAGAAGCTGCGTGATCTCCTGTGTGAAGAAGTATAGAGGACCATAATTTTGTCCAAGTTTAAAACCCTGCATGTCATTATGTACATACATTCTCTCGGTGGGCCATGAGCACGACTAACAGTTGATAAAATGCTTCGAAACGGTCTCGTGAAGTGGTAACTAATGGTTCTACTGTCACTTAAAATATAAGCGTCCCTGTAGCTAGCTCTGACTCCTCTGTGACAGAGCACAGAGTCCGATTAAGCAATATCTATCTGTACATGGCTCGCATTATTCTGGCCCCCCCTCGTGACCTCATTAGTAAAACTAGAATCGGCTTGTACCAGCCCATTTTATTATATTACGATTAAAATAAAGAACTACATAAGCTGAAGCTCTATAGCGTGCTCAACTTGTACAAGATGCAAAACTACGTATATAACACTTGGGTACTTATATTTGCGAGCATCGAGCACGTGATGCATATCTTCTCTACTAGATTACAATTAGTTATGTAAGGGAATATACGAAGGGCTCCGATCGCGAGAACTATAAGCTGTATTAATTCCTAAATAATATATTTTACTATATCTAAGTAGATTTTGAAGTTATCGAGAACTTTGAAATCAGGTGATGTTACGCATTCTACCTTACTCTTTTTATATATAGAATCTATACGAGTTATATGCTATCTAAGGGAGTTTTTTTATAGGAGCCTCGTAAGCTAGATACATGTGGGAGAGTTGGGGGGGTCGGAGCAGAATAATGCCGGCCATCTGTACATTAACCTTTGTAGACTTCTAGTTGGACTCTCATATACACTTCTTTGTAGCTCACGACAATCATTCTGCCGTCAAGTAAGTTACGCCTCGACGGTGACCAAATGTTTGTGCCTTCGTTGAATTATAACACTGGTACATCGATGATTACATACCTCTTACGGTTCAAGATACCCGTTGCCGGATAGGACAAGGATATCTCCTAAAAAAAGATATTTAGCTCTGGATCGTGATATCACGCTGATTCTATGTACAGTCTTATTCATCCAGAGGTTATAACCTTACCGAACTCCTCGAAGAGATATGCGCAGCTTTTACTCGGACGGATAGACTGGAAAGAGGAGTAAGGCATTGCCCACAGACTATGCAGCCAGAAACTCGAGTCGTGCTGCGGGTTTCTCAGGCCACGAAAAGCATTCCACACAAATCGGAAGTCTGGACCCTCTTCTTTCTTCTTTTAAAATTTTGAATGAACACCTTCAAAGTCAACACGGAGATTCGTAGCTCTTCTATAACCTTTCAGTAATTCCATATTCAATCAGGCCTGGTCCTGAGGTCAATATCCAGCTCCCGGTTCATCTACGTTTCTAGAAGTTTTGAATATTTGGTTCTAACAATTCCTACACTCATGACCTCGCACATATTCCGAAATTAATGGCCCTTGGCCATCAAGTTATTGTTACCTGGGAATATCCCAGCCCAGCGAATTTAAATCTTTCCTTAGTTACTCGATATACGCACCTTTCAAGAAACAGCAATAACAATTTCATTTGTAGGGACTACGCTGGGTGCTGCTTCCATTGAAAATGATGATTACAAGGGGATTAATTGAAGCACTATTCAGCAGTTGTTCGACCGACATAGAGCTCAGCAAGCTCGACGAAGGCAGCGATGGAGAAGTCATTGAAGTGCCGTCACAACCCATTACATTTATCTACTACCATAGCGATAGTGACCTTGTTGCCTTTTCTGATAGTAACGGCCTTACCGCAGCAGGGGCTATCGTTAGACCAAGGTCCCATCAGGCCAAAGGAGAGGGTGATGGCTTTGTCAACGCTCAACGCGGCCATTAGTGGTCTGCCCAAAGGCACCCAAGCCGGCTTCGAAGTATGTGATGTCACCTGAGCATAGGGTTTAACTGCAGATTTGAATTTAACAATTGTCTCTAGAGATGAGACCTGGGTGATGATAGTGGAGACAACATGAATAGAGTTTGAAAATGAAGGAGTAAGAGAAGCCCAACTTTGCTGCAGCTCCCCTTCTGCGTGTATCAAATTGTAAATAATCAAGTAAATTAAAAGAGACAGAAGCTGCCTTATGAGACTTTGTCGCTGTCAAAACGTGAACAGACTGTACCCTTGTGTAGTGAAATTTATGTCGTCAAATCGATGCAATTTCGAAATGATCTAGGATAAAACCTTCTGCGTCTCTTATAACCGTAAAGTTCTGGGTAAAAGAGGTGAAAGACGAAATCTACTTTGATCTGAGGAAGGAAAAAACAAGGAATGCGGAGATTTGGCAGGGCATCTGGAGCGCGATCAAGTGCGAGGAAGTCCCACTTTTCAGCTGACGTTGTCGATGAGGACAGAATAGCAAGCAGAGAAGTGCGGAGCTGGATAGAATACCGGCGTGAAATATAATAGTGTGAGTGGAATCTTATTAGGCGGGCGTGGAAGCGGTTAAAGAGGGTGATAATTATGGACTGGGGGCCGATGAGCGTAATATAGCTATTATTGACCGTTGCAGGATTGGTTTAGAAAGTAGTCTAGGTTTGACGAGGCGAGAGAAGTTCTTGCGGTGTCATCACGATATAACCTGGTGGTGGTTGTGAAGTTCTGATAAAGCTGTGCATAGATCTCAAGGTTGACCAGGTCTAGCATATCTGCCCGAAGCTTAATCAGACGCTCCTCATCAAAGAGGAAGGTATGCGGGAGCATTTCAGACCTGGATGGTTGTACAAGTTGCAATATTGCTTTCATGAAGGTCTGGGATTGCGTATTGCGTTATAGTGCTTGCCACACTACCCGCCGGGAAGGTGGTGAGGTGGTGGGACCTGGGGGAAGGCGAGTCGGAAAGTTGAGCATTAATCGTGCCGTGGCCACCGACCTTCGGATGGGGTAATGTCTGAAGTGAAGCTCTGGTCATAATACGGGTAGAACACGGGTCAACATAGAGCTGACTATTGGCCGCCAGCGCCTCGTACTGTGCCACCAATTGTACGTAAAGCGATGTTAATCCACAGAAATTATTGCAAGAAGACATGGTGTCTGATTTATTCTTCTTATTAATCCAAATTCAACTCTGCTAAGTTTTCGCTAGGAGGCTCAAAGCGTGTATTCTGTAAGCCCTAGTCTATAGTTTCCCCTCAAAGACATGAGTTTGAATTTGTTTTCTCCGTCGAGACAATCTTACATCATTGATTGCATCCAGTTGCATGAATTGAGGGTTATCTTCCGGTTTGCGCAACGAACCGCACACCGAATAAGCGAGAGTGCAAAAATCCGACAATAGGCCCCTTCTTATGGGCGACTTTTATGAGGTGGCAGAAGATTAAATTCCCGAGGATTATACTATCCTACTCTTCAACAGCGTCTAGATCGCCTGATATGGAGAATATCTACCTTAGATCTATGATTGTTGAATTTATTTTTACGCTCCTATGGGTCCCAGTTTTGGTGTGCGGGTAATTGCGTAAACCGGAGATTGTCACAGCTTCACATTAGTCAGCTGGTCCATGTTGACCAGAGGCACCCCGCTTCAAACGTTCAACCACGTCGGGAGTTGCCACAGGACACGGATACTTCTAGTAATGGGCGTTAATTATTACGTTTATTTATCAACGATTCAGTGACCTCAATTTCGCACCAGGAACGATGCGAAGCATCTTGATCACACAGTCGATCGTACAGGGCGGAATCAACTTATTCAGCTGTCAAATAGACAGCCTTGTGTGTTTCATTGCATCGCGTCCTTGGTATGGTGTCACAACACCTTGTTAGGATGCAGTCTTTTAGATACAATTGACCCTACCCAATTAAATGTCGAAGACGACCTAAAGCTAGTAATACAAGCTCGTATACTAGGAATCGTGAGCAGGACTCACTGGAAGCCCGAAGCACGTCTATATTGAGAAAGGGCACTGTATTCGAAACCCGATTGAAGGTTGCTATAGGCGACCCTTGTCTTACATTACCCCATCTTCGAGCAGTTTCTCCCAGTCCCAGTCTTCCTTCCAGTTGTAACAAATATCCCTTGGACAATTAACATGTCGTATTCCTTGTAGTATAGACTCCATATATATCTGAATATGTCCCCATTGTTTCAGCTGGTGAGTCTTAGACTTTGCGAGTCGTGAGATATGCATTATTGCGTTTTGTGCTCGTTGACTCAACTTGAGATATTCAAGAATTGGACGGTACTTGATCACATTGGCAGTGATTTCTACCCTCCTATTAGCATAAGTCTAGGACAATGGCTATAAATTGGCCAACGGAGGTATCTTACGTTTCTTTACACATCTCAGGAACTTCCATAATCTATATTCGTCGAAGAAGTATTGCTTCTTGTTCCTACTTGTCACAATGTACTCGCTTCCCAATCTCTCTACTTCGATCTTTAGCTGCCTGTTATGTTTAGTAGGTATTTTAGCGCTGATTTCAGATGCGCCGGCTTACATCTTGTCGAGTTGCTCATTATAAATGATGAGATACATTGTTCTGTATATATAGTGCTGTAGGTCGCAGGTTATCTGACTTGCGGCACTTTAGGTTAGGGATGTCAACTAAATATTATGGCAAGGCTACGTTAACAATCAGAGGGAGGCATAGATGTAGTAATATTGTTGGTTGCATTGCCCAATATCCTCGCAACAAATATGATTCAAAACAGGCTCTATTCTTCGCGCATTCGATATAACAACAGAAGTGTGTTACTGTAGGTATGAGAATTTCGTTATCTGATAGATTACTAATCTTTGGGCGTGCTCAACTAAGGTATCCACGCAAATTTTAGCCTTTTAACAACGTGTAACAGATGCGGCTGGAGCGGTTAGCGGTAGAAGCAGGGGCCAACTAGGCAGGCCATGTGTACCAAACTTCCACCTTCCATCCTAGATTATACCACAACTACAACACAAACAAATTGATAGTAATTGATGCAATTTTTAATTAGCTATGCCCGAATCCGGCGTAGCAATTTTCAAGCTGATTGTATCAGTAATTAAAAAGAACGCTAACTTTTCTGGAAATATTTGTCAACATTGGCGGTCAGCAATCAGATTTCAGTGCATTGGCATAGAATTTGCCGTGAAGCTACAGCCAGTCGCTTCAGGACATCCCGAGTGGCTTCAGCACTCTAATAATCTACGAGCTTCGAGCAGTCGTAGAAGACTTCAGGATCAGCTGTTTGACACTTTCGAAGTACTTTTGATGTGTAAACACTTTTAAAGGCCACAGCTAAACATCCATGCCGCCCATACGCTAAAAATGGTAATAATTTGATGAGTGCATCTAGAGAAATACCCCTCCTATTGAAATTTAGAGGGGCTAAATTGTTAATGCATAGTACAAACATTCATAACTGGCTGAAAATCAAAATGAAATTATGTGGACTCTCCAGGTAAACACCCCAACTTTCTACTCACACATTCAGATTTCTCTTTTCTTACTTCTAGTCGCGATGACACATTACAGCTTCGAAAGAATGTTGGCACCATCATTGCCACGCTTGTTTTTTAAATCTTCTCCATCATGCAACGTGTAAGAGAACTCTTGGAGTCTATCGAAGCATGAAAGTGAACCTCTGCCACACCACGGGAGTCGCTATCGGCTTTACGGCTGCGGTAGCATCTAGATTTGTTTTAGACCGTCATGCTCTTCGATACCCCTCGAGGCGAAGACAAATCTAGTGAGTGCCACCAGGTTTTCGAAGCACGCCGAACAAGTGTAAGTATAATTAGATTTAAGCTTCACTATCATCACAGCCATCTCAAGTACTGTATACAGACGGTAGGTAGAGAGGTGCACGCCAACTGTTCTTACACTTACCTCAACTTGACAGTCACATGATCACCTTCGGCTCTCACACCAAGATCAAATAGAAGTACAGCACGCACTTATGACGTACTCTGTTAGGTCCGTTGAATGGGAGGGTTTACCCTTATCTTTATCCCTTATAACAAACTCAAACCTTCGCTCCTCAACCGCGACCATTACCTGCAGCGCCTAAATATTGGGAAACGGTTCATGAGGATAATCAGTGGGAAAAAAGGGAAGCTTAAGAGAGTATTACTGGTCTAATAAATTTTTAGTAAAATTTTTGGTATTTCTCCTCACGATTATGAACGACATAGCGTCTTTTGACAAAAAGTACTACATTGACACCGAATTTCCTTACTAATGAGAATATATAATCTGTTCCCAAATAGCATTCCCCGTCTTTGGAAAAGTTTGCCAGTCTCTCACCGGCCTGAACGGAAGTCTGCTAAGTCGCGGGAAGACTGAGTACCTTACACTTGCCTATTTCGGCTATGGCAAACGTGGACGTTATATTAAGATAGGTGTCATTTGGAACAGGGAGAAGATAATATAAGCATACCGATTACACAATACGACTATTCCAATATAAATAGACATGCTCTGCACAGCATAGCGTCCTCAAATTATTTACTATGCAATTTTACGGTAGCATACTCCTTCTTAGCTATACAGTGAATGCACACTACAACTTCCCCGCTTTGGTATATGAAGGCAAGTCAACGGACGAATATCACTATAGTAAGTACTTTATGTCTTGATTATTATATGTTTATTCTAATCTCGATATTGGAGCTCGTCACAGAGGTGACGAATGGAGTGATTCTCCATATCTAGATGTCAAATCAATAGATGTGCGTTGTGGTACTGCCCCATTACTTGGCAAGGCTACAGGAGTGCTCCCTGTTGTGGCCGGCTCTAGATTGGGGTTCACGGTGAGAACCCATGAAATCATCCATCCAGGCCCATTGCAGGTGTACATGGCAAAAGTTCCGGAGGTAGAGACGGCTGAGACCTGGAGTGGGGAGGGGAAGGTATGGTTTAAAGTTTATGAAGAGCCTTTTTATATGAACGACAAACAAATTAGCTGGACTTCAGAAGGTATGTATGATTCGTCGTTTCCTGTCTCCCCTGGATACTATCTACTGTAGGTCATTTTCTGAATAAACTACAGGCAAGACTGAGGTCTATTTCATTATTCCAGCATCGACTCCTAGTGGGGATTATCTAGTCAGAGTTGAGCACGTTGCATTACATAGTGCTCACCTAGGTGAGTATCAGATTTATGTTGGCTGCGGACAGGTGAAGGTCAGCAGCAGCTCTATTGCAACTCCTGGGCCACTCGTAGCCTTTCCTGGGGCTTACGAAGAAAGTGACCCAGGAATTCAAGTGAACATATGGGGTGGTATAGTAAGTGCTCTTTTGTACTCCTCAATATTGTTAAAATTCATAGATATAGACTGCCTATACTCCCCCTGGGCCAACTTTATGGCCGTCAGGTACTGCTTGTCTGTCTCAAAAGGAGCTCTTAGAGGGGAATTATATCTAGATATGCAAAATTTTGTCTTTTACTAGAAGATCAAAGAATATAAACGATAATCGGTCCCTGTTTCCTATTATCTTAAAACGCTGACTATACGCCATATTATAGAAGTACACTACCTAAAAATTTAGAAGTATGCCACCTATTAGACATACGACCGTGACCTATAGCTAGCTTCGATCCATCCCAATGAATTCTGTGGAATCTAGGGGCTTGACGGACATTAACGTCAACTTTCTTGTCTAGGTTATCACTTTTGTAGGCTACAAAGCCTCACATAGATTGCCCGAAGTTGGCTCGTCATTTGAATTCTGCATTTGACCTATCGAATTCATGCTAATCTCCTATAAATAGGCTATTAGTCTTAAGGATCTAAATAGTGTGTATCGTATGCTATACGCTTTTGGTTATTAATGTTCTGCTATGCAATGAAAATCAAGTTGGGTTCTAAATAACCAAAAAGGCTTGTGAAATCAGATAATCCATAATAATTAATTTTTTAATCACCGAAAGCGTGATTCTGGTATTCTACTCAAGGATGTTGTTCGAAGTTACATAAGCTATATGAGAATCCAGTTTAAAACCTTTGCGCAAGAAGTCCAAATTTTTCTATATAATGTGTAGAATATTAGCTAGGGCTGGCCAGATTCGTCGAATAAGTAGAATTAAGCCAGGTCTCTAGCAAAAGTATCCCATGACATTCCCTGATTGTTCAGCCACAGAGCATCAGCTGTGTAAGACTGTAGTGCAATATTGTCCGTGAATGGAGTGGCTAGGAATTCTTGGTCAGGCCAATAAGCTGTGAAGGGCTGTAGTGCAAGGCTTTCTGTTAACGGAGCGTCTAGAAGTCCTTCGCTTTGCCAGCTACCTATAAAAGCCTGACGCTGGAAACTACCAGTTAGGGTACTCAGGTAATCAGTGGCGTCGACAGGTTCCTTGACTGTAGAACGATATAGCTCTAGACCCGCAGGCTCTCCTAAGCTTGGCCAGCTCGGGTAGCTGGCAGAGTCCTGGTCAAAAGCAGGGTTGACACCTAATAAGTCCTGGCCAGAAGTAAGGGATTGCTGTGAGTAGCAGGGTTGATGTACAGGACTCTTTTGGACGCGAATTTCATCTATTTTGTCTTCTATCGCGATCTGGCAAAGGCCGCGTATTGTGCCGTCTTCTGTCGTAGTTTGAATTCGGAACATAGCGTCTTTCAGTCTTGTAAGCTTTTGATCTTTGATTATCAGCTGCTCTTGTAGTACAGTATATTGAAGCGCTTTTTTCTCACGAAATCTGCGCTGAGCTATTCTATTTTGCAGTTTTCGATTTTCGGATTTCTCAAGCGACTTTGGAGCCATTTGATGAGTTCTGACACAGCGATAAGGCCTTTTTTCATTGCCCTTTAAGTAGATGCCACTTAGTGTCGTTGCTCTATTTCTATCTCGAAGCTAGCCTCCGAAGGATTATCACCTCAGTTGCTATATTTAGATTCTACCAAAGGACTTGGCAGGAAGGAGGTACTTTAAACACGCATACACTACTATCAGAATTGTCAAATCCACTACAACACGTAATCCGTTCACGCAAAGGACTAGTCATTCTAGATAGCCTCAGTTCTTTACCACCTAAATGATACAATAGGTCTACTACTTTCAAACCCATATCCTGTTTAAAAGCGGCGTAATGCTTTGTACTAGGGGGAATGGAGCGAGAATTCTAGTCTGTAAATTTTGACCTAATAATGTACAAAGATTTCAAAGGATGTTTGTTGTACAACCCTGCGTTTATAGAAATAATTACAAGTTCTTCGAGACGCAAAGAGAGTGAATATCTGATCTTCAACTTATGCAAAGTATCTGGGCATGCCCAAGCTACTGGCTCTTTCTACCCAGTAGGTGCGGTTCTTGTAACTATCCTCTGCTAAATGGACACTACGCTTTCAAGAGCGTTGCTTAGGATCCAGGTAGAAATGCTTACGAGATAGCTTTAGTCTTGAAATAGATATTTGTATCATAAACATGACAGTAGCTCATGTAACTCTAGTGGCTTGATTGAGCATCTAATTCAAAGTAAGTAATTGATTGACGGCATTTTAACATTTTTGATACTCATTCCTCTTCAAAGTCTAAGCTCTAGCGTCTAGGGAGCCGAGAGAGACAAATGGTACAAAAATTCTATCAGGGCTGATGTATAGTATGAAGTAATAGCTTGAACAGTTGAACTTAAAGCTAATTTTGACTAGGACATGGTGTCGACAGAATTGTAAATATTAACAGAAGCAGGTCCAATACAACAACAGGCTCGCATCCCCAAACAGAAGAGTAAACCATTGTCGTAAATCTCGACCCAAAATAGCACAGCTAATGTGCACAGAACCCTGAATACATCACTAAGTAGTGTTCTTTGGCGCCGAGTGTGACTGGTCAATGCGGTCGTAATAATATTGCTGGCTGAAACATTCCAAAGCACCAGCTAGTATACCCGAGCTCCCAGAGGTGATAACTATCCGCACACAAAAAATATTCCCATTCGAAATCGTCTCGTAGGACTTTGACAATGAGTGGGATTCGTTTGAAAGTTACATCAAAACATTACATCAAACAATTGCCGTAGTTTTTCTGAGTGAATCCGATGTATCTAGGAAATTTTTTATTAGATAATTGTATAAAAAGAGTGTGTTCAAATAACGGTCTCGTTTGGATTTTCAGCGTTCTCGCCTGTTTGGTGTGCGAGTAATTACGACCACCGGGAGCTGAGTTTACATATCTCACAAGGAGTAATATCTGGACATTTAAAACATTTCTCGACCAACCTCTTCAGACTACGTCTTTTCTTTTTCCTCTCGTAGAAATCCGTAGTCGACTAGAGCCAAATCCTCGATTCCTGAATACTCAGCTTATATTGCCAGCGACGGTACTTTACACCTGGTTATATTTAATAATTGAAGTGTAACGTTAAATCATATAGAAAAAATTTCATGTTCTCTTCCTTCTGAGGTGGTAGGCTTCTGTTTTTGGTGGCAATATTATTCGCGCACTTTTGACCCTAATCCGCCAGCACTTTACAACACAAAATTCGGCTCACGCGATCACGCCTGAATCACAATTCCGCTGCGTATCCTTTCAAGGAGAGGTGGCTTCAACGAGACGGCGTGTCGCTTTGATCAACGCAAAGTGAGTTGTGTAAAGCACTTTCAGATGATACGACAGGGACGTATTTCACTTGCGAACTTAAGAATTTGTATCTATGTTAAGTTCGTCAATTGATCATCCCACTGCGAATACCTAGTCATAAGACGAGCTTAGATAGGAGTGCAACTATATAGGAGCAAAAAAACTTACAGGTCATGCATGAGGTTGGAAGCCATCGGGATAAAGTTTTCCTGGTCTCCAATCAGTATATCACTTGTGGAGCCAGATGGTAAACTCGACAAGTCGACGTGAGCTTGGCCTTTTTTGACAGTCATTCGAACCAAGTCGTCAACATTGTTTGCGGCCCTACTATGCAGGTCCCAATCTCGAATGAAAGCTACACTCTCCAAGCTGTGTCGTGGAGTCGATACATGGCTGTTTCCCCGAAACCCGAAGCTAGGCCACCACTCGACGATAGAGTCTGCTAAATCATGATCTACTTCCGAGCGCTCGGCGAAAGACTCTTCGTTGTCTTGGGGGGTTTCCATCATCCAAGAGAGCGCCATCTGGAACGCGTTCCGATCCAGATGTTCTTCTGTTTGCGCGCAGCTTGAACTCGTGCTCAAAGAAGGGTTTATGCGTATTGGACCATGACGGAACAGAGGCGATGTGAGTGTGTACGATGTAGATCGAAGTTCGTATGGCATTGTTGATAATGCGGCGGAAACAGCTGGTCGTTCGCGGCTCCTTAGTGGGGAATACAGAAATGAGTTAGGTGACGTTGAAATAGTTGGATAGAACGGAAGTGATGAGCCGTCCAGTATCATGCCGTTCCTGTTCCCGACATGTTCCATCTCAGAGCTGTTCTTGTGTAGGTACGTGCGGCCTTCGCAATAATTCTCTTGTTGCCGGAAGTGCCGGACAGAAGGGGAGAGAGGGTGTTGAGCACGACTTTTGAGTTTGGTTGGGATTGGGGAATTGTTATCGCCTACATATTGCATCCTAGATAACACTGTAATAGTGACTTGTACTTTGAAATTAAGGGTCAAGTGAAATTGATTTCAAGTTTATAGAGATATTGTAAACGGAGTTGTGTCTTCTATTACACTCAGTTATATTAGATTCCTAATATATGGAACTAACCCGGCTGACTCTGAGTCGACTCAGCGTCAACTAAAATCACGGAGATACTTGGTAACACATGGAGGGGGGCGAGACCCACTGTGAAACCCCTTTTGTAATCAGTTTCTCCAGAAGCAGTGGGTTTGCAGGGGAAAACGATGAGATGTTCACGTGTCCAATGACTGTCGCTTTGATCCCCCGAGCCTGCAGACTTCCCTCTCCTGATCGTCGGTTCGAGGCGGATCAAATTTATGACCGGCGAAGCGAGCCGCGCTGCCAGCTAAAACGCGGCTCGCTTCGCCGGTCATAAATTTGATCCGCCTCGGTTTCACTCTTACCTCCTTAGCTAGCTCTAAAGACGATTCAATGTAGAAGTAATGTTGGTTGACAGGTGGGGTGAGACTAATCAAGTGATAGTCCTAGTATTATTCTAGTTGTATTCGTGTCGTCTAGTCAACTCGACCTATTTGTCGAGGCTATCTACCACGCCAAATACGGAAGAGCGTGGAACATAGGGTGCGCGTCAACAAGGTTTTCGGAATGAGCGCTGAAGATACGTGTTGGAGAGAAAGCCAACTAGTCTTACCCGCTTTCAGAGCATACAATACAATCATTTTTGCCTTTCTGACTCTACGCATTTCTGCTCGAAGCGGATCGTCTATGGGCTTTGAAGCTTGCCAATCAGCAACTCTATCTACGCTGCTTTCCGAGGAATCGTGTAACGGGAACTCAGAGATTCGATTACTAAGTGGATTAATTAGGAGTCCTAACATAACAGAGCCCTAGAAACTCGCATCGTGGACGGAGGTACAGCTATTGAGTGTTACTCCTAGTCGTTTTAGTGATAGGTTGTTCTCCCCTCGTTAATCTACTATAATTGTCAGAAAAATTACGGAAAACTTGACGATAGCATTACCCTTGTAGTGAGGTACTTCAAAATCTTTTTTTTTTTCATTTAAGTGGTGTTTTGCAAGAATTCGAGGCGTTGTTCACAGAGACCCCGGTCGACTAGGGGCAACACTTGACCGCTGTATGTTGGCTAGGTAATAATGTAACTAAGCGGATGTGACTGACATGTCTGTTGGCGTGTTTAGCACTAGCACCTCGGGCCTATGTAACGAGTATTCTAAGTTATCCCAAGGACCCGTACCAACACTTGTCACGGGTCTGCTCACGATGATGCCGCTGTCATTAAACGGGCCGTTGTATCCAATGCTTCGGATCTTCTGAAACATCATCTGCAAACCCCATTCCGTTCTTCTTTACCAGGCACCCTACCAAGTACATGCTTGCGACCCGAGCTACCCCTGGATTCACATGACGTAGGGCACCTGCGGCAAGAGCGAGTTTTTCTTGGTGCATGCCTTCGGCATCAGGGTCGTTGAGTCGCAACTTGAAGAGAAAAAATGGTGCCTGCCGGAATGTCTGCGCATCCTGGCCGCTGGAGCTTGTGTCGTCCGTCTACAAGTAGATTCACTGGCCACACCCAAACCACCCACTGGTGCCCAAGGTATCACCAGGAAGCACGATCATAGATGAAGTTGTATTTGAATGGGTATTCTGGTTCGTATTGTATCGGCGTGATCTTAATATGTTGTAAGCCTGAAATTCGTGCTCACCAAGACAGATGAAAGCCCTTATCTTCAGGGCTGGCATGTTAACGGTATTCGAGAACGTACTAAGACCTTTATCGAGCATGGGCTGTTATCACTATTCTCTCAATTCCCCACTAACCAAGACATGTCTATCGTACACACGGAATTTAGTAAGGATCTTTCTTACCCTTGGCCTCGAGCCTGGGATTAACATTCTTTATGGTCCTACTAAAGGTCGTATAATTGAACTCCTCGACTACGACTTTGCAAGTATCGTGCACACAGCATACGAGTTCTTCAGCTCGTTTGGCAGCAACGGCTGCCAATTTCTTCGTTGGTCGGGAGACACGACACCACAAAAGATAATATATAAACGAGGAAAGCGCTTCGTAATGCCAAACTCACCAGCCAGTTGCCTTCGCCTCCTCCAGCTTCTGGAGTATCCGATAATGGTCCAGGAATTGTTTGAGAAGGCGCGTAGGCATGGGAGGAAGATCTGCAGAAGATGGATGTGAAGCAACCAAGTACCATTCCGGGCATTCAGAAGTTGGCGGATATTGATGAGATCTTAGGCGCCTTAGTGCCGTCGAGGTTATGTAATGATAGAGGAATTCCTGAGATGAATAGCACTGAGATGCATGAGCGAGGAGAAGCACTTTGATGGAGTCAAGGGCATGTGAAATGAAGAAAGAGATTTAAATCAAGGATGAAGCACCTTGGCTTCGTTGACCCTATCTTCTGTACCTTCGTCTTTACTGTATATATTACTCGCCAATGGTTCCCGATACATCGATTCCGATATCAAGTGGTTGGGTGTAAGCGAGTTTCGAGCGAAACTGGAGGGGGACCGGCTAGTAATCTTTTTAAGCGAAAGAGAGTGAAGCCGATTTTGGAAGCGACTGTATTTGCGCGAGGTGTGTTGAATTGTCTCGGCTGCAAGCATATACAAATTGCTAAGGAATTAATTGGAGATGTATTGCGAAAGTCGAACAATTACCTCAATGATGTTCGATAATACTAGATGCTTTAATGCTGATCCGGTCAAGACAAAATTAGGCGATGGCTAACATCTTCTCGCCAGAATATCAATACACTGAGATCGCTAGTGACGAAGATCCGAGATTCGCAGTCTCTAGCTCTCTTTAAGAGATCCTGGCGTTTAGCTACACATGGTATAGATAATTTAAGAGCTCAATTTCTACAGGGTAGTACACAATTCCTATCGCGCTATATATGATGCAAGATTGGCCGTGACGACTGGTCCGGCTCGTTACCGGCTGCAAAGTTTCTATCTTTACGAGCGTCATAGGGTACGATGCATTAGTTGGGGCTTCTGGTAAGAATGTCCTACAACAATTTGGTCTTTTCCCCTAAAGAAGAGATTCGATGCTAGTCGTATTTTGTGTTGTCTCGTTGCAGTCCCCGCACCAGACGGGAAAGTAGAGTACGATAGCTAGCTCAGGAGGAAGATTATGATGCTAGCATACAGTGAGTTACTCTCTCAGCATTGATGAGGGGTCGATTCATTACTTCAGCAAGGGTGAGCTAAATGCGTTCGATTGATAAAATGGTAAGGAAGCCTTTTTTTTCACCTTACTCCATCTCCAATACTAGCTCTATGTGTCATCGATCTCTGGAGTTAAACGATGTACAAGAAGAGTAAATCTATTGCGAGTGCCCCGTGTTAATGCCTCTTATCAAAGGATAGTAGACGCTGGCGACTATAGCGTTACTTGACTGGAACATTACTACGTTTTCTACTTTCCACGAGTCAGGAAATGCATACAATTGCGATTGCGGTTGAGCAGAAGAGCATGGAAACCCTACAACTCTGAGGAACGATGTCTCTATGTCGAATCCCATAGTTAAATCGATCAGCCATTGGAGAGTAGCAAAGGAACCAGATTTTTCCCTCGTTATGACGTCAGCTAATATTCGCGACTAAATCACAAAGCTTTGATAAGATACTTCTCACAGCTTACGAAAGGGGCAGCGAACTAAAAGCATTAAGTTTGTGCCTCCAGGGCAAATCGAATCCGTGCAGCTAATCTCGTTGTAGGTCGAGCACAATCCAGAAAGCCGTGCTAGACATGTCAGAACCTTAGTACCTGTAGAAGTATAGCTCTTACATTCCTCAAACTACCCAAAGAGCCCGATAAGGTACACGAAAGAAATCTCAAAGCCTCGGCGGACCACTTGTTTCGACTACAGACAAGATGATAGCTAGATAATATCATCTCTTCGAAGAGCTCTGCAAAAATCGGAAAGTCGAGTATGACATCGGTGCTTCCACGATATTCGTGGTACTCGCAGATTGAAGTCATTACTAGAACAATGTAAGCTGAGCAAAAGTACATTATCCGGTATTACCAATTTTGATTGCCCCCCCTACGGACATCCAAATGTTTTCTTTCGAGATCTCCTTGCAAGATATTCCCACCGACTCGAGGTACGAAACGCCTTTAAGAACCTATACCAATTGTATGAGTTATCATGATCCACAAAAATAAAGCAGTCGTTACCTCTAAAAGTATAGTTGCCATTTCCCATTCCTCGATTTCGTACTTCTGGAGCTCCAATTGTGTTATACAAATGTCAAGATTCTCGGTGATTAGTGAGGCTTTTGCTCCGTCACAATATACGGCGTAAAATTTGGCGATATTTGGGTGTTCCAAGGTCGACAAAATACAGGACTCTTTCAAGATATTGCGGTGACACTGTCGAATATTCACAAGCTTGAAGTATGAATTCTTCTGTCTCGCGATGATATTCTGTCCAATGTAGCGGATGGCAATATAATCGTTCCAAGGATTTCGTAGAAAGACTAGGAGAATCCTTTTGACACCACTCTCCCTTTTTGTAGATACTAATAGTTCATCCATACTATTATATCAAGCTAAAAGTATGCTTAGCCTATTAGGGTTGTCCAAAGGGTACCGATCGTCTTTCAGGTCTGTCTCGATAGATCATATGGAGTTCTTGCTCTATGTATAAAGGCTTATCAAAGCATATGAGCTAGGTCTTTGAATGATCCGTTGAGTTTCTTTGTTATGCTCGTTAACTAATTGCGTATATGGACAACCCATCTAACCGATATCCCTGCCAAGCGAGAATCCCATAGAACAACTGGAACCTCGAAAGAGTCAAGATTATTTCAGCCCCACATGACTGAGCTCGACCGCCGTAAATGCAAGAATTATGGAAGACCAAAGAGGACTGTATACTCTTGGCTGTTTCTATTCTTCGCAGTAGTTATGGAGGGGATCTTGTCGGGTATAGCGAAAACCCGTAGTCAGATCTACATCTTTCGTCTAGTACCGAGCGCTAAGACACTAATAAGGTTTCACGGCTACTCTTGGCGTATTCCAACATCAATATGAGGACCCTCTTTACTCCAGCGCCATGAAAATCCAAAGTGTCAGAACATTAGCAATAGTTTATAATAATTTATGATAGGGACTATAGCGAAATCATGATCTCAAAGGCTGTGTCTTTTTATGCAGCACCGATAGTTGCCTAGCTGATCGTTCGCTACTATCAATATCAAAGACATTTGGTCCTATTAGGATGAGCCTCACAGCTGAAATGAGAATATCTCTTGATTGATATGATAGTTGCTATCTAATGCCAAACATATACATATCCCATAGCAAGTCAATCAGAATAGAGAACACAGTCAATTATGAACCGCTATTTTACTTACTTTTAGTACCTACCTTGATATATTGAATAGCGGTTAGGTTTCGTATCGAACTTTTTACAGGAGATACTAATTTTAGATCTAATCTGCCATTAGCAGACGTTTTGTTTGTTATACTAAAGGGGGGTCCTTTTCCAGGTTAGCTGATAATCCATAAGTTACGACTCTATAAAGAGTTCCTTCTATGCATAAGTTAGAGAATTGAAGACTTTTCCACCTGATACTTTGACCCCTGTATGACATTCTTGCAGCTTTAGCCGACGAACCCGCGTTATTATCATACATTTCGATTTCTTTATTATCTAGCGGATTCATAATTTAATGATAAATAATTTGGCTTCTATTATAAAATCAGATAATCTCTATATATCTATTGCAAATATATTTGCTAGAAGCTTAGTTCGTTCTAGATATCGACTTATAGTAAGCCTGAGGTAAAATCAGGTAGCTATGTCTAATTATACAAGTGGCGCTTATCGCTATGATATATACTTCCGAAGTATCGAAACAGCGGAGAACTGCAAGACTTCAAGAGAAGAAACCGCACGATTATAGTTATAAGATAAAAAATTGCATATTATATACTTATATTGAGGGAAATAAGGGCTCGCGACGTGCAATGAATTATACTATATATATAGTGCTAGTACGAAGGCATGATTTTTCCAACCTATCTACGACAGTAGCCCCCTGTCTAAATACGACAACAGACTGGTCCCTTCCTATCTTGCTTTTTGTGTTATACTTGTTTCAAGTCAAACAGCTTTTTGTTTGACCCGACATCCTTTCAAGTCGCTCTCGAGCGTTAAGATCGAAGTTCGTTGATACGAAGTAGGTTCTGGCATCCGCTCTATTTCTGAGTGCCTTTGTCTATACAACTGATCGATCGAAGGTCTTCCTCATACATACCTTTACGCACGTCTCTCCTTTCGGACCTGGTGAAGGACCGGAGAGCGATGTCGAGAAGTTGGAGATAGGGCATCGGTTGGCAGATCTGAGACTTGGGGTACGGGTGTGGGTAATTGAGGGCTAACGCTGCCGCGAGGCCATCCACTAAACTCATACCAAAATAAATGTCTATCCTGGTCGGTCTTCAGCTCCGGCTTCTGATTAACTAACCTATTAGAGACTTAATTCTTCATCTCAACTTCAACCTACCAAAGTTGGGTCGGGGTGGAGTCCGAGGGAAGTGGCGTGGGGTGACTCTGGTGCGATACATGTGTGTGCCTTGGTGCCTATCCCGTCAGTGAACAAAAACTACTAATCTAAACATATAGAGTCTTTATATGCTACAGATTAGTATTGATATACTAACATCGTAGGAAGAATAAGATAATAGCCTATGGCCAATTAAGGCTTAGCTATATAGATTTATTTAAAATATATATAGTGTCACGTAGGACTGCCTAACAGTAATATAATTAAGTTTAGATCTCTACTTTTGTGCTTTCCTCTATCTGTCTTCCTTTTGTTCTTTAGTCCTAGCGATAAATCCTATAGTAATAGATACATTTAAAATCCCATGGCACCGGAACAGAGCGACATACCGACGATTACGAGAGTAGTGATAACTGTGTTATAATTAACTATTGATAATTGATCATTAACCCTAACCCGAGTCGAGCGTAGGCAATGATCTTCCTCTATTGCATGCGATTTTTCAAGAGACCTTGCGACTCCACCCGGCTGCTGATGGGGTCAGCGTCGGAGGGTCACTTCGCCATCTTGCAATTTACATGGCTACGGGCTTCGAGTCTTCTCATATTCTGGCTATGCTGTTGGTCGTATGAAAAGTGACAGAGAGTTGGCAAGTCATTTCCGAACTCTTGAAATTCTACAAGCAACTCCACAAGTGTTGGAGTGATCAGAGGGCGTCCGAATGGAGGAGTATCTCGGCTTCTTACCTTCTGGCTCATCCAGGCTTTTTAGATATGTCAGGCATTTAAGAGGCCTTTGCAGAAAGGCATTAGTACACTTTGATCTTCTTGGAGAGGCAACGCGAGATTCGAAGCACGCCATTACGGTCCAAAAGATGTAAGAGGATGAACAGCTCATAGAAACGACTTCGTAATCGATCTTCTGCGTTGAGTCGCGGGCCTTTCCTGTCTTCCGATTCGATCCAGTCTATCGCGAGCTTTCACTTTTTCCTCTTCTTGAGTGCCGGTCTGCGAAAAGCCTGTTGATCGTGTTTTAGCGATTTCCAATGACTGTGTGCAATCATTCCAGGCTACGTTGCTTCTTATGTTCTTTGGCTCAGCTGAGACAGTACGACTTCGCTTTTCGCAAAAAGGAGAATTTTTCGATGCTACCTTGCTTGGGTGAGGAGGGATGGAGAATGAGTTCGGATGGTAAAAGGGTAAATAGTACTGATCTGATCAGATCCACTAGAATAAATCATATTTTTTTTTGCCTCAACCGTCGGAAATGATCTATCTGTCTTCTGAAGATCAATAAATAACTGCTCGACTTTGAAAACACTACTATATCTCCTTTGCGGAACATAAATTAATCTCGGGCCTACATTTCCAGACAAAGAAGCTTGCACACAAGAAGACGGAACACTTTGTCAACCTTGTTCTACATCGTTTATTGGCTTTGTGCAACCGGAATTGGAGCCATTGGTAAACATATATTGGACTTCTCATACCAAATTACACCTTAAAATTTTCGGTACTCTATAGTGTATTCGTAAGCTACCAAAAAAGATAGTAATGAGGTCAGGAATGATTGGTAGCGATGCTATTGATCACTTTAATGGCTAATAAATTACTAATAGACTCCTCTCTGATTCTAAACAAACGTGATCATTTAAACGCACTCGCTCAACGGTGTTACTGCTCTTTGACTCTCTACTTAGAATATAATGCCCTCAGGTATTATACCTACTGAGCAATCTTTTCTCCTAAATAATATGTTTATTCTGAGATGGTTTAGGCAAAGTAAACGCCCGAAAGAAACCACAGAAGAAATCCTCATCCGCAAAAAGTCGCGGATCAGTACATCAAGGCGGGCAGGCCTTCAAGTATGATAGAATAATTGACACAAAACGCTTGGAAATTGACGTAGCACAGTTTCCCTGTGGTCGAGTAAAGCGCTACTTGAGCCAAAGGACCCGAAGAAAGATGCGAGTAGCATCGACGGCTGCGGTATATACTACTGCTGTTCTTGAATACCTTGTAGTCGAAATAATTGAGCTTGCCGGGGTTAGTCAAGAGTCTATCCTATTTTCTGTAAAAACTGAAACATATAGGAAATTACGCGAAGGCATAAGGTAAAACGAATTACTCCACGTCATCTACAGCTTGCAATTCGTTGTGATGCAGAGTTTGATACCCTCATACGTGCCACAATCGCTTCTGGGGGTTCTTGTATAACAAGTGAAATAAGACGAAATAGAGCTCATAAGAAGACTTTAGAGGTTAAAGGGAACTGGAGATAGTTAGGATCATCTCCAAATAAAGTACAAGGTAGTCGGGAGGAAAATTTCAAATAAATAATGAAAAGTTTCGGGGTACGGTAATATTGCCCTGAATGAAGTGCTTAGGACATCGCTGGACCCGATTATTTTTCGCCAGAGGAAACCAACGCTCTATGCTTGCGGTCTTCTCTACATGAATCAACTCGTAATTAAGAATCGTGGCGGAAGCCAATCGTGTATAATCATTGTTTGCGTCTTTTGGCAGCTCAATTTGGTGTGAAAGTTCGCAGATAGAAATTAAAGTGAAACTAGTTAGCAGCATAATTAGCCACATATATTTCATTAGTCTATGCAATCCTCTATCTGTGGAGTAAAGAGCGATAGGGAACAACAGTGAGGTATCGAAGGAGACAGAACCTGACATGGTGCTTGCAATGAACTTCTTACGGGCGGGTGTTCTTCAAGTTTAAAATTCAAGAGATTTTTTTCCCGCGAAATGCTAGGAAAGAATAGATCCGTTAGATGTGAGATGCAAAGATTGGTGCTACAAACGCAAAACGATTAGACCCTTGCGTTACAAAATGATTTTATGGCGTAGGGCATAGTCTACTTTCGGACTTGCAATATTTAAGGAGGAACATTCCTGTATTCTAGTGTAATGGCTCTACTCCATAGAATACACCCGTAATGTTGAAACAAGATTGATATTCTTGAGGAGACTCGTCTTTAGACACAATTTATTCAATCGAAGTGTGGATATTGACTACTGACAGAACTCGCTTCAACTGTCCTTGGGGATAGCAGTAAAACATATAAGGAAAGTCTTCAACAAATCAACTCTCAAGATGCGACATCTCGGCATTCTATCGCATCTTCTTAATAGGACCTCTCGGTAAGCTCCTATCTCCCCTGAACATATGATGATCTGGCTGTCTCGAGAGCCCTAAAGCCTTGCGGCTGGATTGAACTCGTTGAGCTTGAGAATGTTCAGTACAAAGCTGGCGGGGCTTTGAGGAGTACTTTCCGACTACAACGGTAGTCTTTGTTGTTTTTGGAAACGAAGAGGTCGAAAAGTTGCTGCGATACACGAGCTGGAAGCCGAACTTTACCTAGCTGGCTTGTCCATGATCAACATATGATTTACCAGATTCTGATCCGACTTTGGCCAAAGGAGCCAAGATGGGAAGGCAATATTCACGCATCACTGAGCAGACCAAATTAGCTCTTTTAAAAACTGGAAGGCTGGTGGTGAAGGGTAGCGCCAAAAACGATATGTGGAGTCATATTTCCGTCTACATAGATTTACTACCCAAAAGCCTACTGTATGAAGAAACTTTAGATACTCTCAGGACTTATTTTAATTAATAGACTACAAATTCGATGATTCAAGCTCAAGTTTTAGAAAGACGATTGCAGGAACGATTTGTACCAACAATCCGGTTACCAGGGCCAGTACGTATCTCCCTAAACACCATAGCCGCTGTACCCATGTATGATAATAACGGCTGGAAGAGCGATGTCGTGTCCATCAAAATGCTACACGAGGAAAAGGAGGATGGGGTTAAGGCTCATTTCAACGGTCCGATCCTACCACCGGTATTCAGGCAGGTCAAGGCCCAATCCCTACTTTAGACTCCGACGTCTTGACGGACCTGAAGGAGAAGGCCATAAGAGAATGTGGCACCCAAGCACTTCAGGCTACAGGCTGAAATGGCGGTCCGCATGTCGTCGACCCCTACACTAGCATGGCTGTCAGCTCCCCGTCACTCCGTGCCCCTAGAGGCCCTGGCCCGGGTGCGATTTACACCCCCCCTTAAATAAACATATTCAGGTAGTAGAGCTGCCCAAGTACTAAAATGCCTCGCTATTTTGCACGTTATCTGACCAATAAAGCAGATCGTATATCAAAGCCTTCTAGTACTCTTCCCGAAATCTCAGGTCAGCATATTCAAGAGATTAGTTCGTAGTTTATAAGTCACTTCACTCGACCGCCATCAACTCTTACCGATAATCGAAAACAGTTTCAACTTAGCTTTTTCGATCGGATGCTTCTTCGGGCATAGTTGTCACTAACATTACTCCTAAGTAATAAGCTTTTATCTAGAAAGCTAATAAGTTCAAAAGATGGAGTTTCACTATTGCGAAGTAGAATGGATCGAAAGTGTATTACAGAAAGGGTCGATTTTACTTCCGAGTCAATTTCTCGAATCGATCTTTTACGGCGAAGGAAGATACCGAGAAAGTGGGGAGAAGAAGAAGAGTAGACTGTATTTAGTTCTCTCAATAAATCTTTGTGCATCAACTTGTATCTAGATCGTAGAGCAGACAAAGCCTATTTCTGCACCAGCTGATCGTTATAACCACAAAAAGGAGTTAATTTTGGAGTAATATAGAGTAGCTACTACGCGTGGATATAGCACTCTATAAGCAAGAACGGAGAATATAGCTGAGTGTTAAATGGGTATCAAGATTTAGGTTGTTTTGCCGAACTTCCAGCTAATGAGCTAGAGATGTTGGTCCTGTCATGTTTAGAAGGCTGCGCGTCGAAATCAGCTCCGAATGGCGGTGGAAAGTACCGCATTACTAGTCTGGAGAACAACCGGTGCGTACTCTCCTGCTCAAACCCAATCATGAAACTTCCTGGTTTGATGGAAGTAGAGCTATATTGATCATATACTGAGCTCGAATACTTCCTTATACTAACACAGCTCTAGGCGAGCTAATTCGTAGAGAACAAGTGGCTTGCCTTAATCTCGATATCGTAGGTATCACCAAGTTCAAGATGAATTTAGTGCCGAAGCTTGTTTGACAAAGTCTCTAAATCCAACCATATGGCTTTGGCTATGCCTATACATAAATCGCGGCCAACTTCATGGGATTATGCACCCAGGCTATCAACTTCAGTGGGAAGTTTCTGTATAAGGTATGTGACATTATCACCAGAATACGAAAAGAATGATTATTTGCCTTTGGCCCTGTCTCTTCTTACACACTTCTTATCTGTTAGAATGATACTCAAATAAAGAGGAAACCGGTTTTCGAGGGAATTCCTCGCATAATCACCTCCGAGCTCATGAAGCCGCTTGAAAGGTCCTGCGTAAGTTGCGCTTCGAATTGCATGAAACCACCCATGCCTTAAACGGCAACTTCCGACCGGAGTCGATTGCTAGTAGCGTCTCACTAGTTCTACACTTAATCCTATCTCAGGCATCTACGTTCCAGGCTACATAACTGTTGCGGTGAATAGTTGCCACCCCCTCTGAAGCTTTCTCCCTAGAGCGGTGGCTCAATCATTTGTACCCTCCCATCGTCTACTTCGAAGGGTACACAGCGGAACTTCGATAGATATACGAGAAAAGCCAAGACTCTCGGTCTGACTTCAGTAAAGCGGCTAAAGCCATATGATGTATTCGACCTTATTGGAGGGACTAGCACTGGTGGGTGAGTATTTCGGCATTGGAGCGAGCTTGACACCTGCTGGTGCTGAACTTAAGGCCTATTACAATTATGCTCGGACGACTCGAGATGGATGTTGATAGGTGTATTGAAGTATATACTAAGCTTGCAAAAGCTGTATTTTCCCAGAAAAATTCTCGTCTGCTATTCAATATAAAAGTCAAGGTAGAGGCATAATTCGACTCTTCGAAACTCGATATGGCAGTCTCAGGGACTATCAAATAATCAGGTGTCTCTAAGACAGATTTGTTCAATGATAGCAACGAGCGAGGGTGTAGGATATCAGTCTTGCAAAATGCAAAAAACGATATGTTACTAATGACGAGAGCTTTAACTATACTGTCGACTAGACTACAAAAAGAATTATCCATACTCGAAGCTATACTTTGGGTCATGTTCTATAGATTATTAGGCTCGACGAGTATAAGTAGCAAGGCACGATAAAGTCGGCGAAAGAGAAGTTCCTGATTAACTAGGCTAAGACGAATCGAGTGCGCGACTATATCAAGAACTTGGGAATGAAAGAAAGTATGTATAATATGGAATTCTCGTAGCTAAATAGTGAAAGAATAAGCTGATTGCTCCAGACAAAACAGAAAAGTCTTTCGAAGTCTCTATTGAGGTGAGTCGTGTTATTGAAATGAATTGACTTCCACTTACGCTGGCAGGAATTTAAAAGTTTCGCTTCCAACAAGACGGTAGTATCTTATAATCTAACTCTAATCACACTAATCGGTCCTATATTCATGCCCCAAGTCAAATGCATTATTAGCTTCATAAGGAATGGTTCCTTCACCAAACTGACTAAGTTAGAAGAGTTACTATTTGCAGAAGATAGGCCGGATAAGATTATTATCTTTAGTCTTAGAGGCATGAGAAAGACGAGCCTGATAATTGATCTTATGGTCCTATACCGTTTGAAGAGTAAGACCCTGAGAGGTGCTTAAAAAACTATGGCGTGAACGGCTTTAGGTAGGCATCCGTGACCGAGAATTTCCGACTGCACGAATTGCTTTTACGAATGTCCTTAATTGCCTGCATGTGAGTCATAACCTCAAAGCCAATTCCACGTATATGCCGCACTGCGAAACCCTTCTCAAAAATGCAAAGAATATCGGCGGACTCCACGTTGATATCTAAAAAGCGCCCTAATTTCGGACTAAAACTGGTCTCGGGGATGTTTGCAACCTTATGGCTCGATGTGTTCAGAATCCACAGCTCCGGGACGTATGTGATGTTATTTTGCTGATGATAAAGCTGATACTGGACTATCAGATGGTTACTAGAGTCTGTTCGGATCTGAGGGCAATAAAAGTCTGCGGACCTATACGGTGCCCAGATTGAAGAGTATGATGCTCGCTTTGTTCCAGAAAGTGTATCGTATATCTCGACGAGGTAATTGAACTTGATGCTCAGTTCGAGTGTGTTGGATCCAAGACATAACTCCCCATATGGAGGAATTGATTTATAGTGACTAATCTGATCAATAATATTGGAGCCGATGTTCCAGCAGTATACTCTCTTGCTGCCTTGGGCAACGAGAACTGTTCCTCGTAGAATTATGGTAGAAGTGACATCATCCAGCCACAGCTTTTTGTAGATTTCCGGTGGCTCTTTCTGACGGACGAGGTCATATGTGGCTCTGGAATATATGTATATATTTGACCCAGATACTGCAGACGCACTCGCCAGACAAAAATAGTCTGCGTTGATACAGACTGCTGTACATGTTTCACTAATAATAGTAGGAATTTCCAGGTCTTTAAAGCTTTCAGTGGTCACTTTGTAAAGACGGATAGTAGTACAGCACAATGTTTTGAAGCCTGACGTTGAAGTCAATCCAACTACGAGCAATAAATCAGAATGATAAGCGGCACTTCGAATCTTGCTTGGCCATCCCGCATATCGTAGTTGTTTTGGTGAGATAACCAGAAATTCCACCGTGGCTCTGTTCATAATAAGCAGAGAGGTATTTGATATTCCTGAAACCACATGCTCCCTGTATATGTTAGCGAGGTGATTATCAAAGTCATTGAATATACCCGTCAGTCAGGTAGCCACTAGCTCCTTCGATAACTCCAGGAATACCGCTGGTTTTCCACCCAGTCTTTAATATTATAGATATAGTACTGTCTATAATATAAGCCCGATTCAAAATCACATAGATTCGAGTCCAATCAATGTTGGGGAAGTAGCGAGGATTATAGTTTCCCAGTTCTTTGTTGATTTGATTCCTTAGCCATTGAGATTGGAGAAACGCTGCCTTGATATATTTTGAGACTGGTAGAATATTTGATATGTCCGATCGCTCGATATATTTGAAGATTTTGAAGAGTAGTTCACTTGGCAGGCGAACAAGGACCGATCTTTGAACCATTGACAAATACTTTAAGGAAAGATATCGATCGACCATGGAGGCGCGTTCCAATTATACCTCCAAAGACCAACAAGACTATACTAAGCCCTTCGCAGTATTTATGGCATTGAGATAGCTTGCTGCACTGACTTATTATTAGCCGGTTCCTTCTAAACACATGACAGAACCGTCAAATCTCTAGTGGCAAGGCTAAGATAAGCTTCGATTTGAACAACAGCTCTGGATGATGCATTGGCTGAAGACTCTAGATGATTGGTAACAAGAAATTTCTACTGACGCTATTGGGGACAGAGGTAAAGACCTGATCTCGGCTATATTCTTCATTGGATGTTAGACTCGCGGGAAAAATCCAAGGTGGAAGTATTTAGGTCATCATATTTAACAAATTGCAAAGTCCTATATACGGATGATAAACACATACACGATTTAGACTCAATGGTTGGGCCTTAGCTGTCCATAACAGGCCTCAAAACTATTTGCAAGCGATAACAAGGTTGCGTTTGAGTATCTGTTGCGATATTTTCGAGCTCAGAGTCCCAGGCCGCAGGACGCTACGGAATAGCTAACTTTCGCCCCTGAGCCTAACTTAACGAATCCGGGTTCAGAAGTCTGTACGATCTAAGAAAGTCGATAAACCCGCTATTTTCTCTACCTGATATGAATAAACAAGTGATATTTGGCGATAGAATAACAGAGTTACTTCCATGAATTTTTAGAAGTTTTGTAATATATATGAAATCGGCTATTGAGGAGAGACTGCCTAAAAAAGGGGGCTAGAAAGAAATTCCCTTCCAAAAAGTGGTTTTTGCTGTGAAGCGAGGCCTGGTGAGGTAGGTAGCCTGTAGCGCACAGACTTCTGAACCTGGGCTCGTAATCACTTTAAGATTGTCTAGGGAGCGAACCTGTTGGTCAATCGTTGTATCTTAACGCCAGATATGGAGTAATTCCTTTTACGAAGTTAATGTCATGTTATTCGCTTGGTTTAAGACAGATTTAGATAGTTTGGTGATCAAACACAGCAAAGGAAAAGTATTTTTGCGGAAGAGGTCAGACAACCAATTGTTTCTAATGTATCACCTTTTGTGGAACATCATTTTGCATACATCAACCACCCAAACAGGCGGCTGCTTTATGCCGTGCGATAGCAGCATTTTGATAAAGATCCGTAAAAAAAAAGGTATTTCCAAATTAATAATCATATCACGTGACTAGTTCCTAAGTGATGGTTACCGCGGGAAGCCTCACTCCCCTAAGAGACTTCTCATAGGAGCAAGCCGTTCCTGGGATCCATAGTCTCCTGGCACTTCCTGCCTGGGAGCCTAAGGTTTCTGGGAACTCCCTTGTCGTATAATACTGGATAAGCTGCTCGCAAGGGCAGGTCTGCTTTGCACCACATCCCTTCTAGAAGCACACTGCTTCCAGGCGAAACGTGATAACCTACCCCTATATCTGCAGCTCACACTGTAGATATCATAGTAAGCAACACAAGAAGCAAGACAAGCAATGAAGTAAACAGCCTATTCCTCTGTGAATACTGCTATAAGTAACCCTGAAAGAGAGAAGAGTATAAAGATATACCCAGGTATAATAGGTATTCACGGGATGGGTTTATTCAGTACGCATTGACAAAAAACTCAGACGAGACTTCCGGTCGTTAAAGATCGCCATACCGTAGGATATCTTCACCTAGATCTTCAATTCCAATTGATCCCATGACTGAAAATTAGTGTATCCTCGGGACGAATGTTCTGCACAGCATCTTCAAACTCCAAGAGACCAGATATTCGATCCCAGATAAGCAAATCTGTAATGAGAGCTGAGTGACGGTCTTTAGTCCGGGCTAGATTAAGACGGAAATCATCTTGCAGGCAGGAGAGAAGACGTTCTGGCTGTGACGGTATTCAAATTTGGCTTTGAACAACATTTATCGACACTGATTTTATGCAGCCGTCATGTCATTTATGAATGATCTATGCTCGAATGAATCAGATACAAAAAAAACATGGAGCTAGTCGATCATCCATCTTCTTGCCAAATTTTTAAAGACATATAAAAGAGTCTGACATATCTGTGCTTATACCTGAAGATCTTTGAGCATTTACTTCTTTTCTTTCGACTGAATTTACGTCATGTACTATTAAAAGGAAGAGCAAGTTGTCAATTTTCAAAGATATTTATGTCCTATCTATGCCTCACTCTCGATCTAACTAATAACATACTCGTCATCGTGCTATTGTCTGTCTCAGCAAATGCTTCGCCACCAACTGGGGTTTCAACATCGTCCAGTATGTTCTTGCTCTCCTGAAATTATCTTCGTTCAATTCTAAATTAAACCATATTAAAGTGAGAATTGCAACAAGATCCTCCTTAGTTTGACCTCCCCTAATCAAATTCTGGTAGCTTTTGATATTGTAGTTCAGGAGTATTCTTTCAAGGGCAGGCATCTTCATCCTAGGATAATTGGGAAATGATCGAAGCTGAAGATCGGCACATATTGAGTTATACTTGATCCTGAGATCCTTAGTAAACTTTTCCATGTAAGTCAATTCATTCTCCTTCTCTCGAGGCTTCATGTGCTCCACAGCGAAGAGTTCCCTACGTAGTCGAAGTTCCTCTTCAGGTGTCAATATCTCTTGCCTCCCTTCTGAGTGTGTCTTCTCATCGACTTGACAAGTGTGAAATTTGGTCAATGCATGCAGTTTCGGCCTCGTGCTTGCTTCCGATTGTCTATGGTATGTTTGGAGATTTTGGAACCTTTTATTTATCCGATTACATTTAATCCTGAGATTCGTTGCTACAGTTTTCAGGTAAACTAGCTCGATGTCTTTCTCCCACGACTCCATGTGCTGCACAATGGAATTTCCCATGTGTAGTCGAGGTTTTTCCTTAGGTATCAAAACCTTTTCCCCCTCTAGGTCTGATATGACACTGTTCTTTCCCCATATCATTAATTCCATAGCTGTGTCAGCATATAGTGTTGACGCGAAATAAGGTCTTATTATATCTCAGTGTCTTAGTCAGTGAAGTTTGATGACTAACTGTGCTGTTTATTGATATTCCACTCCTAGGATTATCAAACTAGCGTGGAATAACATCCACATTCAGAAGAAAGCCTCAGTTTTATTGGAGTCCATTATCCGCTGCGCTGCCAGCCTGCTATCATAAATGGGTTCATTAGTAGGCTTTGCTTCAGTTGACCCTAGTTCACCATACCTACGTGGCGGTCGGGACTGGGAGTGCGGCTAGTGATACTCTTAGGGCAGCGGGCAAGAAATACACTCAGTGGCTGATTGTGAATCTGCGTGAGCCTGCTTATTCTCCCACTTGAGTTCATAACTCCAAGTACGAATAGAAGGTGGGAGATACAACTATTCGGAATAATCTACTACCAACTCCGGTGGTATAGGTCACGGCTAAGTTTTGCGGGTACGTTAGCCGCGTAGGTGATTTCACCATTACGAAACCGGGTTCAGAAGTCTATACGCTTTAAGTTACAAAGTCGATTAACCTGCTATTTTCTCTATCTGACATGAATAAACAAGTGATTTTTGGCGATAGAATAACAAAGTGCCTTCTAAATATAAATCATTGGAAGTGTTGTAATATTTATGAAATCGGCTATCAAGGAAAGACTGCTTCAAGAAGGCGTCTCAAGGTGAATTCTAGAATTCTATCTAAAAAGTGGTATTTTGCGGTGGAGCGAGGCCTGCGGACTTCCGAACCCGAGTTCGTTAAGGTTCACTAAAGTGTGGCACGACAACCAGTCCGTTTCTTATCTCGATCCAGCAAAGAGAATCAGTTGCCTCTACTCGGTCTCTTCGTGGGTCTGGACGTTCCACTATGCTCTATGGGGAGGAGAGCAGATCATCACAAGGGATATCTTTTGTAATGTCCCACTCGCAGTGAGTTGCTTCCCCTATCGATTTTACCGACTTTCCCCTCCTAAATCAGATATTTCTCTTCAAATCTAAAACGTGCTCTCGGCTGCTCCGTTTTAAACCGTCCCGGAACTTCGAAAGTGGATTTACTACGTCCTGGAAGCCTGAATGTCAAGGTATATTCTGTTTCAGTGCAATTACCGTATCGACGAATTCATGTATTCCAGAATTCTTACTCGAGACTCACTTTATTCTGTTGGCTCAAACACCTCTACTAGCTAAGTTCAGACCCACGAAGAAAATGTATACCTGTTACGTCACGTTCGAAGCGTACACGTCTGACGGGCTGACAAGCTCGTGGTGTGGAATTCGCTTAGGTGCGGGGCTGGATCACTGGAGTTGTCTTTTTCGCCATTTTGAATGGGTTCTTATTTAGACGAACGCGTCTATGCCACTGAACAGACTGATGAGTAGAGGATCTTATAGTACAGATCGTACGTTGCTAGCCCGCCCTCTAGTCAAATACTACGTTATCTTAAATTGGAATCCAAGATGACTCGAAAAATTAGCCTGTCTTAAACCAGAGTGGGGCACACATGAAGTTGCGCGTAGGATCACTACACAACCTTGTCTCACTGCACAAATCCTGCATTCAAGCGCGAATATCAGAACCGAAAAACTGTCTACTGACAGAAAGTTACTGAGTCAAAGAGGACATGATTGTTGTATTGTGTGCTCTAGGAGCGGGGAACTCTATCTAGGATCTAGCGCGTGTCGGCTGACCTTCCGGATATGGAAGGAGGTTACATCTTATGCCGCCTCGTAACTCTAACTTGCTGGTTTGACAAGCACCAATACACAGAAGAGGCGGAGCACAGCCGGTGTATCGTTAGAGCCTCTTTATTCTTCTCAAATCCTCGAAGACATCGTCCCGGACTAACCACCTTATTTTTTGTATACCAGCCTTCCTTTTCGCCGTGATGCAGGCTTCGGTCCTATTTAACGAACTACCAATTACATCAACCGTTGCTTTCTACATAGCATATTCTTGGCTTGATTCAGTTCAGGATGAATTCGATGCTGCACAAATGCCGGATTCTAGATTTATTCAGTCGTACCAGGTTGGCGATCCTTGGTTTCCGGAGAGCGGTCATGAATTCCTGATCCCTGTCCTTCAGTATCCTAACAAGAGAGGATTTGTCGGAAACATCTCGCTGAATGCAATTCTAATTAGTAATGATATCTCAATTACATGGTTTCTACTCACATGATGAAGTGACTTTAATCTTGCTGTCGAGCAGCTCTGCGGCATGGCATTAGGAGACACTGATGTCATACGCTTCCCCGGAGGAGCTTTGCAACCTATTCTTCTAATGAGTTTTTAAAAAGCGCAAATTCAGGGAGTGGAAACTCACGATACGTGGATGGAAAATAGCCTACGAGGGGAGGAATATAACAGTTCATGCCGATTCTTGTTGCAGCCCGATAGGCGATAGCATTCGCAACGAGAGAAAATACGGAAACTATATACGACGTTGAACGCCGAAAAATCAAATAATTACCACTTTGAGCAGACTCGTTAGCTGGGGTCATAAATAACAAGCTTAGTTTCGAAATTGCGATAGATCTTCCTTTCGAGAAATGGCAATGAGACCGCCACTAATGGATAGGATGCCAGTGACACTCAATAACCTGATTCAGAGGGTACGTTCAGCTGCGCTGTGTCATACATGTTATTCACCTGCTGCCAACATCAACGATTACAACGAGAACCATAACACCTACACGTAAGATTTTGGCCACGCTCGTCGCTCTAAGTATATCGAGAGTCACCCACATGGATAATCTTCGTGCACAGGCCGGAGGTTAAGAGCACTTCCAGGTTTGAATAGCACCCATTAAAGCGTCATAGTAATGCAATGTACGGTCGCAAACATGTCACCGTGGCTGCTAAACTTGAAGATGTACGTCCCTTCCAAGTTTGTACGTGTTCCATGCGCAACAAAACCTGTGTTGGGGTCATCGGAAACGACAATCTGATCCCCCAAAACAAAAACGATAACGATAAGAACATCAAGCATTAGCAATATCAGCAATATACCCCAACACTTAAGTGACCATCGATCACAATGCAAAATTATACCACTTGGCTCTTCAGATGCTTCTGTATCATATGTAATCGCCACACAAAATTCGCTCGAAACGCGCGTTCTTTGGTGGCGGGTAGGGAGCTGCAATAAAGAAGGGATTTTTAGGCACCCATAATCTACTCATCTAATTGTTCTTGAATCCTACTAAGGAGGTGTTACATAGAGAGATTTTATGTAATTATATGGGCTAATATAGAGTATCAGATTACAAAAATATGAAAATAAAATTACGTATAGGAATATCCTCATCTCTCTTTAAGTAATAGTTTCTTCAGTTTTTGCACTACTCAGAATCCCAGCTGTATCTTTCGAGGACTCCTTTGGAGCTCCAAACAGTAGTTTACGAGAATACGGAGAGCTGCCAAATCCCCATCTTAGCCGTAGGAAAGACGTAGCTGTACTCTTGATCTGTCTCAGAAGGCTTGTACATGTGGTATTGGATGTCACTCTGCGGAACATCGTATTGATGCTCAACAGATACAAACACAAGATCATAAAATAGGGTATCTTCTTGAACAAAATTATATGGACCGCGAAAATTGAACACGCTGCCAAGATAAAGGTGTCTTCCTTTTTGAGGAAACCGTAAATTCGGAGTCTTCGCACCTTTGTGGCTTTGAACGCTGCGTTGGTTCCAATCATGGAAGTTCTGACTGTTATCACGTTTTGTTATGATTCAATAGAGAAACAAAAAAAATGAGGTTTATATAGTTTAGAGTGTCTGTACGGTTGATGCGATTCATAATCACTTGATATGATAATATCAGTCGTGATAACGTCACAAGTTGACGAACCATGATCTCTTAAAACAATTTCTTGGTCTTGATAGTGCTTTCAAACTCGGCTTCGTTCTACCGTCCGCTTGATAATACACGGTATAATTCGAGGATAGCTCAGTCATGAGTAATTGGAGTAAAGTACAATCTTTATGTTACGAGCACGCCTTTTTAGAGAGAGGGAGAAGTAGAAGGCTAAACGCGATCGAGCTCGAAATGGGACCCGAAATAAGGTTATAAGCCATTCAAGCACGATAACAAGTGCAACCAGCGGTTTCTCCTCCTGGGTGCTGATATATTGTTGCTTAACACCTTTTTGCCTGTTGGATGCACGCCAATAGTCGCGATGCCACAGTGTCGACCTGGCACACCACTGCATTCTGCGAGGGCTGCATATTTGTTAGAAGTGCCTTTCAAATGGCTAATGGTGTCGAAGGACAGCTGAAGCCTGAAGCTGCATCGATCTTGGCCATTTCGTTTGTATTGTGAAGAATGAATCTCGAAAGAACACGCACGATGCAGCTCGATTTAATTCTGCCGTATTCTATGGGTGAGTTTAAAATAGACAGACACGCGACTTCAGCATACAATGTTTAATTCATATAAACATTGAGAACAAGTGAAACCAGTTCCTAAAGCTCTTTCTTTTCTATAGACCGTACTTCCCCCCCCCCCCCGACAATCCTGCGTAAGGCTGGGGGAAATTTTGAACAGGTTGTACCGTATATCCGTGAGATTCTTCGCATATGCCGTGTGCTTAACGTCGAAGGTAAGGAGCTGCATAACGTGAAAGGCCTTGTCGGACGAACCTGTAGGTGAAGATGCGGATGTTTGCCCCTCAGAGATGGAGATATATGCTGAGACTGCGACAGTTTCATACCACCTCGCCGAGTTCAACAAAGGAGCAGGTAGCCCTTGTCCGATTACTTCCGAATTCAAACGTCTCCGCAGATCGGATCGACAGTCGTCTCGAATAAAACGATCTTACGGGATATGCAGAGCGCAAATAAGAAATCAGAGAAATTGCATAAGAAGCCAAGGCTTGCCGCTAATGAAGCGACAAGTGTACTGTCAATGAGTTTATTGGCGATTCCAAATTGATACGTCCAACAACGCATATCCCACAAACCCGACACCCACCAACCATGCTCCAAATGACGAACCTCCCAATACATCTACCACGTTAGAGAGTACCAGAATTCTTGGCACGACGAGGTCTCTCGAAGGCTTACATAGCGCACCTGCTATCGCGAGTCTAATGGACAGCGATGAAACATCTGTCGATAGCGCAATGGAAGAAGCTATCTAAAGATTCGAGGTATCTGAGTGGCGCTGTCCCAGACGAAGCAACAGCATCCTCAGCTGAGACTCTCTATCAAGATTCTCCTTCACTGGTTATTCGATAGCCGAAGGCCCCCTTTCAAAGTATACAGTCCGAACGATATTCTTGCGCGGCAAATCATCAACTTAACTCCCCTACTTCTATCGAAAATCGATATTGTTTGCGCTTCGATAAGATTGAGCAGCTGGAGAGAAAGCCTCGGGCCAAAA
This sequence comes from Rhynchosporium agropyri, assembly GCA_900074905.1. Taxonomy (NCBI): domain Eukaryota; kingdom Fungi; phylum Ascomycota; class Leotiomycetes; order Helotiales; family Ploettnerulaceae; genus Rhynchosporium; species Rhynchosporium agropyri. Next base: position 521,855 of record FJUX01000012.1, on the reverse strand, counting down.
TCGGTAGATACGAGACAAATAATCATTTAAGCACAATTTGTAAACCTATACATAAGCTCTCATATAATTTAACTTCGTACCCTAACATCAAAGCACGGCAGATCAGGTTCCCTACTAGGAGATTCAAAGCTCCAGCAAGTTTTCTGCTGACGCGAGGCATGCTTGCTTGTATCCTGCACGAGTTGATTGAACCTTCGAATAAATGTAATAGAAACAACTTACCTTAGGCACCACATTACTTGCAGCAAGGATGAGTCGTTTTAAAATTACTCAGACAGTTCACTAGGGACCAGAAGGGTTGCTATATCCTGCTGGACAGCTGGGGGTATATTAGCGTGGACTTAGCCCCGTGAACGCACCACATTCCATGGTTGATTAATGAGTTAAGTTAGTAATGATGGGCATCCCAAGAGTTTGGACTAATTATGCGAACGCTTGGCACTGCTTCTTCCCCTTTCGTGCACGTAGATTTTTCGCACTCGCTCACTCTTGTATAACGGCACATAGAATAACCTTAATGTTGATGAACACATGTTCTGGTTAATTCATTTAGTGAGGTTTTCATGTGGCTTAGTATTGAGCGACTGGTCCACGGACAGACGTGGATCAAGCTTTGATCCAAGACTATGATATGGCTGCGCAATTATTGTTTTTCAATATCATAATAATCAGACTACCATAGCACTTCAAGCGAAGGAGCACTTTGGTAGTAGCCCTTAGAAACATTTGGCCCACTATAGTTGCAGAAGGTGATAATAAGTCCAATAGAGGAGCTCTCGTTATAGGCTACTCTCTACTGCGATTCAAGAGATACTATGCAGTAGTTGTAATTGACCTACTGATGAGACCTTCTAGGAGCCTATTTTAACTACGCTCTTGTACAATACGAACCTGTCAACGAAGTTGAGCTTTCGGGGACGATTGACGATGGATAATGGATGACCTGTGAGAATTGGGCTGGAAGGAGCAGTGTTATTTGAACGTTGGGCCGTTTTGTATCGAGGAAGATAGCTTAAAGTCTAGTGGTCGTGGCAGACGCGGAGGAAGAGGACTATTTACACGCCGAAACTTATTCTGGTTCTGTGCTATACTATAAGGAGCTCGGCCTTCGTCGCGGCTTGAAGACAATAAAGTCGAAGTAAAGCGTGAAGTGGCCTGCTTCGTTAGCATGAGTAAATTGTTAAGTGCAATCTAGTATGAGTGTAAGGTACCTATCCACGACGCATTATAAGAGGTATGGTAGCATATCACAGAATGAAGCCATGATCTCGTCCTGTTTGTTTCCCACTTATCCTCTGAAGTAGGAGACGAATCCTAAGATGTTGGTGGTTAGCTTATGACTGAGTAAAGATCTCACGTCTGACGATTTCCCGACACTATTCCTGTACCGGACACCATTTATTATGAGTTTAAGACTGCTACATATGAATTAACTTGAGTTGATCAACTCTAATCAACTTAGAGTTACTCAGAGTATACTTAGAGTAATACTTACTAGAGTAATATTTAGCCTACCGCTTTCATTTTACTTATGTAAACTTTATATTATATTGTAGGCGGTAAGCTAAGTATTGCGCTTTATGGCTCTTTATTTCGTCTATATTTCGTTGTAAAGTTTGGCTAATTTGTCATTTTACCCATATAAAAATCCTGCGCGGACATCTCAGGAAGCGAGGTACCAGCCTTAGCCTGCGAGGCAGAGGCGGAAGTGATAGCCAATTGAATGGTTAGAAGAAATGATTATAGATTTAATTGATGGAAGCAGGTGAAATATCAAGATGCAAGAGGGCGGCTCGCATTATATCGGCCCTCTTTTTATTATTCCGGCCCCCCCCCCCAACATGACCAAAAAAATTAACTCCATCAGATATTGGTCTTGAGTTATAAACATTACTCGATCAAGTTCATATGAGCTTAACTCTAGTAGCCTCTCTTCGATCATACCTCAATATAGCCCTAATTCGTCCATTCGGCTTCATTTTAGAATGCTACTTACTAAAAGCATAGCCTTATAGAACTGCCTATTGATTCTAAGTTTTTCAAGCTAGTTCCCTTAAAGCGTAACCCCCTAGAGGTAGGAGCTTAGAAGCGTTGAAATCGGGGTGTATCACCGGAGTTAGTAAAGGAACTAGAGGAGCATTACGTGCTAGAAGTGCCTAAAGCGTAGCGAGCTATTATTAAAAGTGTAAAGTATCTTCTAGAACAGACCGATCCCGTTATAGAGCTTCGACTTAGGCCTTTAATTACGTACTTGGTGCTATAATTACTATAATATCAATTACAGAAGGTAGTGTTTAGCCGTCGTCTATAATGGAGCTTCCACCGATAGTAGCGTGTTTAGCGCATTGATTATTTTTCACGTTCATAGTAAGGATCAAACCCTAGCTGATGTATAGGCCTGTGCCGACTCGTGCTCGCTTAATCTATATGGTGTAGGGTCACGGGGGGGAGCCGAAATAATGCGAGCCCAAAAGGGCGGTCCTAAGTTGGAAAACTTTGAACGAACGTAATTCTCGGGTTTAGAACTCCAAAACCTGCATTTCATTTCCACACCACTTATTGAAACATCGTCTGCTAGATCTCGACACTCCCGTCAACTCCATGAAACACATGTGGCAGCTGCGATCTGCTTGCAGGTCAGGTTCTTTTAAAATATTGCTATAGCAACACTACTGGACGTTGGATTTCAGAAGTACGTAGAGGAGTTGTGTTCAAGGGAGAACTGAGGTGCAATAATGTTGCACCACGGGCATGATCTCTTCTCCCAATGTGTCGCCATCAAAGAGGCAAAACATGTATGGCAGATACAACGTAAACATTGCATACATGCGCAGGTCTTTGCTCTACTGGTAGCCTTTGCACAGGAAGCACATGTTGTATTTGATATACCGAGGGAAGCCCCGTAGGCATGTGCTGAGCTAATGTGACGATGTGTTGGGTAGGTCCAATAGTTATCTTCATTGGGCTTCTGTCTGCTTTTCAAGACTCCGGAAGTAAAACCAGTTGTGGCTGGGATAACAAGGCGAGATAATTGAGGCTTCGTGCCTACTGTATTACAATTGTTATCCGTCGGATAAGGCTGTGGCTACAGCTGAATTAGCTTTCTTTGCCCAAGAGAGCGCTCTTCTCCACTCGTGTTATGTCAACTTGCTTGCGATTTCCTGCCCGAAATAGACTTGTCTCTATAAGTCTCTAAGGGTTTTTTCGTCCTTGCGAAGTATGGGTCCACGCGCTGAGTATCTCCTGGCATGATTTTAATAGTAGATATCAGTGACAAGAATTCTAAGAGATTTGTGTAAAATATTCTGCCCGAAGAGGCTCGGGATCGAGGCGAGGTTATATACATATATATGTCTAATATGAATGCTTGAATAGTTGTAGATCAACATTAATATCTCGGATTTGTATTTTAAATCAATTACTGTGGGTTACCAGTAGGCGATTTCAAGTTAAGTAGCGATTTTCCTTGCGTAGCGAGACGCATCCTGTAAGGAGACAAACCATAGGTACTTCAAGTGTTTGCTTCCGCAGGACACTTTCTTTCCCTGACTGTAGGCTAGCCCTCGGGCTTAACAGTCAGGGAACTGGCTATTATGATTATTGTTGTCTGAGGAAGCCTCGCTTATCCAATTTTGGTGGCAAATGGGTGACCAAGAGATAGCCGAGCCTCGCCAGGCATTCAGGCAACCAGCCATCCTAAAAAACCGGACATCTGTAAAACACCGATTCTCCAGTGGAGAGGAGCGGGAACCGACGATTGTTCGCTCCTTTTGTAAAAAATTGCTGACGGCAACTTATCGATGACAGCCCCATCTGCGAGCTTTTTCATTCGTTCTACCAACGTTTCCTTATCATCATCAGCATACACCTCTAATTTCAGGGTGGTATGGTGGGTTCTGGGGCATGCGACACCGACGATTGAAACTTGTTGTTTTGAATTTGATGGAGGTTCAATTCTATGTACGGAGCAGCTGTATATATAGGTAATTACAAAGTCTACTCCTTAGTAGATATACTACCAGCCTCAACAGTGAAAACTAGCCGCCTCAACAGCTGAAGAGTTTTTTAGTACTAGCAATTAGTACTTGAAATCTCTTCTAGTACTAAAAATCTCAACTGTAAGCGTACTCCTGTATCCGTCGCTACTGCTGTACTGTAGTTACAACAAACTGATTCAAATTGTAGTTGGTGCTATCAGCGTATACTTCACTCATAGTAAGCATATTCTCGCTAAGAATTCTTTTCTTATCACTAGCTTTCGGAAGGTTGCGATAGAGGCTTCTTAAGACCAACAGTTCCTCTCATACTACCGTCAGGTAGCACTTCCAAATCGCCCATACTGCTGTCATAAATAACGTGTTAAACCTTCTCCTTTCGTGCCCTTTACTGAACCCCAAGGCCATCAAGGCAATCATTTCATTCATGTTCATTGAGAAATTCATGGGCTTGTTAGGCCCTAAGCATACCCACATATTCTCTAACTCCCGCCACACAGCCTTAGCTGTCTCACAGTCAATAAAGGTGTGCTCCCTTGAGAGGATGTAGTGGTGGATTGGACATGCCCTTCTCCCTTCTGGCAGCCAGTGTGGCTCACTCCGTCGTGAAGGAGTCTCCTTAGCAGGACCCCGGCTTGGGTATAGCTATATATTCCTTTGCAGATCTCCACAGTAGGGTCGTGAATGTATTCCTACTTTCAGTCATCATTTTTTGTGCTGCGGTAACTCCTACTGATCTCTCAGTGTAATCTGCAACATAATGATACCTGTACCTCTCAAAAGCTCGTAGAAGAGTTCGATCAGAGCAATCCAGATGAAACTCTTAACGGATTTGCTTTATACTACGTGTTCGGCCATCTCAATAGCCTGTAAACCACTTGATTTATCTCTTGAATTTGTTCTCGAGATATCTTTGGGAAGATACCAGCAGGCTTTGCTCGTCGATCGGGTTTATCGAGGAAATACTTTGCCGAACAGGGCGGTATCTTCAGCTTTCGAGCAGCTTGACGAACTTAGTAGCCTTCATTCAAAAGAGTTTTAAATCGCACTCGCATTGGGGTTTCATGTGGCCAAGGCATTTTGACGATGTTTTTACTAGTACTAATTACCTAGGGGTACGCATTTTATCAATTAAATGTGCATAGATTCATTGAAACCAACAATTTCGAACACTGTTAAATCAACCTGGTAAACCCACAGATCAATATTCTGCCAGAAACCTTCAAAAATGGCGAGAGTTATCAACATATTTGGATAGCTTACCAGAGATCTTAATATAGTATCCATTGTCACTGTAGACGTACTACCGAAAGCAATACATGAACATCCGAGACAAACAATGCAATTCTTTGAGTCGAAAAAATTGTCACCAGCTCAAGTTTGTTACAAGAAAACGACATATGATATACTGGGCAGCTCATCCAAGGCTCGGATATGGGCAGCTAGAGTGTGTTGACCTCAATCAGGAGATCTGACAAACCAGCAAATACCGACTAAGAAGGCTTGAATTTTATGGGCAACTTGTGCCTTGCTCCGATGGTGGAACCCTCCACTGTATCCATCGGATTCCTTACTTCGGGGTTCGTGCATTCGCTTGTGAAATTGGTATATATAGCAGCTATCGCATATTTCATCGCTTTATCATGGTTAGTGTGTTACTTCAATTAAGGTTTCATGACTTACAATACATTGCGAAATTACTACCGATACACATCTTACTGCCACTCCCAAAAGCCCAGAGCCAACGCTTCATTTCCGGAGTAGCATTGAACCAGCGCTTGGGTATCCATTCATTTGGCGTGGGGAACACATTTGAATTATGATGTCGGACATAAGCAGACGCTTGCACTACGACTCCAGGAGGAAGATTGTGGCCTGCCAGGTTGCAGGGTGGTGAAGGGATAATGCCACGCTGACCACCATCAGAGGCAGGGTAAAGTCGAAGGGTTTCCAAGACAATTGCATTCAATAGAGGAAGATCGTCGAGATCTCGAGGATCTGGAAGCACATGAGGCATCTTGGTTGGGAAACAGATTATCGTTGACAGAGTATGTAGCACCTTGCGGAATTCCTCTTGAATGTTTGGATGCAGGGATAGCTGAAGGTATAGCCATATAAAAGCATCCCCGGTAGCCTCCAGTGCGGCAGCATTAAAATCCAGCATATCGCTTGCGATCTCCGGAATATGACGAGTATGCTGGTCCGTATATTCGTTAATCTTTTGCCCTTCTAAGTCATCGTTTTCACTCTCGCGAAATGCGTTGTATATCTGCTTAAAGACTACAGGCACATGTTCAGGTGCCAAATCTTCTCCCTCCAGAACTAGCTTCTCGGCGTCGAAACATTTCTTTAGCATCGAGTCTTCCAAATCTTTCTGGGCCTGTTTAATATGCGAAGGCACAATACCGATTCCTAACCAGCTCGAAAATGACACCAATAAGTGCAATTCGCTAATGCAGAACTGGTATGGTGCTTTGGCAAAGTATTTTTCTAGGTAATTTCCTCTTTTTCCCCTGTTATTAATGAAATTGCTAGAGACTAACGTTCCGAACTGATAGGATTGGAGAAGATCAATCGAATAGGCGCAAGCAAGGGGGTGAATATCGATTTCGGCCGCTGAATCTGCAGCCATACAAATCGTAGGCAAAAGCCTTTTATAAATGATTGAGGAAATAGCTGATCTTAAACTTGGCGATGTCCAGATTTGGGATAGTGTGAAGAGGTTTGAGAACATCCGTCTACGAATTGCATGTTCTTGTTGGTGAATTGTGCTGATCATATTTCGAATGCTGTTAAAAGTCAGCCTAAAGAGCATTTATTGTGGAGAGAATGTGTTTACCCGTAATTAGAGAAGCGATTGACGTAAACCTCGGCCTTGTCGAATCTTCCGTTATAGATTGTTTGGAATCCTTCGTAGTAATTGATACTGACCTCATTTGGGCCTATCCTGAGGATCGGCCCTCTAATCTGATGGAGACGACACAAGGTCACATGTTCCCGTCCAGTCCAACGAACATAACAGATCCAGAGAGAGCTGATAGGCGATATGGGGTGTGCTGCCGGTATCTTGGACAGTGGTGCAAGATGTAATGGTCGAATAATATAATTAGCTAACATAATTATTCCAGCAGCAAGTAGTATAGCACCGCCCATAGGTGATACCATGCTGGACACCATCGTCTTAAAGATTATGTGGAATTCTCAGCTGGGGCAACGAGTAAGCTCTTCCAGGAAAAAAGGGGGTCGCAGATTGGGTGCAGGGAGTGTTTCTGGACGTTGAAAGTGCTGTCTTGACTATAAAAAGGTGGTGATCATAAATTCCCGTTTCCACGTGCGTTTAATCAGGACAAAACAGTGAAATGCTCCAATTGAGCTCTCGTTTTCTTATTAAGAAGCGTAGGAAGTCTATTATTATACAGTAATTAGCCGGTAGTGGATGATATACACCTGAAAAATCTTTCCGTACTCGGTGCATAAATGAGCTGAGAATTAAGACAGTGGCTAACGTGAATGGCAATAACGCGGATAGTTTTCTCTAACGCATTTGTGAGTGCGGCAAAACACACGACTAATGAGGCAGTTCTTGACGCACCCATACCGGAACATTGTCCCGCACGAACTGCTTTAATAACTCCAGGTAGTTCGTGACGCCCTACCTGTTACTCTGTGTTCTGAGCTACTTGGTTTCTCCGTGGGTCTGGACCTATCCACACTCGCCACAGTGTGTTTGCAGGGCATATTCGGTTAGACTCGACCCTAGATGTAAGCCCTGTCAGGTTCAGACCCACGGAGAAACCGAGTACTTCTCTGCATCTACTTGTACTTGGTTTCTCCAGAAGTCTGAACCGACAGGTTCTAACAGCTTGGCTTACAAGGGGGTTTCGGCTAATAGAATAGACGGAATCGAGAGAGAGAATTCCAGAATTCACATATTTGTAGATGCGGTAATTATACTTAGACAGTTTTTACCTTGATTTCGCGGCGTATGCTTAGCGCCCGGAACCTTAAATATACGATTAGCCGAGAGCACGTCCTGCGAATATAAAGAGAAATATTCAGGCTAGGAGGGAATAAGCACTAAAAACGAAAGCGCGAGCAAGTCACCGGTATTAAAGAGATTACAAAGGCTCTCCGTCGTGATAATCTTCTCTCATCCCCATAAATAAATCCGGTAGGTTCAGGCTTCTGGAGAAACAGAGGAGTTTGAAGGGATCTGTAAGACGAATTGGATGACGAGCTAAGGCCTAGGCGAATTTCGTGGGGCTCCACAGCTATTGACCGGGGCGTGGCAAAAGACACACGCAGCAGCACTTAAGGTCTGCTAAGGACCTGGGCACGTACAAGTCACCTGACCCTCTGCTAATCGGACTAAACAATACTTAAACGCTATACGGAGGTCCGGCGATTAATTATTGTCATAGAGTAGCAGGGGGCTAGAAGACTTTACTATGAATCTTAATATCTCTAGAGTGACTTCCCCGTAAATAACCTGCTAATTTATTCCCACCTATACGAAGTAGACCTGGTCACTGCCATATATAGTAAGTCAACCTGACCCGTTGCTAGCTCTATGCGAACACTTAACCGCTGCACCATCGTACCTCTGTACACTGATGGGTCTCGAACGGTAGACTTTGATTGGCTGACCAGAAATGAGCCTTTTCAGAAAGGAAGGAGCTCGTTGAGAGCAGCGAAGAAAACTTCTATATGTACAGCTGGGACCTTCCAGTACCGCATTAACCCTCAGGAGAATCCTCCATCAACATGTGTCTGTTTTGTGAAATACTTCTAGCAACCATAGGTCCATATGTATACTGTAGAATTTTGTTCGCATGGCACTGACAATTTCTGTAGCTTGACAGGCAGAAACATTTCCCGATTGGGCAAAAACTTGATTGAGGCTGGTGGGTATGGGAAAGTGGAGACTAGATGGCCTGTACTATGCGGAAGAGAATTTTATATAGTTATTATATACCGAATAGAGATCCTATGACCTTGGGATATAGACCCGACTTAATCGTTGCGAATGCGAGGTCCGAGACACCGAAGTGCATGTGCTTGATCAAACAGCGTTCTCAATGGATAGTTCAGTCCTCAACGAACCGGAAGTACTATACCCATACTAATGGTTCTCGATTTTCTTTCTCAAAGAACTGAGTGGACCATACTAGCCAGGGCAGAATCTTGCCAACAAGTAGTACAATTCTGAAATGTGACTTTTTGGCTGCCCCTTCCCTCGTTCAGGGAGACATAATTGCTCAGGTCTTCTTTTAATACTCAAGTCTCAAGACCCTAGGGGTTGCATCAGAACTAACTAAATAAGCACATGGTCCGCCTATACAACAATAAGAACAATATTGATTCCTGGATGTTGCAACTAGGGCACTCCAAATATCTCCAAGGCCAAACAAAGCAACAATCCTACATACGGTTTCCCTTGGCAGCTCTAGATTCCTCCCAGACAATTCGATATTGCCAAGTGAAGGACATGCTCTTTCGCAGAAATCGAGAGCTTTGTGCGTGTAAGTCTTCTTGACGAGATGTTAGCGACATTTTTTCTATTCGCCTGTAACATAAATTGTCATACTACGCTCATTTTGCACTACATAATTTATTGAACCTGGAAATTTCTCAACCCAGCTTAGAAAGCCTCATCCGTATTAGCATCCTCTATACCATCTAGCAATCCTGATAAGCCCCCGGTGAAGACCACCTTGTCAAAATATTATGATCAATAATATCGCCGTCGTCGCTGAAGTATAAAAGATTGTAATTGTTATGTATGACACATCTCAAAGCTACACTAAAACACCGTGTAAATACCTGTAGACAATTCAGCCCAGGCTCGAGTACAGCAACAGTGACTTTACCTCCTGCTCTTCCTGTTGCGCATACTATATCTCAAAACTTTAATAGGAATCTCTGTTCTAAGTGTCTGTGTAGTGTTTCTTGTCGATCTCTTCGATAATGTAGTCGGTGATAGTTGGCCTGCTTTGACTGGCTTCGAGGCAAACTTCGACTGAGTTGCGTTGGCATCTTCGTTTTGCTTCGCGCGCCGCCTAGTGTTTGGTTCTGTGGATCCCACGATTTTAGAGGCACGCATCGAATTCCAAATGCTTTGCGACGACTTTCGCTGTACCATACTCTCATCCTCTATTCGCTTACGTAGCTGTTCAATTTGCTGCTCTATATCCTGCGATTCCTGATCTTTTTGCTGCATTTTTCCCTCATAAATAGCTTCGAGCTCGGCTGTTTTCTGACACTGCTGCTTTAGGAAACAACTCCACCTCAATTCCAGCTCCTTACTCATAACTTGTTTCCATGTATCTAGGTCCTGCTTCTCTTGACCTAGTTCTCGTTCGAGCGCGATCTTCCAAGCAGGGTATCGAGATACCGTCCCACGCAGATCCGAAAGATCCCTCTCTATGGTTTTGAACTTTTTGCCATCAATTATGAGCTTATTGTTCAGTTCTAAGATGTGCCGTTTTAAAAGCTCGGTTCTTTCTCTTAATTCGTTCATTTCGCTAGTCAAACCGGTTGCATTAGGCAAGAATGTGCCTTGGTACTGAGTGGCATGCATTCTTACAACTTCTGGGAGGAATGGCGGCTGCATTGTGAGGGAGTATTAAACAGCTGCTCTGCCTATGCCTGGGTACTTACATCTAGAGGCTTGCTATATATGCTCATATACTCATATCTGCAAGATTAGCACGTACCATTGCAACTCGTCAGTGGTTCGCCTTGGCATTATGAAACCGACTTGTCGACTAACATAACATAACATAATCGTCAGGGTCGCCTTCCCCCAGATCCATCACCTCACTACCCCCTAACTGGTAGTCGGTGAAAGTGATTAGTCGTAATTATTTGATTAGACGGCACGTGTCATAGGCTTTCTGATCTCTTGGTGCCTCGCAGGATTCAGGAGAAGAATTGTTATACAGACCAGGCTGCATACTCAAATGATGTAAGCCATGAGGGATACTGTACATGACTCGGCCCCAAAATCGGGAAGGCACAGGTGGAGCCAGGCCTGGGTCTGGATCTGATGGGAAGTTTCCTGGCGAATACAACTGAAAGAATGGCATGAGGCTCGGAGGCTTTGGATACCCAGATCCAAACGGTGGTATTAATATTGACCCCTACTATCAAGACCTCAGGATCATAACAATTTTCATGTGGCAGAACGACTACCAGATTTCAAATTTTCTAGAAAATCTAATGGAAAGTCCCCAGCACAAAGATCTAGGCTCGGATATGACTCCCGAAGATCAGGCTACAACATGAAAAATATCCGCCCATCGATATTCTTTGAAGCCATTGATACACTCTACGACGGCGATACGGCAATCTAGCTAGATTCAAACACGACGTTCAGATCTATCATGGACGATCTGTTACCTCCGACTCAGGGATTTCTCCCACTGGCCAATCGGAGCTCCCATTAGCCAATGGTTTCGTTTAACAAGGATCGGAGACTCCAGTTGAGGGATGGTCTTCTATGACAGAGAAATTTCAACACTTGAAAAGTTTACAACGACGACTAGCTCCAGTTTCGCTCGGGACTCGCTTACTGTCGGAATAAGCAAATGCCTCGCACAAGCAAACGCCTGGCTTTTTTGCAGCCAAAATGCATACCAAAATCAGAGGCTTTCAGTCGGAGTATTATTTATCCGCGTATCCACTTTATGGGACCTCGCTTGAATAGTTTTGGTGTGCATTTTGGCTGCAAAAAAGCGAGGCGTTTGCTTGTGCGAGGCATTTGCTTACTTATATTCCGACAGTAAGCGAGTCCCGAGCGAAACTGGAGGTGACCCGGCTAGTACTAATTGAAGGCAAGTAGAACCTCGGGCGATGATAATACAATAGATATAGGCTAGTTTATAAGAAGGAGAAAGAAGAATATTATGATTTAGATATAATATGTTTAGTCCTACCCATTTGCCCCTATTTTTGAAGATTTTTTGATAGTATATCATTTCACGGGTGGTTGCGTAACCTTAGCCTCCTGGTGAGCTACTCCTATGATAATTCTATAATTACAACTGCAGTTATACGATTACGGCTATAGAGAGTAAATAATAGTTATTGACATCTGATAATAGATAATTACTAATTGATAATTGATATCAGAATGATTTATCGTACTTATAGAAGTATAGAAGTATAGAAAGCAGTAGGAGTAGCGCTATAGTACTATCCCCACTCAAGAAGGGAGGTATTCCAGCACTCCGATGGCTCGGTGTTTGGTTCGACAGACAGCTCAAGTTCAAATAACACGTAAACGTCCGGGCGACCAAGGCTCGGGGAGTGTCCTACCACCTGCGTACTCTCGCTAAGACCCAACATGGACCCCCGGCAGTATCCCTCCGGAAGGCACTCATAGCCTGTGTACTTCCCTCGGCCTTATACGGCACAGAGGCCTGGTATGGCGGCCGACGACAAGCACCAGATCAGAACCGACAAGGACGAGCCGACACAGTCAGCTGTAGGCTCGGTGGGCACATCCAGGCAGTTGAGAAGGCCCTTACGATCGTTCTACGAGGCGTGCTCCCAGTGTGGAAGACTACTCCGAACGTCGTCCTCTTTAGGGATGCGGCAGTCTCCTCAGCAGAGGCGGTACTAGAGGAGGCAAAGCTGCGCTTCGCCATGCGACTTCAGACAGTTCATGAGTATCACCCCCTCGTACGGCGAATCACACCCCCAATCATCGCCAGAGGAAGAGGAGCTAGGAGACCACAAGCCCTCAAGACCAAATTACAGCGCCTCAGTACACTGATACCAGCCGCGCCACGACAGAAACTTCGCATGCTACATTTCTCAATTTCTCACGAGGCTGCCGAACAGACCCTACAGGGGGAATGAAGAAAGCAGAAGCAGCGAAGGTGTTTAAGGAATGGTGGGCGGAACTCCCACCGGACGTGGTCACGATCTTCTCAGACGGATCGGAGCAATACGACAAAGGAGTGAAGTATGCCGGGTATGGGTATGCCATCTACCAGAACGGCAAGGAACTTCACCACGGGCAAGGCTCGATCAACACACTCTCTCATGTCTTCGACGCTGAGGCGATCGGAGCCTGGGAAGGCTTACAACGCACCTTGAGAGACCCCACTCTACGACACAAGAAGATTATCCAGTGTATCGATAGCACCTCAGTGATTTGGTGCCTTCGGGGCAACGCATCCTCATCCTCACAGTGGGCCTTCCCACAAGTGCCAGGACGCTATGGCAGTGTACGATATATCAGTCCGGTGGTCTCCTGGCCACACGGGTATCGAAGGAAATGAAGCGGCCGACGGATATGCAGACGTCGGCTGTCGTGAACCACGGTGGGATGGAGGACCTGCAGGGCAACCTACAGTCAGTGGTATTCGGTCAGTATACCGAGAGTTGAGAGACGCGGCGCTTAGGGATTGGTGGCACACCCAAGAGGAGACCCTCTCTACCTGGTATTCCAGCTGGGGCCTCACATATACTACCAAACCTCACAAAGAACTGGACCTCCCGAGACCAACACTCCAGAGACTCCTGGCTGCATGGACATCCCATGGCGACTTCGCCTGGTACCACCGGAAGTGCAACCACCCAGAATCGACCAACCTACTCTGCTCCTGCGGCAAGGAGAAATCACCAGAGCACCTGGTCATGTGCCGAAAGGCACAAAAGAAGTACAAATACTGGCCTGATAAGCCTGATAAGCTTGATGTACCTATCAGAAACGACAGGAAGGACGCGAAGAACTACCTTCGGAAGCTCCTACAGAGTCCACGGAAATTCGTTAAATACCTCGACGTCAAGGAGTTCTACTCCAAGATCTGCCCGAGAGGGTAATGGTCACTCGTACCTTCGTACCGACACAGGGTCAGCGCTCTGCCCTCCCAGGGGAAAAATTTCACACATTGCTTTCACCTCTTTCACTTACGGCGTTTCTTACTACGGACTTTCACTATCACCAAAAACAACAAAAACACATCTTTTCCTTTGTCAGCCGGAGACGGCATGAATATCGCTTTCGCAGCAACGAATATCGGCTTCTGCCATAACCTTGTACACCTTGTACCACAACTCATGTACTGTTTCGTATTGTATTGAACACATCTGGCGAACTGTCTCACTGGGAGGAGATCGACGAAGAAGACTGGCTACGGCCAAAACGCCATTGGGCATGATATTGTTTACTAAAGGCACTATGTTTGAATGCATGTAGACTGAGACCCTAGCTAGACACGTCCCTATGCCCTTCGGGAGGCTCAGGAGATGAGCTTTCAGCTCACCTCCGACGGACGCAAATTACTATCATCATCATCGTCATCAGCTATAGTACTAGATGTCAGACTGAATATTTCTACTTCCTCCGATATATTAATCGGAGTCTCCGATTCGCATTCACTGTTTAATCGCTAAATTAGAGAAAAAATTGGCTGAAGGGAGGTACGGTTGACCTATGGGAGATACCCCATATCCCTAACTCGGAGGTAACAGATCGGGACATGTATAGACATGTATACCACTAGCTACTAACCCGAAAACTCCGGGAAGCAGTTCAGGCGAGAGTCGGCCACCTGCAAATATTACTACGCAGGAAGAAATATCAGTGCAGGCAGAGGTCGAAAATTGGATCCAGGAGGAGAAGGAGCCGATCCAGGTCTAAAACGCGGAACCCACTCAACTGCTACGTAGGGCATACTTAGTATGGCCGAGACTTGCAAACTCTGGAACAGGATCCACCTGAGCCCAATTGGGTTCTGAAGTCAATCACATCTGCCTTCGTGCAGGGGATCTATTACCCCCAATTCAGCGATTTCTCCCATTGGTCAATTATTTGGGTAAATACGAATGGGAGACTCCGTTAGGAAATTATTTATATAACATGATAATTTCAACACTAAGTAGTTTAGAAAGACTATGTATCAATCGTGCCGTAGCATATCAAACTTCCAGTAATACATATTGATTGACGTAGAAATGCTATGAATCTCTTCTGAATTAGGGGGGGATCTCCCTGTTCTGCTATTTGCCACTTTCTTTCATAAAATTGGACGATATATCACTTGACGAGTAGCTACAACTGCTGCGCAGCCTTACTAACCTCCTGCCTGTCTACTTCTATGTATACAAATAACTATTACAACTCTTAAACGTTAATCAGAGTAATTAGTAGAGCAATTTTATTTATAGAATTAAAGAGAGCTATAAAAACAACGAAATAACCGAAATTAGGAAAGACATATTTCTACTACACCAATCGGATTCTGCTATTAATCTTCCCTATTTGATAGCTGAATCGGAAGAAAATTTGCCCAATAGGAGGTGGGTTGACCAATGGGAGAAATCGATGAACAAGAGGTAACAGATCGCTAATTGTGACCCGAGGAATGAGCAATAGACAAACCAGCATTGACAGATCACTTAATGGATAACGCTCTAAAAACTGTGAACGACTGCAAGTGATCAACTATGACAATAAAGGAATTGAGTTTCAACTCTGCGAAAAGCGACAGGTCGATAATTCGGGAAGCACAAACAGCCCTCCTGGCTGATCAACAAGTCTGCCAGATTTTGCTTGCCCTGAAACTCAGTTTCGCCCACTTTTGAGAGGGCCCTGAGATTGACGCGCTGTGAAGTGTGGTGACAATTTGGCCATGGCACATGAATAATTTTAGGAAAATATGTAACATCGTGATGATTGAAGCTAGTTTACTTTGATCATTATTTCCATCCATACTCTGGTTTAGGATAGTGTAGCTTCACTTTAAACCTCAATATACCTCTCCTAAGGCCTCCATTCCGTTTGATGCCCAACAGCTTATGACAAGAAAGCTAATACTAAGGCAAATACAATGAGATTTGATATCAACCAGGTTTGTTTTGACGGTTGCCCATGGTTCGTCGATGGCCTCCAGGTGCTCACGGGCGTCGCTGATGACGAATGCTCCAAGTATTGTAGCTTATATAGACTCAGGTATCCATAGCCTCCACAATAGCTTGCTGTATCGCCTTCACAGGGAGATACACAATACGCGGGATCGACAAGTAGTGAAGCTTCCGAGAGAGACAATCCACAGTAACACTCTCTTAGATTCATTTAGCTCTTTTCTGGCCTTGCACAATGATTCTACCGGCTTTACACTTACCGGCTATTTTCGATTGCGACGAAATTATATCTTCCATCACCATTTGGCGCCAGAAGCACGCTGCACCCTTTCAAACATAATGGGATTGTGAATCGACCGACAGAGGAGACATTCAAGCTAACATATGAACCGGTGTGCCCAACCGCTCTCGAAGATGTATTCGATGGTAACTCGGCATAGCATCCGACCTCTTTATATACCATGTTTGCGCTGGAAGTTGTGGGTGAAGGAATCGCGGAACTTTGCAGAGAAGACATGTTTAGATACAGCGTAGTACAAAGAGGATGGTTCAAATTGCTTGCATCCTTCAATTCTATTGAGGGGGAACTCTGTGTTTATGTAGTGTAGACCGCAGTATAACCCTTAATCTCCGTAAAGGTATCTCCGTAAAGGAAAACAAAACACGCAAAATGCATCCCAACTTACCTTCCCCAGGAATAACTATCCTAACCTACGGATCGCCATTTGTCAAATAGCTTGTGTATCATAAATAGTTAACTATTTCCAGCTTGAAGTTCATTT
Organism: Rhynchosporium agropyri; assembly: GCA_900074905.1. Lineage (NCBI taxonomy): Eukaryota > Fungi > Ascomycota > Leotiomycetes > Helotiales > Ploettnerulaceae > Rhynchosporium > Rhynchosporium agropyri. The sequence continues at coordinate 505,201 of FJUX01000012.1, read as the reverse complement.
ATCATCCTACGGTATAGACTAACGCCCAAGATCATGTCAAAGAGAGATGTGTGCGACCAGGTGCTGGGTCCGCTCCTCCTTTAAGTTGAGGTGTAACGACCGACATGCAGACAGGTCTTTGTACCTTTCAAGGATTTGTAATTACAAGTCCAGATCTTGTGTGTTATTCAGTCTAATGCTTCTGCTCCCCAATCGCTGTCCTTTTGTCCTCCTCGTAAGGACTATATACTACGCTCACAGTCAGTGGCATCTGCCCCCATCTCTTGCGAATATTGATGGATTAAGTTCCTTATTCTGTTATCTCTCCATTAACCAGGTTGCCCTGTCACCAAAAATCTGTTATCGTATAACATCACTGAAATTGCTTCTTGCAGTCTCTGGCTGCTGTAGCCTGCAGTTTGATACAAAGGAGTGAGCTAGAGTATTCTTCCATATACGCCAGACCGCCATTTAATATATGATATTCCACAGCATGCCTCGGGGGCCTCTTAGTCTAGGTGTTGGTTCGAGCTAAAGACCATGAAACAGTTAGCTCTATCGACCTGGGTGGAGTTATTTCAACACAGTTCAGCTGTAAACCCACGAGCTTTTTCCACCCGATCTATGGGAGAGCAAACTCCTCGGGCATGCAATACCACTGGCTAAGGTTTTGGGTCAGGTGCACACTAGGCCGAATACTATAATTGCATCAGCTTTCCAAAAAAATTAAAAAATTGCAGGGCTCGAACAGAAATTAGCCACGCTGCTTTGCGATGCAAACCAAAAGCATTCGCACAATCCTAATACTCCAAACTTTCTGAACATTAATAAAAGTTAGAGAGAGAGAGAGAGCAGGAAGGTACGTCGGGGACAGTCTAGTCCTCTGTTGGTTGTCCGCATATGGCGTCTCCGGGCACAACGTGGCTCCCACCCCTCGTGTATAGCTTGATACATTAAAGCGTCTCTAAAGACTTGCAGAGAGCTGAATTGATCGAGTCATTTGAGGGTGGTAGGTCTCTTGCGAGACTATCAGAATAGGGTCTTCATCCAGCTGTTCATCAAGGAGGTGAAACCCTGGACCTACCAAGGGGTCGTTGCCTGCTAGCAGAGCGTCAAGTTGCGTTATAAAATTAGGTAGGTCTGTCATGATAATAGGAGGGCTTGAATTTGGATTGTAGAATTGTGCGAATGTTTTCGGTTTCCATTGCCCCACCATAAAGGCAGCGTGGCCATTGTATGGTTGAGCCATGCAAAATATTTTTTCAGAAAAGTCGATGCATTGGAACAATCGGCCAGCAAATATGGCCGTAGATCACTCGCCCAAAGAGTAAGGCCCGCGGGAATCGCCATTGCTCTCGTTATTGCACCTTTAGCGCCTCTCCTGCTTATAGCACCATTTCCAGAACTATACTGTTATACACCAGTCGATAAGGTACGCTGCTTCCTCCCTGTTTTCCTAAGCTCGAAAGTTCTAAGCAATTGAAGAGAATGGAAGTACCAGTAAACATGTACTTGAACAAAGACAATGAACCTGTACATATGCTCTTGTGAAGTCTTCCATCGTACATACTATCGATATCACGGGCTGAATAAGGTCATGAAAACCGGAAATTTTGTAGCGTCACATAGGGTTGATGGAAGGGTAACATTTTCAGGATTTTAGTTATACTATGGGATTTCCGTTAGGCAGGAATGCTGATAAGAAAAAATCTCAACAAGCTTGTCCACCATCTCAAATTTCAAGACGAAGGCTCGGCACTCACGTAAGAATAGGAACAACAATAAACATGATGACAAAGTTGATGACATGAGCCGAATGCTTCCTCCGACTATATAGATTATGATTCCTCCTCCAATCTCATCTGCAGGTCTCAAATATGGCGAGACTCAGTATCTTTATTGTGTATTCTATGATAGGGCGATTAACGTTAGCCGATGTCACCTTCTCATTTACTAACCAATGCAAGACAACTATCTGGCCGGCACTACATCATGGTGCTCCTACTCAAATGAAAGATCCATTACCAGCAGGACTCTCTTTAAAAGAAGGGGAGACTCATGTGGCACTGCCATTGAATATTGATAATGAGCCATTGGATGGCGAACACCAACCGATGTTTTCAGGTCGAATATGGGCTCGTCAGTACTGCGGGTCCCTAGATGGGACAAATTGCAAAGTTGGTAATTGTGACAATTCGAGCTGCTGGGACAGCTCTGCAGCAAACACAACACTTGCCGAATTTTCTATCAAATCATCTCAGATATACTATGACATCAGCCTAGGTGAATTTGTACAATCGATCTTGTATGCTGGAGACAGACTAATGTAAGCAGTTGATGCACATACGTGCCCAATGTCAATATGTATACTAAACACGCAATGCCCGACGGTATCTTGTTCATCACCACCGCATCTTGGCTTCAACGTTGATGGAAGCATATTATGTCCAGAGGACAGTCTAATGTGGCTAGATGGTACGTCAATCCTCTCCAAACATGTTAATATCGCACAGGTTATCGGTTGTGTTTCCGAGTGTAAAAGGCTTGGCACTAGTCAATCTTGTTGCCAAAATCAATTTAATTTGCCATCTACATGCACAGCCACGAATCCATGGTTTAAAAGAGCATGCCCAGATGCCTATAGCTATGCATATGATGATGCAGCAGCAACGAAATACTGTACCACAAGCGCGAAAGATATCAATATTACATTTTGTCCTAAATGAACCTATAGACAGCGAGGTAATTCTCCGAGTCTGCAAATATAGACTGACAAAACAGCAGCCTGCCAAGCATTTTACGTATGCTCGAGTGAATATTTAGGAGTAAGGGGATTGAAAGTCAAGGAAATTAATGCACTTGAAAGATACGAGCTTAATTGGTGATTTTGCCGATCAGGTCTTTAGATCCGACTAAGTGAAGAAGAGAACATGTGACTCAAACGTTCCATGGAATTAGAAATTATGGAGTCTCGTCATAGATGTTCGAATAGCATTGTCTAGTTACAAATTGCAAGAGGGCTAGGAACTGGTTCCGAAAGTAAGTAAGGAAGAATGACTACAAAGAGGCTTAGCGCTGCCGCAAAGATAATCATACCATATTTATGTATGTTCATGCTGATCGGTTTCAAGAGCTAGCGTGTGATTAAGTTATCAAAGCACGTGAAGAGTATTGCTCTCTTATGGAATCAAATAATTGCCAGCTATCAGAAGAGGTAAGCTAAACGGACAATTAACCGAGCTCCTTGAGTCTTTGTTGCAATGGCCCGTTCTAGCCGCCACAACACTGAGAACACATTTTCAGATCGTGCTCGAACTCGGACATCCCTTTATGATCGTTATTTGAGTTAAAGCTGAAAATTGGTGTCATCGCGAGTCTAAAGATCCTAATACAGGCTCTATATGAAATGACGAGGGCGACGATGACGCGATGATTGTTTTCTAAAAACAGTAAGTTAGGAGAGTTTAGGCAATGTATATTATACATTTACAAACAAAATTCGACAGCAAATTCCAACACAATCATAGAGTTTCTTGAACTCGAAGTACCTATGCTCTGTCTCGTTACGGAGTGCGTCTCGGGACACAGGGACAGAGGTTGGTTAGCTTCCAAGTCTCAAGCGAAGATGCGAAGCAGGGGTAGGGGTGGTAATAAATGGACGTGGCGGAAGACAGCAGATTGCCTCCATGGGTTCTAGATCTCGTCGCTAATTGGAGGTAATCACCTTGATTTGGAGTGTCTCATGGATTCTCGTGTGCCTCACTAACCTAAATATAATATAGCTTAGCGCCTACCTCGAGGTGTGTGGTTTTCATACGATGGGCTTGTATAGCAAGATTAATTCAAAAGACTTGTGTTTGCTGCTATTACTGTCATATAAGTGGCCGCAATGATCTCTTTTCTCTGCTCTTTTGCCTGTTCCCTGATGATGTATGTGATTACGGACGACACATGGCGACTTCGCCTGGTACCACACGAGGTATCATCGCGATGATCACTCCTTACCTGCTCCTGTGGGAGGACTAAGACCCATGACCACTTGATCTTCTGCAGATTCACCAGGAGATCTTTCCCTCGTTGGCCTTCGAAGCCAACAACGCCTCCATGGCTCGATGAAAGAGATGCACATCGCTATCTCCTCAAAAAGATCAAGGATGCAGAGCTTTTTCCACAGTTCCTGAAGATCACGCACTTCTGCGACAACATTTGCAAAAGGCATTGAGCGACTTGCTCAGTAAGACCCTGGGGCCACTGTGGCCCTTTGGGTCAGCGTGGTGCCCTCCCTGAGAAACCTTCTTTGGGAGAAGGAGTGCTACGGCGCTCCGTGAGCTATCAGGCTCATTGTAGAAATTCGATTACGGAACGATTTACATTTTTTCACGGCGCTGGGACGGGTGTATGTATATGGTTGTCGCTTTGGGTCTATGATTAGGGGCGTGCGGATATGGAATGGAATGAGGTGAAGGGAGAGGGTTGTGTTACTATCATTATCCTTTAACAGTCAGTGACCTCCACCTACACCAGGAGCATGCAATCCGTTTCAATTACTCTGGCGTAACCATCTCAACTGGCGGAGATAGGCTTAACTGCCCATTGGGCCATTGAAACTGTCCTCTGAGGCGTTACACTTACTGCTATGAGCCCTTAGCTAGACACGTCCCAATGCCTCCGGAGAGAAAACCTACGCGGTGTACTCTTCTCGGGACTAAACTACGGAGCATCACCATCATCATCAACAGATAATGTTGAGAGAACGACACTAGTGGACCGTGGTCGCTCACTTACCCCTCGGAGCCAACCAGAGCCTAGGAGAAAATGTAAAATCTGGTGTGGAGACATCAAAATCCAATTCTTTGTAGCAGCCTTAGGTTTCAAGGTTTGAGTTGCCACTAGGGTCTCATACCTCACTATAAGAACTTGCCTCTCTTCCATAGTACTAGAAACCAAGTCACTTCTTCCACTCAATTCTCTACTCCTACTGTTTGCCTTCTAAACGTAGCAATATGCCACAGTTCTGAGTATAGGTTTTGTCTTGTTTTTTTGTGTCTTCATACTAGATTAAACAGCTATTAATTTCCGTGAAAACCTTGAATACACCATACTACTTAGAATACCTACTAATAATAGCTATTAATATGACTCGGCTGACTCAGAGCCGACTCGGAGTCAATTTCAATATGGCTTAGAGTTAACTCGGAATTACTGAGTTACATGAATAAAGCTGACAATTCTAGGGCGCACAGGCTAGATACCTAGTGACTACCCCCCAGTATACTACTTCGTACAGGCTGGAAATAATGTACCCTTCAACGTCCGTGCACCCTTGACTCTTCAGAACGCTACACAATTCAGCTTTAGAGAAAACAATTTCATATTGAGTATGACTAATTTAAGTAGTATTCTATACACACGTGAMCCTTTTGCTTTTCAATCAATTTAATAATGGTTGTAGATTGCTATTTCCCATGAGTTTACGCACAGATGTCAAAGGTACGTTTTTTAGGCCATGTACGAAGTACATAGTATTGCATTATCATTGGAGGTAGCCCCTGGTTACAGCCTTCATAGGCAGAAACCCCCAGAGAATTATTTTTCCCCCGTACTAAGTAGAAGGGCAGACCCTTCAAGTAAGAATCTTGGGTAGACGATCAAACTTCAGCGAGTCGACTTCTATATAGCACTGTATAATTGCATATCCGATACAAACGCTCAAATCGCAATACTGTAACCTGAAAGCCATTTAGATATGGTGAAAATAGCAGTAAGCATGTTTCGCTGACCTTTCCCTCTTTGTCGGTGTATGATATAATAAACCTCTCGATTGGATCCTCGCTGGAGGAATCACTTGCAGGCGTGTCAGGTAGTGGCTTTTGTAAGTCTGGTCTCTCTTCCGGTTCTTTTTTTGATCGTCGGGAAGAAGCTTGAATTTAGAAAAGGATTTGATAATCATAATCTTTGGTGCTTAGATCGACAAAAACAAGAGCTGAGGAGACGCACCCAACCTACATATAAGCTAAGATTATCAACGTATAGTAAGACTGTATACGAGTTGAAATTTTCGAAATCAGCCGAAGTAAAAATTGGCTTTGTCATGTTATTTTCAAGTATGGTAAGTTATCTAAATAAGCATGAATATATAAATACATGCCTTATACAAATACTGATAGGTTAATTGTTCTTATCTTAAACCCCGATGTAAGTCGAGAGCTGAACCTAAAAGGCTCGTCGAGAGAGGTCATCAACCGTATAGGGAGCGTCCTGTGGCACCCGTCAGCTATATGCCCCTACTCATTTTCAATTGGTCTGATCAGGGCTGGTAACGGGGCTACTAACCCTGGGTTAGTATAGATACTGGGAGATGTGGATGCTCTGAGGGATCTGTCTCCTGACGATTTGACTGAGAACGTAGCCTTTCTCGGGTCGTCCCTTAGACTCAGATGCACCAAGTACGCTACCGAAATTGTCAGATGGTAGGTTTAAAAAGGTAGATGGTATCGAAAGGGTAATTAAGCCAAAAGTCGTGTTAGCTTTTAGGCGGTATAATGATAGATTCTTTACTTTATCCAAATCATGCTAGCGAATCGAAAGATTTTTTAATTGTAAAGTCTACTTGGTACAGGGGGGAAATAGTCCACAATTCTAGGCCGTGCACTCTAGATACTTCATGTCTACAAGTACGAAGTAGTATATTTTCCCCAGTTCACTGTATAGCATTGCCTTTTTATTGGTGGCAGGCCCTAGTTATAGCCCTTGAAGACAGAAACTCCTAGAAGTGCGCACAGACCAGACTTGGGGACTATTTTCCACCTGTACCAAGTATAGTCATTTGGCTGATATCTAGCGTCACGCAGACGCACTATAGGCTAGAGGGCGCGGTCACGGTCAATAGACCCCGCATACCCCGCTATCAAAACTGATCAAAGCGTACAAATGAAACTGACAAAAGAAAGCTATCGAGAAACATTCGAAAATAAAGAACCAAATCAAATCCCAGTAACTCCATGTGATTCTACACCTGCTTGCAACCTTCCGTTCCATTGTGGTGTCCGTTGCCTCTCACATACAGTGTATTGATCTTCTGAGTTTCTTAGTCGCGATCCTTTGGGAATCGTGAGAGGCGCCTGCGAGCCTTTCACAGCATCGCGCCTCTTCAACCAGACGGCAACGATCGCGACTATAAACAGACCCAAGAAAAGTCGGGATGGGCCAGTATAAGCAAAATTTCTACTCAACCATTTTCTTACAATGCTGGCTCCGAAGGGTCGAGCTATATATACATATACATTTATTGAGTAACAGGTAAGTGGTGTATGTATCTGTTTATGTGATCACCTAAAATCTCAGCATGGACTTAGTAACTACGCGTAGTCAGTCGTCGTGTCGCTAGAACTGGTGTACTAACAAGTATCTCTCAAGGAAATATTGATATACTGCATGGCTATGATGCTCTCCATGAATGCAATGCTTCAAATCCCCACATTTCTCTTCGACTGGGTCTAAACGTGAGACATGGTGGTAGAAACTTCATCTTTACTCGTCTCCCTGGATTTCCGTTGTTTTAGCTCGAGTACACTTGTGAGAAAATTGAGGCAAAAATAATCACCGAATAGAGTACCCCTACATGCGCCAGTACTCCGTCAGCCAAGAATTGCTCTACAATATTAGCTGTAACCAAATAAAAAAGTAGATTCTGGAAGACGCTATTGCTTCGGGGAGTGCTTCAGGGTGTAGTGTGCTAAGGCTAGCTCTGCTCGGACATTTGGCTTCTGGGGCTACCTACGAATATGGGGCAATGCGAATAGACAACAAAATTGCACAAAGACGTGATAGTAGGTGAAGGCTTACGATTAATCTAAGTTTAAGCCTGCTAGGTTATCGGTTGAAGCAGATACAGTATATACAGGCCCACTGTAAACAGGCTGTTGATAATTATCTTGAAATTTGGCATATCTCTTGATCTCTGAGGTTTTAGCACCTATCCGACCATTGATCAATAAGAGGCGGCAGACCTTGCGAAAACTGCTTAGTCATTAAAATGTTACTACGTGTTGCATCCTGACCAGCTACAGCGACAACACCTGGGTGGTGGTCAGTGCTACATTTTAAACGCGGTGCTAGTGGAAATCTACGGCATGATTAGTGTGGCTGAACGTACCGGCATGATTCGTAGCTTGACCTACGATCATCCAGGCAGTAAGATAAGGCGCCTGCGGCGGTCTAGGATCGTTTCCCGAGGGATATTTTTGGCAAGAAGTTGTCTTCAACCTAAAACTGTCTCGGGTCAGTCTTATTCTCGGTATTTAAGGTTTAAACCGTTTCTGTTGATGATCGACAATTGACAATATCCATAACGAGCCAAAGGGGCGTCATATGTGGAGCTAAGTGAGATTGCTGACGAGACTCGGTCACTGTTTCTAATTTTGCGCTTATAGATTGCTCAGCTTACATCTAGTGTATGAATTAGTGACTCGTTGGTCAGCAGCAAACACTACTATATTTGATATCACGTCCGTCCGCGCAGAATTCTAATCCATAAATAAAGTAAAGTATGAGAGGTATACAACCAGTGGCAATACCACTAAGAAGGGGTCAATTATATGATCCTGAGCTACTTCCATTCGTCAATGAGGCAGACACTAGGATCCGTGTTCACACATCTGGCATGTCTTTCGAGTTCAGCGGACCGAGCGGGGATCTTGAGAGAGTACAACAGATATTAACTCTGCAAGGATTGAGTTCTCCACGAGATTCGCATCCAAAACAAGATAGAGAGGAAACTGACGAGCAAGAAGCTATTGATAGGCAATTGAAGACGGAGGCTGGACAATCTACAATGACTTAAGTTGCGACAATAAATACATCAATCCTACGTTTTTGTGGTTCAATGCTTTGTGTGGAATTGTAACGATGTTCCCTTGTTCTATATCCCACAGCTTGTGGTTATCAAACACCTTCTTTCCGCCATATTTCGCCATGCGGGTTGTGCTATTCTTTACGACAAAAGACCAAATTGCCACACTTTTCTAACGCTCTATTAAATTGACTAGTTTGATTGAGTTCTATATTTGAAAAGAAGAAAAGGCTACATTCTTATTATTCTTATTAGTACTTGTTAACCCTCTGTAGAGATTTTAGAGAGTATAGAAGTGAAACTCAGGAGGGCTCGACGTGGTATAGTTTAACGCCTGACGAGTACGCTCTGCAATAGCCGGCAGGCGGAGACGGTTAGGTGGGCCTTATACAAGCGTGACCTGATTAGCAATCACCGGAAATTTTCAGTAGTCTACCGATTACTTTTTAATATTTTGGTTCAAAACACTAATCGATGAATTAATGGATGAAAATTGACTTCTAAGCTCTAGTACTCAAGTAATAAGACAGTTAGGAAAAGAATTCCGTTTGGAAAACAGTTATTTTAGTTGGAGGGTGCTAAATACCGATCATATCCGAGCTTCTTCGTGGAGGCAGAGACCTCGCAGATCTAGGAGCGTACGAAGCACACATTTAATCGTAGGAAAAATACTAGCGCTCGCGACTGTCGCCATGTAGTCGAGCGTGCGCGGGGCTAGAAGGGGAGCTATCGTCGGTGCACCTGGTAGCTATAACCTAAGATTCGGTTATACGGTTCTTATCTACGGTTATGGTTCTTACTTGTAACCGGTTCTTCAAGATAGCTCTCACAAATCATGACGTACAGTTGTCTATTGAATAGATTGGCCATTTCGAACATTACTTGCAGGTCTACAAGCATTCACTACTCTTCATTTCAGGGAGAATCTCGCCCAATCATAAGGGAGCCTAGATTTTTACTTGGTTGTCTTCGTCCGGTTGATCCTTCATGTGTGGGGCTCAACGGAGTTAATCTGTTACTTTACCTCCGAGTTAGGATGTCTCCCATAGGTCAACCGTACCTCCCATTGGCCAATTTTTTCTCCAATTCAGCGACTAAACAGTGAATACGAATCGGAGTCTCCGATTAGTGTATCGGAGGAAGTAGAAAAATTCAGTCTAAAATCTAGTACTATAGCGCTACTGCTGCTGCTTTCCATACTTCTATAAGTTAGATAAATCATTCTGATATCAATTATTAATTATCAATTATCAACTATCAATAATAATTGTTTACTCTCTACAGCCGTAATCGTATAATTGCAGTTATAATAATAGAATTATCATAGGAGTGGCTCGCCAGGAGGCTAGGGTTACGCAACTACCCGTGAAATGATATTTCTGTATCACATGAGACCATCCTTCAACTGGAGTCTCCGATTTGTGTCAACCGAAACCATTAGCCAATGGGAGCTCCGATTGGCTAATAGGAGAAACCCCTAAATCGGAGGTAACAGATCCAGTGTATTTTAGATCGGAACCAAATCCGAATAGTGCACGCATCTGCACGCCAGGCGTGAAACAGGCTTCAACAACGAGTGGCTTGAGACACAAGAGGGCGAGGCTTCGAGGTCGCTAACTAGAGGCAATGCATGTGTCCAGGTTATTCCGTCTAGTGGTTTTCGCTTAGGCAAGCTCTCCGTCGGAGGAATAGATGGCTGATTATGGCAAGCGCGCCAAATTTCAACATGAATAATATTTAATCCCTCGACGTAAAAATAGGAAAACTTGTGGGATTTTCGCGAAGTACTAAGAAATAGTCAAAAAAATTAGTGAAGTAATTTCTAAAGATATCCGATCAATAGAAAACTTATAAATTACTAGTACTGACTCTCATTATTATTTACAGTTCGTATCTTGTTAACTGGCAGCGTGTGTTAAGTCCACCTCTGATCTAAGGCTTACGAATGACTTCCTTCATAACGTCAAGAAACATCTATATATTTGAGCACATACTATTTTATTTTATTTCACAAGTACTCGGTCAGCTCTGGATATCGACCCATCGCAAAATCCAGCTATTTTTGCCCAATATGCAAGTCGCGCCTATCGCTTTTATGTATAGTTCTAAATCAACAAAACGGCGAAGCGCGAGACTTCAAGACAAGAAAGCACGCGATAGCGGTTATGATACAAAAGATTATCTGTTGTCTTCGGCGAGCGAGGGGGTTTCTGAGGGCTCCTGGCGTGCAGTGGCTTGTAGTGCATATATGAAAAGCTGCGCAAAGATCGTGAGCAATCGCTGAAATAAGTAGAAAATGCTTAATGTAGGATATATGACTGCAGAAAGAGCTTGTTTCTCCCAGAGTACTGGAAATACAAGTCACTTCCACCTTTCAAGACCTCCGAGGTGATTCGCCTTGCAACTTTTGGTTGTATTGTTTTGCTGTGCCTTTTACAATACTCGATAGTTTAGCCTAATTCTAGAGGTTATTAAGATGAGAGCTATGACTAAGGGCTACCACTGATAATAAATTAACTCCATGTAATACATTAAGATGATGGTGCTAGCAGTTTAGCGTGGATTCTTCAGTTAGTCGCGACAATTTACCACAAATGCGAGCCTACCTTAGAGGCAGAGGCAGGCGTGAAGGAATGGTTCTGAATGGCACTGAATGATCAGCTCACGCTTCGTGCTTTTAAACGTTCTAAGAATGGAGAATCACCAGTGGATGTCTGTTGAGTCTCAGGTAAGTGAATTGTCACGATAGACAAGAGCTTCCTCGTTAGTTCTTAATCTAGTAGTTAAGTAGGATAGCTCAGCTATACCGTGAAATCCGGTATCGACGCCAGCCTGTCAATTTTAACGCAATACTTACTTAAGTGGAGTTAAGATAAGCATACCTAAGGTAGTCCAAGGGGGGTATTTCAAAGAAAATTTCCCTAGTACAAGTCCCTACATAATGGAACGCTTGAAGTGAATAACGTGTCATCCCGCCGGAGGGGAGTCACTTCAAACACTACCATTTCCGAAGATGAATCGGTGGCTCCGGCACAATTATCCCGTGGACTGTAACACAGAAACACTGGGGCAGAGGGCCGCACGTTTCCCATGCCTTGACTTTTCTGGAACACTATTTTTATACTTGTTTAGCGGAGTTTAGGTATTGGAAGTAAGCAGATATCTTATTAGATAAGAGCATCGCGAGCGCAGAGAGCAAGATACACTTGATCGAAGAAATCTTAGAGTGAGGTGAGAGGGCACTTAATGAGTGGAGATATCTCCGAGTGCAGAGGAGAAAGCTAGGTACAGTATTTGACGGTTGCGGGAGACCAAATTGCATACACGAGTAAATAGATATAAGCTTTGTCGTGCAAGGCCATATACAGCTCCAGAGGTCACATGTACGTACGGAATTAACGGTGATAGACTTGGTTGTTTCTCTAACTAAGAGGGAGCTCAAACTGTACAGATCATGCTCAGTTTGAGCTTACTAATCACTTCCTGCACGCTCTACCCAAACTTTCCTTCCTGATTGGATGCTGCTTAACAACCTTTATTTAAGGATGATTATTCCGTCATGAGGCCACAAGTATGGCGTCGGATAGTGCGTGGAAGTCCCAAAACTGACTTTAGGACCCTAAGATATACCTTCAACTTTGAATATTAAGATACCTAGACTACTTAATATTAATAAAAATTAATAGCTATATAGATCTAAGCTTAATAGTCATTTTATAAGTCCCTAATAATTTTAACTAGTAAAGTGATTCTAATGCAGCTATTTAAAGATAAAAGTCGTATATTCGAGGTCTTGATTTTCCTGCACAGACCTTCGTTGAAGGATTAAGGTGTAAGTTAGGCGGTCAACGAGTTCGCTTAATAGTAAGGTATACACGCCCTGCTCTCTAGAGCTCTCTCGTACGCAGGGGTATATATAGCTAATCAGAAGGCGTTATATTAGGCTTTCCAGCTCTACTACCTTAATATACCCTACCCGGAAGGTTGTTATTCTAGTAATCGTGCCTAATAATTAAGGTATATATAAGGGTGAGTATTCTGCCCTCGACTTAGAAACGTACATTTAGATAATTGATTATTCTTTTATATATAATATTATAAATCTTGTAAAAATCTACACCTTATCTGTATAAATTCTATCGACTTAGCTTAGAAGAGAAATCAAGTTAATCGTATTAGTAGTTCTTTCTTAATTGCGATGTTCAGAGTATGAGAAATTCTTGATATAGGTAAAGATGATTAACAAGTAATTATAAGTCCAGCTCTATTCTATGTTACTTTTTAGGCTACTACTCGCATCATTATCACTCTCTCCGCTGTCCTCCTTATCGTGTTATAACTACCTGCTGTCGCCGTTGCCCCGAAGGCGCTAGTTATTCGCCAGGCAGAATATGCAGGATAGTGACAAGAATTGCTCCTCTACTAGCACGCTGATGTACAGCCAGGGGCCTACAATAGTAGTAATAGACAATCTCTATTCTATTGCTGATTTTACAAGAGAATAAAAACCAGGCAGCCACTGCATTGCTCCGGCTTTAAGTTGCCTATACTAAAAGTTTGTAGCCTTGCATGTGCGCGGCCGCCTCGCTCGCTTCCATCTAGTGTACATCTTTTTTGTCCCGTAACAAATACATTAACTAATTCGATCTTGGTAACGTAGGGTACAACTTTGAAAGATCCTCCCTCTTCCTTCACACTCCTTTGTCCGATCCTCCATTATATTCCACATCGCTCGGTCGCGCAGTATTCCCGCACACAGATCATGGCGCCTAGCATCCAGAATCCAATGGAGGACAAGTCTCAAAAACTTCGGTATGTCCTTATAGAACGTGCTGACGCAATTCGAGTGCTGAGGGAGAGAGGAGAGGGGAGAGGGGAGAGGAGAGAGGAGAGAGGAGAGAGGAGAGAGGAGACTGGGGATTGGGAACATGGCTATAAAGAAGGTGAATTGTGGCAAGAGCAGGATGATGGCATTTCTCCGCTAGACCTGTGAGGAATACATAGCAAAGAAGCGGAAGCCGGGGGTAAGGAGGTCTGTCAATCAGTACTGACGGGACTCCAAGATGCTTTATCGCCGAATCAGCGACTTCTACGTGGGATGCGGACGACTCAGACGAGGTCATGTTATCGTGAAGCAATAGCTCGCTGCTACTCTCAAGTTTTCTACACTCCGACGTGCCTATGTGCTAAGAGAAATCGTTATCAACCGGTTACTACACTGTCGCGCTGCTAAGCTCTGGTTTTCGTACATGAATACGTTGAGCGTTCGCATTACTGGGTTCTTTCAGTAGTGTAAACCTTAGCATAAGGGACTATTGTAGGAGGCAATGAGCTCGTCATTGAATTCGGCTTAGTGTTTCATGTTATTGATAAAAAAACTCAGGCGTATTCATCTATCCGGTGATATTATCATTTGCTCATACGAGTCATACCAATATGTTTAATATATCTTTATATATTGACGTGACATGACACATCGTCAATGCTCAATACCCGCACCAAAATCCTTCTATTCCCGGCAAAGCTACGTATGATCTAGCACTTCCTCAATTGTGAAACGAGACTTTACATTCCGAGTGAGCATGTTCTGGATCAACCCTAGGCTTGTGTTACTTAATACGTGCGGAATGGCTAGGCTTCGACTGCCGATCTCTTTCGCGCTTTGAAAGGGATTTACTCCATAAAGGAGGGTATATAGCAAGATACCGAGTGCCCATACGTCTTGCTCCTTGCCGTTATAAAACTTTCCTGTGATAATTTCTGGTGCTGCGTATGCTATGGGTCTAGTTAGAATTTGGAATCTGATTTCTTCAGTCAACGTACTTATAGTCCCCAGAAACACATCAAAAGGGCCATCATTGATAAAGGCAGCACTTCCAAAGTCAATCAGTTTGACCAGACCGTCACTATAGATAATAACATTCTCATCCTTGATATCTCGATGTACTATCAACATCTCCGTATGTAGATAGAGGACTGCTCTAGCTACTTGAACAAATATGCTCTTAAAATTGCTTTCGGTCTTAGACCCACCGTGCTCGATATAGTCAAATAAATCTCTTCCGGATGCACCATGAGACATCATCTCGATATAGTAGTTTATGTCATCCTCAAAGAAGCCGCACATCTCGACCACGTTCAAATGCTTGTCTCGTCGAAGGAGATAGAGGATCTGGATTTCCGAAGGTAGTTTTGTTCGATTTCTGTCCTCGACCCAGCTGTGAACAGATATTCGACTCTTCGTTACACATTTTAATATCCTCTCAACTCCAGTTCTCGTTAAAATGGCACGTTTTATCCGACCGTAGGCTCCACTGCCGATGTCCTCAATAATATAGAAGTCATTTATACTTTTTCCTGGTAGTTCAGTAAAGTCAGTGCTGTCTCGAGGATCGTTATATAGATCACAAGATGGAATCACTGCAACTAGGGTTTTGAAAGGCCGCGATATACGTCCATATTTATATTGCTCATAATCAGGCTCGATAATACTCTATGACTAGTACTAAACCCTGTATCTTCGTCCGTGACAATTCATCCTGAAATGATGTAGGAATTGAGGCTGTAAGGGTGAGTACGTAATACGCATTCGGCATCCTCGCGCTGCAAACGGGGAGCGGCAGAATACACATTGTAATGAAGTGCTCTCGAAGGAGGTTCTTCAGAGACCGTGAATTTGAGCAGCGTATATACTGGCCCCCTCCCGGCGAGCATTATTCTGCCCCCACCCCCCCACCCTCCCACGTGACCCCAAACAAACTTCATCGGAAATTAGTCTCGAGTTATAAATATTACTCGATTAATCTCCTAGAGATAGGAGCTCAAAGTTGCTGAAGTCGTAGCTTCTAGAATCGTTTTACAACGCCGGAGCTAGTACTTAAGGGTTCGGAGTAACGCAGCGAGCTATTATTAAAGGCGTATATTCTCATCTAGTATAGACTAATCACGTTATAGAGCTTTAAGTTAGGCCTTTACTTAAGTACTCGATGCAATAATTACTATAGTATCAATTGCAGTAGGAGGTAGTGTTTAGTTATCGTCTATAGTGGAGCCTTTATCAGTAGTAGTATATCATTAATTATTTATTATTCATAGTAGGGATCTAGCCCCGGCATTAACTCTACACCTAAGTCTACGCTAAATCTTATGTGCGGGCTCAGGCCCGCCTGTGCTCGCTTAATATCCATGGTGCATTGACAGGGGGGCTAGGAGCATGCTCGCCCCCCCCCTCCCACGTGATAAAAGATTTAAGGCTCCTTCTAATAGTGTATCGGGCTCTAAAACCAAGTCGCTGGGGGAGCTAATATAAGGTGGTGATGCTTCTGGCACATGTGACAATGGGATTCGAGTTCGAGGAAGGTATACACGCCGGAGGTTCAAGAGTAGGAGACTGTGAAAGTACTATACACTCTATCAATTATGGAGTTCTGGCGCTGCCTATGAAGCTGCGTTTTCTGCGATAGTTTCTACCTGAGCACGTGCTTCTATAATTACTAGAGCTATATTATGAGTGGCCCTTGGCTAAGAGTAAGTTTGAATATCGCCTTGAGAACGACCGACATGCAGTTATGCGTTTGATATCCCTTCTTTGACAGCTTCGGTCCCGTGACTGCCAACCGTCTCCTTACCTAAGCCCTTTTGTGGCACCAAGAGCCTTACCTTTCACCGCAGCTTCCCCATCCTCTTACTACATCTAGTCTCATTCAGTCAATTATTTAATATCAAAACATCTCGTCACGTTTCGTTCTAGATATCAATCTATATCGCGTCCCAAGTGACTACTCAGAAGCCTTTTGACGCTTGTCGATATACTCGGTCACCTTAATACGTGACTATATTGCGGATTTTGCGATGAGATCTTCCGCAGGGCGGTAAGACGGCTATGACGAGAATGAGTTTTGAGAAACTCGATGTGGTAAATACAGAGAGTTCTCGGGAGGCCTCAACTGGCTAAGCCGAGCCAGCTTACTCATCTGCCCAACCCGGGCCACCTCATTTGGCTGATCCGCGATGAAGTGATACGTGGGAAACAAGGAGTGCAAAGACAAGGTTGTGAGGGCGAAGGCGAATGATAATGAGGCCGTAAGTAGCGAAGATCATATGGGATACAAAAAGAGTAGTAGCAAGATCTTATTTGGGCATTTGTGGATGTGTTATCAATTATACTGTCATGTGGAACCATTCTGAGTGGTCCATATGGCGCTCGTTAACGACAACATGTCTCAACTATATTAAGATCGGAAAATACCTACTCACGGGAATTTGAATTAATTTAAATAATTCTTCAAACTATATAGTAATAATAATAAATAGTAATAAGTTATTTTCTAATTTCTTATATTTAACTACTTTAGTAATAATATAGTAGAAGTATCTAATCTGATTCCTCGACTTTCTTACTGGAATCTTCCTCCTCTAATAACTCCTTAACTTCTATAATAAGCTCATTAATACTATTCTACTCTGAAAAATCCTTATCCTTATTATCTAATTCCTTAATATTAGTAATAACTACTTAAATATCCTTACTTTTATATCTCTAAGTATTTTTCTTAAATTTAGATTCCTCTTCTTTCTCTAAATAGGCTTTAGTAGCTTTAGGATCTAAAATATCTTTAATAAACTATTTAAAGCCCCTCTTTTTAGCTCTATACTTCTTAGTACTGTCTTTAATAATTTTACTTTCTATTCTGGAGATTATTCTATTTATCTTCTTCTTAAAATATTTATTAAGACTAACTTCGCTATTATCTTCTTTCTTCTTACTCTTATACTTTCACTTTCTCTGTATTATTAGTTAATTATAAATAGTAATAGAGAATAGTAATAGAAAATAGTAATAGAGAATAGTGTTACTTTTAGAATTTACTTTAAGTAAAGAATCTAAATACTCTTTCTTCTTTTTCTTAATCCTCTCTATCTAATTATTCTCTTTATTTAATATAGTAGTACTTAAATATTATTTATTTTTATTTCCTTTAGTATATTTTATAAGATAGTTTTCCTTAGTAGTAAGAAAAGCCTTATTCTACTTATATTCTAAGAGCCTATTATAGCTAGATTAAGCTCTAGCTTTAGTATAACTATATCAATAAGCTTGTAGATATAAGAGATTTTTAAAAATTTGTTAGAAAGTAAACTTACTTCTTAGTTAAGATTACTAACTACTATTAATCTAGTAATAGACTTAGCTCTAATCATATCTCTAAAATTATCGAAAGAAGTTATATTATTAATCATATAGTAGTATTAATATTAGTTATTAACTATCAGTTAAGAGCTTAGAAGAGCTTTTAGCTAAGAAACTATTACTATACTATATTATTATTAATATACTCGATATTAGTTAGAAGAAGAAGAAGAAGTTAAAGTTAAAGTTATAAGTTTAGAAAAAGTTTTAAATATTTAGAAGAAAAGAAGCTATAGATATATTTACTAGGTAAGGCTAGTAACCTTATACTTAACTATTTATAATATTTTAACTTTACTATATACTTAACTAATACGCTTTCTATTTTATTGAATATTTACTTAAATTCTAAATATATAGATCTAAGTCCTAACTTAAAATTTCTAAACTTCTAAAAATTAGGTAACTAAACTTGATCTTAATAAGTCCTTCCCTTTTTAATACCTCTTTTATAATAATACTTAATAGTAATATAACTAAGCTAATTACTATATAATAGTAGTAATAAGCTTAGCTAAGTAACTATAAGTCTCTAGTAAATTTATTAAAATATCTAAACTTTTAGCTTCCATTGCTACTACTCTCTCTTCTATAACTCTAATAAGAAGCGTAAGTATAAGGCTATAAGTAGCTATTTAGCTAAAATAGTAGATATTTCTTATCCTCCTCGAAAGAAACTTTTATAAAAAGAATAGTAATATAAGTTTAAAATAAAGCTAATTGTATACTTACTTATCCTGAAAGTTATTATCTAGTTAGAGCTCTAACTAATATTATATATAGATATAAGTTAAGAAGTAAATAAATTCTTTTCTTAAGAGTAGAACTTAATAGTAATATGACTAACTCTAATAGTAGTTACACTCTACAATATTAATTATTACTAGAAATCTACTAATCTCTTCCTTTAGAAGCTCCTTTTCTGAGAATTAGTTCATAAGATTATATAAGACTATAAAACTAGTTTAAGATTTTAAACTAGTGTAAACGAATCTCTCTAAGAAGCTATAGAATTATTTATTATTACTAATATAAAAAGTAAGTTTTTTTTTATTAAATTTACTTTAAGTTTATATTTCTACTAGTTATTTAACTTAAGTATAAATATAGCTATAATTCATATAAAGTAAGTTATTATTTAAGTAAAGGATATTAAGCTCGTAAGCTAGTTTATATATAATTATCTATTAATAAGATAAGGTAGATTAAGTAGTACTATAATAGCTATGTTATACTAGTTAGTAGTAATATAGTATAATAACGCGATTACTACAAATAGATTCTAAAAGCTCTCTATTACTAGTCTATAATTACTTTACTTTAATAAATATAAAAATTCCCCTTTTCTATATCTATAATATTTTCTTTACTCCATCTACTATTTCGATTATACTTCTTATTTTATATCAATATTTAATATATCTCTTAGCATTCTTTAAAATATCTAAGACTTTTATAAAGAAGTGATCTATAATTTATACTTTAATTAAAGCTATCTACTTATTAAATTAATAAGGATTATATTTAAGAAATTATTAAATACTATATATATACTAAGAATTAGAGTAACGCTCTATACTAATGGAACTAAATTTCTAATTAGTAAAGTAATATATTTCCGGAAATTTAAGCTATAAGGAACTACTCTTAAGAAATATAATAAATATTTAAATAATAAGGAGCTACTTTATTAAATTAAATATCTTTATTATAATAATATAAAATATTCCAATATACTTCTCTATTTTAATTATTATTTTAATTATCTAAATCTTCTTTAAGATTATTAGCTTAGAAGTATATACTAATGCTTAAACTTAACTTACTAATATAGAACTTCTATATCTAAGATAACTCCTAAACTTCTCTAGCGAGCTTCTAATATTATTCTCTAAGGTATAAATAATACTCTTCTTAGATAAACTAGATATCATAAAGTTATTATATATCTCTGGATTTATTATAGTATTACTCTCTAAAGTATATTATTCGAGATCTACTATCTAAACTAGATCTCATTATAATCTAGTTATAGATTCTTAATACTCTTTCGCTATCGATATATAATTAAGAGTCCTAATCGTATTTTATTTATCAATAGTTATAATAAGCCCTCTCGCTTTAGTTTCTAGATCTATAGAGTTATAGATACTTATAGTCGCTAGATACTTAGATTCTCTATTAGCTACTTTAAATAAACTTAAATCACTATTAGTTAATTTTATCTTTATATTATTTGAGAATTTAGCTTCTTAAAAGCTATATATATATAGATAAAAGCTCAGAGACTAAGCTCTTAGGATCTATATAGCTTTCTTATCAATATAAGTAAAAGCTAAGTCTTAATACTTTAAAAGCTTTAGCTTTTAAGACTTCTATTAAGAACTAGAGAACTAAGAGGTTTTAAAGAATATTAATCAATTAGTTTACTAATTAATAGATTAAATACTCTAGTAACTTTAAACTAAGAAGTCTTTTTGATAAAGGTTCTAAATTCGATATTATAGACTATCTCTTTTCTAGAAAGTCCTTCTAAGAGTTATACTTATTTCCTTATAGTAATAGGAGATATAATAACTTAGCTAATCTAGAATCACTTAATTTATTTAAAAGATTTATTTAATTAGTATAATGATTAAGTATTCTTAATACCTTAAGTAAAATAGATTTATAAGAGAGTTATTAGAACTTACGAGATAGAGTATAACTTAGAGAATTTTATCCTAAAGGAAGATTAACCTTATAAGAGAGTCTATATACTATTATAAGTAGAGCTTATAATATAAGAAGGAGCTAAAGAAGTTATAGAAAAGCGTAAGAAGTATAGAGAAAGCTTAGAGATACTTAAAGCAAAGTACCAAGTAGCTAGTATTGATATACTAGTGATATACATAGCTATTTATAGATACATATATAGCTATATATAGATTAGATTAATATTACTACGCTATAAAATTATTAAGTATAGTTTTGATAAGAAATAAATAAGCCTTTATTTGATATATAAATAATCTAATAGCTATAAGCTGAATTTATTAAAGATATTTATAAGCTTTTTTAATTATAAATCATACTAAATAATATTCAACTTAGATAAATATAGCTTAGAGATTGCTTAAATCCTTCTTTTAAGCTTAAGTATCTATAATAGATCTAATTAAGGGAATATAATTAATACTTCACTCTGATTTATACTTGAGTAATAATATCTAAGTTTTTAAATTTAGATACTATATATACTATATAATATAAACTGGAGTAGAGTCCTATAAACCTAATATTATGACTCGAACTAATTATTATTAATATAAAGCTCAAGGCTCTAAAGCGTGATATAAATTGCTAATAGAAGATCTCGACGTTATTTAAATAAGGAGATAATAATTATAATAAGTATAAGAAGAACACTAGGAGAAGATCTCGATACTACTTAAATAAGAAAAATATAATTATAATAAAAAGAATTATATATATATATAATATTAAACTTTGATATATTACTTTATGTTTATTTCCTTAGGAATTTATTATTATTATTACTCAGAATACTATTACTATATATTTAAAGTCTTTTAATATTATTACTTACTATTATAATAAGAATAGACTATTACTTATAGCGATCACGAGATAGAAGTATTTATAATCTTAAAGCTTATAAAGAGCCTGGGCTTAATAATTAGGACATAAAAATATTAAAATAATTTAACTTATATATAGAGTAGTAATAAGAGAAAGATTAGTAATAAGAGAAAGATTAGCGCGAATAGCTATATTAAAATAATAATAGAGAGTAAAACGAGCCTTATAAGTAATATATAGTAAGTCTATAGATTATAGAAGAGCTATAAATAACTTATAGAAAGAGAAAGTGATAGTAATAGTAATAGCAATAGTGATAAATTTCATAATAATTATAATAAAAGTAATAGTAGTAGTTATAATAATAGTAGTACTAGATATTCTATAATATATTAATATATATTATAAGTATAAATTCTTTAGTTATATATATATATATAATAATTATAATGTTATTTGAAGAAGATAATTATTATTATAATAAAAAAGAGACGTACTTATAATATAGCTATATAACTAGTTACTTAATCTCCCTCTATTACTAGAATACTACTTTGATTATAACTTGCAGTTTCTCTTACTTACTACTTATTATTATAATAGAAATAGGCTATTATAGATTAACTATAGTATATATTAATCACGCGGAATAAGGTCTTATAGCCCTAGAGCTTATAAAAGATATAGCTTAATAGGTATTTAAAAATAAACATTAGAAAACTAATGTACATATATTAAGTAGTGATTTCAAGATAGAATAAAGCAGATGGCTATATTTCAGTATTAGTAATAGTAGATAAAGCTAGCCTTATAAGTAACTAATATTACGGCTATAGACTATAAAAGAGCTATAAATGATTTATATAAAGAGAGAAAAGTAGTAATAATAGTAATAATAGGAATTATAATAGTAGTAGTAGTATTAAGATCCTTTAGTCTTTTAATATCTATTATAATTAAAATCAAGCTATAGATTTTATATTTATACTTGATACTTATAATATTACTTAAAGAGGTAAACTATTTTTCTAATACAAAAGAGAAGTATTTATAAGTTTACTATATTTTATATCTAATTACTTTATTATTCTTTATATAGGAATTTAATATAATTATTACTTAAAAACTACTATTACTATAACCTAAAATACTATTTATTTATAACTTATTATTAATAATAGAAATATACTATTATAAATTCACTAGCGACTGCGCGAAGTAAGGTCCCGTGACCCCGGAGCTTGCGAAGGGCCGGCACGGAGAAGATCTTGTAGTGATATACCCACTGGATTTACTGCAATTCAAGCCCATTCAAATACTTGTCGAGAGCCTTCATTATTTGAACTACCCTCAAGCTCTGCTCCTGCATCACTTAAGCAGCCTTCTATAGTACAAAACAGCGTATCATCGACTGTATTAGCAATGCAAAGGCTTGAGGGTAGGCACCAGGATAGCTACAAACCGGGTAAACGGAGGGAGAGAGGCTATATGCATAGCATATCATCGATCTATCATTCAGATAGTACTATGGATGCTACTCTAGCTAGTGAAACGTTGATTAGGAGAGATGTAATTGGGGGGATAGAGGTATATACCTAGGATGCAGAGGGTGAAGATGATTTTGATGATTTTGCCTAAGTAGGGGAAGCCAGCGATGTACTGTACATAGTTATGCATACAAATCTTGGTGGTGATAAATGCACTCTGCACTTTAGGCTCGCTTAATTAGCGTATGTCGATTTAGCTATTCACGTATGTCGATTTAGCTGTGGCCTTGTTATAACTAATGATTGCAAAACGCGCTGCACTGGAACCACTTATTGCATAGCAACTCGTTACGCAACCGCTTGTTGTATAACAGATCGTTCTCACAAGATTTAAAGACAACGCGATCATAGGTGCGCCCAATGAAATCGGAATAAGACAAAAAGTACCCTAACATTCCCTTCCGATTCAGCTCTCTCTAGCTTTGATACGTCTGTTCGTTTGGAGGAGCCACGTTTGCTCTGCGGTATACGGAACTGGGGGGAATGCGATCACCGACGATTATTATTTCCCACTTTAACTTCATAGTACAAATGCTGTCACTACCTTGTAACCAAGTACTAACGCCTGAAGCTGTTTCTTTTATTTTCGTCGAGCCTAGGACGCGATTGATCGTGTCGAAGAGGCTTCAATAAGTTCACAGTACTATAGTGTCTTCCCATTATTCCCTTATAGTATTTTATATGAATATTATCTACCCTCCTACCTTCTTGCCAGCTCATCTTTCACACTTCCTATTCACAATTCCTATTCACACTTACCACTCACGCTTGCCTGTCAGGAGCTCCGCATATATATATTATCGATAGAGAAATGCGCCAGGGAAAGCATGAAGCAATCGATCCCGAGGAGTTAACTCGCAAGCTCAACGAGTATCTTGCTGGAAGAACTCGCCTTCGAACAAGGGCTAGAGTCGCAAGTGTTAGCATGAGTATCCCTAGATACCCTAGACTTCGTCCAGTCGCTTTCATAGTAAGTGGAGCGGGCAAAGGGTATAACACACTTCTTAATTGCTTTTTCCCCGCTAACGCAACTGAACAGGCAAATCAATTTTTAAGCGCTATTGGCTAAAACTATGATATTCGAGCCAGAATTATCAAGAGGCTCTAGACTGTACTTAGGATTAATTGTGAATAATTTCCCTCCATTGTTGGTTCTCTACTTCTTACTAGAACCTCGAATTGATGAAATAGAGGTAAGTGCTTAATTTCTACAATGGTCTGAATACCAGTTTCTTGACCTTCGAACGTTCCTTCGATTCCTCCCACTTCTGGATTACCTTCCTAGACTTATTGATCTGCTCTTTCCTCGTGATGGGCGTGGTTGCAGTTGAGTATGCTGTCACGCATGGATATCGGCTCCATTTTCCTTTTGTCAATTTCGACTTTCAATTTCTCAAGTTCTTTTGCGTCGTTACTATTTCTCCAGTGAAGCAAAGGATGAGCTATCAGGCGCATTATACAAGTACGAAAATATCGTGGAGCTGTGTTAGGAGTGGGTCACATGAAATAGATAGGTTAGACGACGTACTTCTTATATTTTCTTCTGTCCCTAATCGTGCACCAATAAATCAAGCTGTCGGCTACTCTCAGTCGTCCCTCGTATGGAAGAGGGCCTCAGGTTGGTCTCGCCCAGTACTACTGTATATCTTCGTACAGTAACAATACTTCCTCCCGTACTTCACCTGTACCTCCGTAGAGCGTACTCCTCCACTTATCGTCCTATTGCCTACACTCTAGATATATGAAGTAGGTGTTTATTTGACGCCGAGAGCGAGGATTTGACACTTTTCACCAAGTAGTATTCGTATGAGAACCAGTTTCTGATTACCTTGAAAATTACGGAAATGTACCTTCAACGAAACTTCACCTTCCGCGGGAAACTAACACTAAGATATTGAATTAGAATTTATGGATATTCATCGATACTTGATTAACTACTGCACTTATACAATTGATGTGAAGATTTTCCAACCGGGTCCTTCGCTAGGTGTTCTGTCTGTTCTTGAAATATACTTCTGATAACATAAGGCTAAACTAAACGTGTTTTGATAATAGCAGCTGTAGGAGTACCCATTGGATCCCAAATATCTCTGATTTTACATCGCAAACTCCTTCTACTTGTAGTACTTTGATTCCGTTGTCGCTTCCGTGAGTAAGGATTGGTGTTTATCAGACGCTTGCGCTTTGAACCTGTAGATGGCAGTATATTACAAGCCTCCTGTAGACTTACTAGATGATCTATTCTCTCAGGAAATCCGGAAATAGAGGAAGTCTCATTCCGAGACTCTAGGTTAATATCTACTGTATCTGACCAATGAGATACCACAAAACGAATGTCATTACAATCGCGGTATTTGTAAGACACCCCTTTGACAGAGAACATAACTTTGTGGAGCCAAGAGCTCCAGAGCTCTTGCATCGTGCCATGATCATGATTGTAGCGGCAGGATATGAAGCCGATACATTCGATACCAGAGGTCGTCACTCGAGGCAATTCAGCCAATTCGAAATAGAAAAGCGATGAAAGAATAGTTATGTTGAGACCTTCGATCTGGGTGTTTAGATCGAGATCATCATTCAAGACAGTTTCGACTCGCTGTTCCATGCCCTCGATCTCTTCTGCATCATCGAGGCGGACTTCATCCATCTTCAAAATCGGGTCGATCCGATGCCAATAGCTGTTGTCACCAGCTATTAATCGAAAGTTAGCACACTGTTGTTGTGCATCCCAGGCTGTGAGTGCTAAATGACACAGGCGATGGACCCAAGACGTCTTTACATTCCTCTTTGCATTCAAAATGCCGCAACCGACAGAGAGGACATAATCAGGACGTAGCTTATGAGGCCAGAGTTTTCGGCCTTCGGCACTTGCTTGCGGCAGTGGGGTGTCTAGGCCATCCTGGTAACGAGTCCCGCTTCCATCCAGAAGTCTCGCCGGGAAAAACCTGAAGCTGTTAGTACTAATCTAAATAAAATCTAGCGAACCTGGGTGATTACGGGGGTGCAGCCGCTGTAGTTGCTGCCCTGAATTTCGTTAGCTGAAATGCCCTGTCGCTATCAGCACTGACTACTCACGCTTGCCAGACCTTCAGTCCAGATAGAGCACCTTCAGCCTGTGCCCATTGGTAAGCCTTATCGTCTATATGGATGCTCTTATTATATGTTGTAAGGAGACTGCATACGGAGGTCGTCACCTCTTTAGTCGTGACTGCAACCTTTAGTGGTTCCCAGGTTGATCCTTGGGATGTATCACATCTAGAGCCAACCATTTTCGCGTCACCGAATGTTTGCTGTAAAGGTCCTCCAAGGCTAGCTGCATCATAGATACTATCTCTAAAAACGAGTCGAGCGAAGCATTTAGCGATTTTATACCAGCTGCTATGTTTTTGGAATACAGCAGCAGCTTGGTCTTTGAATTCCTTTATACAAGTGTCAATAGGCGATTCCCTAATGCGCAACGCATTGATCCCGCCTGCAGATTCAGTGAGTTGTGATCTCCGGTCTCGAGTTGGGGACCTTACCTGCGCTAGTACCGACTATCAAGTCGAAGAATGCTCGTAATGGGATGCCCAGCTTTCTTGATACGTGGGCTAATACCGTCAGTTGGACTATACCCCTCACACCTCCCCCATCTAGCGCAAGGATTCTAGATCCCGCCGTGATTGGTGGAAGTTGAATTATATAGCTAAAATCCCAGTCTCTATAGCATAATGGACAGTCATTGAGCTCGACTGAACGTCCTTCATCACTGAATACGCGACAGCACATTTCGCACATTGTACACCCACATGGTAGATATATCTCGCACATTGCTACGCAACACATTAAGCATATATGAATTGACTTAGTCTCCTCGAAAAATGATTTATAGAGCCTTAGAGCAGCCAGGTGAGAATGGTCCTTGTCGTTGTCGCTGTCGCTGTATGCCGTCATGCCCTCGGACATAGTCAACATGAGTTCTTCAGTAGCTTTTTCCGCGTCAGAATGGCTCTTTCCTTGTAATGCAGATCTTACGGGTCGACTATATAGTGCTTTGAATACATCTGCAGACTTGAACACTAGAGCTACTAGTCAATTTTGTAGTTCTTCGAGATTGGAAATGTCTTACTATGGCCCAACCTCAGAGCATCCCTAGCGAGGCATCTTCCTAGTATGGGTATGAAACTATAAGGTAGTAATTCTGAAGCATCTGCGAGAGATACCAAATCTGCCCACTGTTTTCCAAGCCAGGGTTCGACAGATCCTACAGACCGTGGCAGTCGTGTTGAATCTAGGGCTTCGATGTATTTGAGATAACTACTTGAAGACTTTGCCATGTGAGGAAGCATTTTACCTGCCAGTCGTGAAAAAGTACGAGTCGACCACAGGAGGGATTTGGTAAGCCTGAAGTTTCGAGATGCCTCCAACATGTCGAAAAGTTCTAATGGAAGACTGAGTAAAGAAGTTTGAAGCACAAAAACTTTGATATCTCGAAAGAAGTAACAAGATAGATGCTTCAAGCCTGAGTCTTGCAATCTATCATTGCAAAAAGCTTCAAACTTAGAGCTTGAAAGATTTTGGTCGGTAATAGCCTCTATGGTCGTCAGCACAACGCACACACTTGGTCGGTTTTCTGATTTTATTTTGCTACATTTCTCCAGCCATGCTACGATTAAATTTGCCGCCTCGTTCCAGTCTTTCGCGAAGAAGCATATCAAGTCACTTAAAACATGAGATACTCTCATGAGAAATCCTTTAGTAGATTGATGTCTTAGACGGTATTCGGCTATAGGCGCATTCCTGGTGTTACAGAGGCTCCCTGGTTCCGGATAAACGGATATGGTGTTTAAAAGAGCTCTTAAAGGACCGTTTTGGATAGGTATCAGGCTTAACCCGGTGGCTGGATTAACTTCCCCTCCCATCCTACTTCGAAACTCACTACTGTCCCCGATTATAGTCGCTAAGATAGGATTATGGTTTGATTCTGATGCATAGATGGACTCAAAAGGTGAGTATTCGTAGGTCAGGTGAGGTACTCCGGGAGCTACTTGGATCCATTGCCAACTCATAGTTGCGCTGATCAGGTTGGAAGCCTAGGATGAGATACATTTATAGAACACAAGTCCCAACGATGACAAAGACAATCAAGCATAAGCTAGCGTTTGAAGCTTTAGTAACTAAGCTGACTCGATCCTTCATACTTCAAGTGATTTAAGCTAGGCGCTGTCTAAATTTCATTTAAAGTCAGATTTGAGCCGAGGCCAATTCGTTCCTCGAAAAGTGCAATCACGCGCCCTCCATACCCACTACCTGATTGGAGATTGTTGCAAGGATATATTTAGGTATACCCGTCACGTGAGAACGGTCAGGGATTAGGCGATGTAAGCACACCTACCTAAGATAATACCTTCTGTCGACTCTCCATTGTAAACTTGTACTGTTATAAATTGATAAAGCAAGGTTAAAGAAGACAAAGGAAGTAAATAGTTATAGATCCTTTTATACATATATAGCTAAAGTAAATAAATAAAGTACTCTCTTTTTATCTTTTACCTATAAGTAAGAGCGTATAGGCTAGTCTGAAGGAATGTAAAAATACTATAGTTAATTACTTAAATATAACCTTGAGTATATCGAAACGTATAAATACTATTATGTATTTTAGGCGTAATAAATAAATTACTCTTACTTATATTAATCATCATAATTATTAAGCAATAAGTCATAGTGTTGAAGGTTGATAACCGTATTGATTGAAGTTCTACAGGATATGTGGCTATATACATTGTTCCGTGTCACGTGCTACTAGAACTAGTAACATAGCAACACCAGAATATTCTAACACTCCCCCATCTGGGGTATGCTATATATCTTAGCYATCCCTTCCTTTGAACTCTGTCTATTTGACGAATTTATCGTGTCTTGACCGGTGATCTCCCGATCAATTTTCTAAAAGCTGACTCTCGAAACTGAAGTAGAGAGAGAGAGTGAACGACATGAAGTGGAATCGGAGGTAGAAGTAAGAGCGAATAAATCGAAAAGCACTAAGGGTTAATCTGACACTCGAGGATAATAAGGTTATTTCATAGGCCGGGCCCCTGAAATCACAGGATRTAGGAGAGGAGAAGAGAAAGCGTAGTAAATCAACTCGTRAGACCGTCTYAYAAGCCGTTGAAAATACAGCTCGTTAGTATATCCTACGCATAGGCATATACTAACTCACTTTACTTCCCACGAGGGACTCTGCTTGTCTCGAGCTCCCC
>FJUX01000012.1:403917-465175 GCA_900074905.1 Rhynchosporium agropyri | reverse complement strand
CTATTACTATTACTATTACTATTACTATTACTATTACTATTACTATTACTATTACTATTACTATTACTATTACTATTACTATTACTATTAATATTCCTTTCTCTTTCTATAAGTCATTTATAGCCCTTCTATAGTCTATAGCTTTATTATTAATTACTTATAAGTCTCGCTTTGCTCTCTATTACTACTTTAATATAGCTTGTCAGTTTTATTATTATCATAATTTACAACTTAAGTCATTTAATACTTAGTTACTGTGTTTATTAAGCTAAGGCTCTTTATAAGCTTTAAGATTATAAGTCCTTATATCTCTTAATCGTTATAAGTAATAGTAAATTCTTAATATAATAGTAAATGATATTAAAAGAGAATATAAATTCATAATAATAATAGTATTCTAGGTAATATTAATAATAAATCCCTAAGGAATTATATACAAATTAGGTAACTCATATATAATTATATTTAAAGTTCTTTTTCTTGTTATTATAATTATAATTTATTTATTTAAGTAATATCGAGATCTTCTATTAGCGACTCATAATACGCTTTAGAGCCTCGAACTTTGTAATAATAATAATTAATTCGGGGCCATATCTTAAGCTTATAGAACTTTACTTTAGTCTATAATGTAGTAGATATAGTATCTTAATAAAAGAAGTTAGATATTCTTACTTAAGTATAAATTAAAAGAAATGTGAAGTATATTTCTCTAATCAGATCTATTATGAATATAATATAAGTTATTCATGAATAAATTATAAACCAAGTCTTACTCATAATTTAATCTAGATTTAGAAGTAGTTTAAGTTTAGTACGGTAGCTCATTATTATAGAAATATACTTTAATTCACAAATTTTCTAAATATAAATATTATCTTAAGAAACAAAAGGCTTTAAATATATTTTATTTGGATATTTCCTACTCTCTATCAATTTATTAAAATACTCCCGCGATCTTATTGTAGATATTTAAGCTTAAAAGAGGGACTTAAACTACTCTCTAAGCTATCTTTATCTAAGTCTAATATTATTTAACTAAATCAATATTGATAATAGCTCTTAAACACTTTTTATTAGATCTAGCTTCTAACTATTTAAATATCTATACACTAAATAGAAGCTTATTTATTTCTTATAAATATTATATCTAATAGCCTTAAAGCTTAAATAATATATCTAATTATAATAGATTCAACTTTATAGAAAGATAGTTGTATGAGAGAAATTACCTAGTATATAGGATATTAGCACTTAGAGTATAGACTTAGTAAATACTATTATAAAGACTCAAAGGTTAGAAACTAAGCTAAGGAAATTCACTAATAATAAGAAGTCGAAGCTGAAGATAAAGGATAAGCTTAGTTTATGGAAAAGCAAAGTTGAAGACATTTGTAATAATGATAAATCAATAATATCTCATATTAATAATATATAAATACATTCAGCTAATAGACGAAAGCGACTTTAAGGGTATTACTATATTCTCAAATATTAGTTATGAAGGATAAGCTTATTCATAGCTTTCTTATAGATTAAGTAATACTAAACTATGATACATAGAGTCCAGCTTAATAGCGCTAAAATTATCAAAGATATGAAAGGCGTAAGAATAGTACTTATTTATTTTATATTATCAATAATAATTACCCTAGTATCTACTTACTATCAATTTGTGTAAGTCAATATACTTTATTATATTATATGCAATCTAGCGTATACAGTAGTCTATAAGCTTCTTAAATAATGCATATTAAGATCTTTAACTCTTGTTTGATAGAAATAAGATAATTAAAACTTTTAAAAACTTCAATATCTTTATTACTTATCTAATAAGATCGCAGATTATTATACAGTAATCCCTTCATCCAGAGCCTACCTTGTTTTTATACGATAGTTAAGAGCTATAATTTATAAAACTTTATACCGCTTAAAGAAGTTACTTATTATAAATATATATAAGTAGAGCCATGATTAAGCTCCAAATCTTTAGTAGCTATATATTAGTCTTTTAATATATTTACTACTTTCTTTAAATAAATCTCTTTAGTTAACTTGTAAAAGATAAGATTAGTTTAATTTCTGAGGAATCATATTATACCTAACATCCTTTAAAGATAGTAGTATTAATTCCTTAAGTTTAAAGAGTACTGTATGAGGAACTAGAGCATTAGCTAGTATAGATTAGTTATATTGAAGTTTTAGTGCGACTAGCTAAAATTTAGAAATACCTTAATCTCGATAAACTAGAATTCTTTCTCTAATTAAAACTACTTCAGTAAAACTAAGAATAGCTTAGGGGATTACTAATAACAAAGATACTTTCTTTAGCGTAGATGAGATAATCAAGGGATTTAACTTAGTAGAACTGATATCTTCTTAAATAGATTAAATTAAATAACTAGAACTTACATATCTAAGTCTAGATACTTAAGCCTTTTAACCTTAGCCCTAGAAGATATTACGTATCTAAGGAAATTAATTAAACTTAATACTATCTAAGATATCTACTTATAAGTTAAAAGCTAAAGAAAATAAGTTTTAGTATATTGATATTTATACTGATATTACCCTAAAGGTTAAGATATATATAAGTTTATAAATAGATCGATAAGACTATGTCGGAAATCTATCTTAAACTAGCTAGATATACTCTATTACTAAAGAAATTATTAAACCTTTGAACTCTTTTACAAGGTCTTTATTTTAGCTATATCTCTTCAATATTTTAGAATCAATAAATATACAAAGATATATTATAATTACATATCGAGAATAATATAATAATAGTAAAAGAAGAAATAAAAACTTTAATACCAATGTTTAGATTACTAAGATTTGGTTCTTAATTTGGTATATTATCTAATATAAGATCTTTAATATAAGAAGATTAATAGAAGTTATAGACCTTCTTTAAGCAATTAAGTCTTCTGATCTAACTTAATTATCTAATTACTTAAAGGCTCATTAAGATTTTGGTAGAAGATCTCCTTATATTATTAAGAATCTGGCTCGTAGGTTCTATATACATCAATCATACTTAGTTAGTCTATTAGGAAATCTATGATAGAGCTAGCTATAGCATGAGAGTCTTTTTAATATCAACCCGATATCCTAATACTCTATATAATTCCAATAGATTTTTTATTTTAGGAGTAAAAATAACTTTTTTATATCTTGATTTAAAAGATTATTCTTATAATTAGAAACGATTTAATTACGCTAAGCTTTAGCTACTTATATATTGAAAGGTCTACCTGTTAATAAAGAAAGCTCTAAGATTAAACTAAAGAATGTTAACTTAGATACTTAAAAGAAGAATAGATAACGCCTTTATATAGGTAAATAGAAATCTCTAAGATCTGGCTTTAGTATAGATAAGTTTACAAATGAAGCTAACAAGGATACCTTTATTAAATTATTAAGATATTCTCA
Organism: Rhynchosporium agropyri; assembly: GCA_900074905.1. Classification (NCBI taxonomy): domain Eukaryota; kingdom Fungi; phylum Ascomycota; class Leotiomycetes; order Helotiales; family Ploettnerulaceae; genus Rhynchosporium; species Rhynchosporium agropyri. The sequence continues at coordinate 461,740 of FJUX01000012.1, read as the reverse complement.
ATTAACTTTTCCAAGAGATATTTCAAATAAGATATCTAAATATGATAATAATAGAGCTTATATCATTATATACTTATTTTTAAATAAGATTACCTCGTGATTATTAGGAATCTGTCTTATTAAAGATAAAATGTCTAAGCTCTTAGCTAAAAAAGAAATCTGTAAGTAGTATAAAGCTATAAACTTAGTCAATAATCGCGATCTTTCAATTAAAGTATCCTTCATGAGATTGAAAACCAATATATATATAAAATATGAAACTATCTATATCTTAATCTTCAGATAAGAGACTAGATTATTAAAAAAAGATCCAAATCATCTTTAATAAAAGTCTATAGAATCTATTTCTATATAATATTATAGTGGTCAAAGGATTCTATGTAAATATTATCTTAAAAGTAAGACCAATAGATATTAGGATTTAGTTTTATAAACTAGATTATACTCTGTACTAAAGGAAAGAAAGTAATAATTTAGCTAATTATCACAGGCCACAGGTAAATGGCCATACGCTAAAACTCTAGTAACTTGGCGAGCGCATCTAGGGGACTACCCCTCCCATGCAAATTAGTACTAGAGGGCATAGGCTATTTATGCATAATTAAAATGTTCATAATTACCTGATGGCCCCTGAGGCTTGAAAAATATAATTGAGGTTCTTCAGAGATACCAAGGAACTACCACTACTACCTCTCAATGAGAGGTCAAAGGAAAGGTAGACCTAAAGGTGCGCTTAAAGGAGGTAGAATAGCACTTTCAAACACTCGCCGAGAGCCTTCATTTTTTGACTACCCTCGAGCTCTGCTCCTGCATTACTTAGGCAGCCGCTTACAGTACAATACAGCCTAGCATCGACTACAATAGCGATGCAGAGCCTTAGGAGCGGGCATCAGGATGGCTATAAGCCCGGTACACGGAGGAGAAGGGTATATGCATGGCATATCATCAATCTATCATACAGATAGTAAAGCTGATGCTACTATAGCTAGTGAAGCGTGGATTCAAAGGGATTTAATTGAAGGGGTAGAGGTATATATCCAAGATGCAGAGTGTGAAGATCATTTTAATGATTTTATATGATAGAGGGAAGCCAGCGATGTACTTGTACATAGTTAGTTATGCATGCAAGTTTTGGTGGTGATAAATGCACACTGCACTTTCAGCTCGTCTAATTAGCGTATGACCATCTGTGGCCTTTAGATATTATAACTTAGTAATGATTATAAAACTAACTTCTATTTCCACTTGAGCTAGAACCTTATTTACGCCTCTAGATATGAAGTATAAATAATAGTTATCAAAAGATTTCCAAAAAAAAAAAAAAAAAAAGCTTTTATAATCTACATAAAATATACACCAGATATTTAGTAAGCTATATAGCTTCCAATATCTATAAGACTTTATCTATAAGATATAGGTTCTATGGCTCTTTCGTATCATAATAACGCAAAACGTACGCTTTAATAAAGACAAGTTTTACATCTGTATATCTACGAGGGAGAAAAGTAATTATTATAAAGCAAGCTTAAATCAACTATAATCTTCTAATAGAAAAAGAAATATATACTACTTGAGGTAAGCTCTTTAAAAGCATTATAGAAGATTTCCTGAATATTATTCTACTAAATTTAAACATATGTGAAGATATTGTAAAAGGCCTCTAAATCCTTCATTTATTTTATAAATACTTATAAAGCTGGAAAAAAAAGATTTAAGCTAGAAGCTTCTTTAATAACTGACTTTTAATATTAGTAACTAGTTTTCTCAAGATTTCTTAAGCCTTATTATAGCTTCTTTAATTAACTTCCTTTTCAGATATAATTAGTTCTTATTAGCGCTTTGATTAAGAGATATAATAATAATTTATATACTTATAGGACTCTCAAGGATAACTAAGCTTCCTTAAGAAGCTACTAACTTAATAGCTTAATTCGTTAGAGTTATTATAAAAATCTTAATTAATTATATACTTAAAATTAGTTTGTTATTTATAAGTAATATTAAAGTTTAAAGTTAAAAGTCATATTATAATTATAATAATACACTTAGACAGACTTCTTAGTATATATTAATTTATTTTTAAATATATCGAAAATATTAATAGAGTTCTAGTTAAGTTTAAAAGAGCCAAAGCCATCATTAGCTTGAAGTTATTAATATTATATAGCTAAGTTAAAAATTATCAGATTTATTATAAATAATAGAAGAAGATACTCTAATATTACTAAGGTTCTTAAGATCATAGAGTAATAATAATATAAAGATATAATTAAAGTAAAAGCTTTTCTAAGAATTTATACTTACTATTATCTTTAAATTAAATACTTTATTACTATTATAGCTCTAATTTATACTTTTATAAGCTTCTATATTAGCTATAAGAATACTCTAATACTTTCTTTTATTTATATTAATATAAAGATAATTCGAGGCGATTATTAAAAGTAATAAGAATAGATATGGGACTTTTAAACCCTTTTTCCTCATGAGATTCTTAAGGAATAAAGCTTAGTTATTGTTAGGGTTCTTCTATCTTCTTATAAGAGCTTACTTCTTCTATAGTATTAGATATTAAGTTACTTCTTTATTCCATTTTCTTATACTTAAGGTTTTATCTTAATAAACGTAGTATATAAAAACTCCTTCAGATTTAGGTTTTTCTTATTTTGTTATACCTTCTTTACTAGATAAATTATTAGTAGTAGTATTTTTAGTACTAGTAATATACTTCACTTCGAAAGCTATAAGTCGTATCTAAGTAATCTAGTTAATAAGTAAAGCTCTTAGTAAGTCGCTAGTAGCTCTATTTAGTTATTTAAGTAAGATTTTAGTATTAGTTTTAAGTATAGAGTAATATCTATATATCTTATTATATATCTTTTTTATAGCTTTAAGAGCTCTCTTATACTCTCTTTTAGTAGTATTATATTATATTATAGCTAAGTTCTATAAGCTACTTTTAAAGTACAAAAAGTATTATCTTCTTTTATAATCTTCTTATTATCAAACTATACTCTAACTAACTTTACTAATATCTATTTGTAAAATAATAGCTCTAGCTTCTAGATCGTAATTTAAAGTAACTAAAGTAAGAGATAATAAAAGCTTACTCTTAAGGTACTCTATAGTAAGTTTATAATCCTTATTCTAAGTAAAGGTAGAACTTTTCTTAAATTAGTAATTTAATATATAATAATTATTATTCTTTTATACTTGTAATATTATATTAAAAACTATTTCTAATATCTCTACTAAGACTTTTCTTTATTAGTTTCTTAACTTTAAATTCCTTATTATCTAAATTATAAAGATAAGAAGTAGCTTTACGCTTATTATTCTTTCTAAGCTTATTTAAATCTTTCTCTTCTTTATTACTATCTCTAGCTATAATAGCTAACTTACGTTTCGAGGCAATAGCTTTATTTCCTTATAATTTTCTTACTTTAGACTTTTATTTAGAATAGTTTCCTTAGCTCTAGCTTTAGAAAAAGATTCTTTATCTTACTTATTATTAGCGGTAACATAATTAACCTTTTTTTCTTAGAGCTTCGCTTAGTAAATCCGCTATCTATAAGAGATTACTTAGTTATATTTAGTTTTAAGGAAAAAGCTTAAGCTCCGAAGAATAATTAGTTAATCTAGATTAGAGTTACTTTTATTATCTTTATTAGAGAGTATAGAATTAAGAGTCGATTTAGTATATTAGGATTTCGTAGTCTTAGCTTAGCTTATAAGTACTTTAGCTATATTAGTTTTTAATATAATAATCTTTTTTCAAAGCTATAATAACTTTCTTTATTAATAATGCTAAATTATAAGTACTTAGAAGTACTAGTATAAGAGCTTTTAGTTTACTAATATCTTTATTACTTAATTTAAATAATTTAAGATTAAATCTCGATTCTACTTTAGGAGAGTTAAGCTTAATACTATTATTAATATTATGATATCTAGTAAAAGTATTATAATCGATTAGATTATTATCTTTTAAAGCTAAGCTTTCTTCCTTAAGTATAGCTTTAGTATATAATTTTAATTTATACTTATTAGTCTTATATTCGAATTTAGCTCTTAGAGCGATTTTAGTATATTTCTTAGCTAATTTTTAATAAGCTTCGACTTTCTTTTTAAGTCTATTATCTCTAAGGGTTTTAACTCTAATAGTTTTATAAATAATAACTAAGTCTTCTTAGGATAATTGTCTTATAATCGTATGTGAAAGAGAGCTAACACTAAGTATAATAATAATAGCTATGAAGTAAGTAATTAAACTTCTAGTAATTTCTTATATAAGCTTAAGAGGTAGTTTAAAGCGTGTAACTATATCTTAGTATAAATAAGTAATTATATTATTTTTAAGGATCCTATTAATTACTATAGTATAGTCATTTAAAAGAGTAACTATTCTACTAAGTCTAATAAATAGTACTTTTAGATCTTATTAAGTAACTATTATTTAATATCTTTTAGTAAAGGAAAGTTAGAGAACTAAGAAATAATCGAATAAATATATTATTTAATAACTTTTCTTATTAATAATATTTTCTCAAGCTCTCTTATAATTAGTCAATAATACATATAAAGATTTAATAGAGCTTAGATTATTAATATCTTAATAGAAGCTCTTGATAGTATAGAATAAAATATTTCTACTTATACTAAAGAGATAATAGTTAATTATCTAATACCTAAGCGCTTTAGCTTATAATATAGTATTACTAGCTAAGTTTATTATCTTTAAGTCTAATATATTAGCTTAAGCGAAAGCTACTCTTATATCTAGAGAAGCGTTTAGTTTAATTCGAAAATTAGTATATGTTATTAAGTAAGTATTATTATTATTCCTAGCTATAATAGTAAGTAACTATAAGCTAATATCTCCTCTTAAGACTAAAGCTAAGATCGAATATATATAGTTATTAAGAAATAAATTTTTGATTAGATTCATTAATTATGAATAATAATAGCTATATATTACAAGCTCTTTAATAGAGTCTAAACTTAAAGCTAACTTCTCAAATGTTCTAGTAATAAAGCTTATAGAGTATAAACCTTAAGAACTTATTTATATATAACCTTATTAATATAATTATATCTTTTTATTCTTAGAAATATAATAGAAGATATCGATTTTCTTAAAACGGATCTTCTTACTATCTACTAAGCTATCTTGCTTTATCTAATATAAACTAAGAGCTTCTAAAGGAAACTAAGTTAATTATCTTGATATTTTACTTCGCTTTAAAGTATTAAGTATTCTTAAGCTAAAGAGCTTAAGTCTTATATTATTACTAAGAAGATATTATATCTTTCTAGCTTCTTATAATATAGCTCAATATATAATTTTATTTAAGTCTCTCTTGAATTATTAAGTTTAGACTAATAGTCTACTTTATTAGATATAATAAAAGTAGAATTATTCTTTAGTAAGTTAGTATAGCTATTAAGAACTTCTAAAACTTCTTTATTAAAAACCTATTCCTTGGTTTAAAGTAAAGAAGTAACTTTTTGAATAATCTTAATTTCTTTATTATCGATGATATATATTACTTCGTTAACGAAGACCTTATTTAAAACTAACTTTAGTAGAGGAATGTCTACTTTTAGTATTATAATTAGTTTCTTAAATAAAGAAGTAAAGGAAGTAGCTTATAAGACTATATTATTAGTATCTACTACTAGCTGATTCGAGTCTATAATAATAGTATTATCTTTAATATCTAAGACGAGATTAGAAGAAGAAGAAGAGCTAGTAGCTAGAGATACTAGAATAGTATTTATTAGAAGGTCGTTTATTCAGAAGTATTATAATTAATCTTTATTAGAAAAGTCATACTTTCCTTTATTATCTTCTTTATTTACTAATATAAGGAGACTATAGCGGGATATTTCTAATCTAATTATATTATAACTTCTAAGGAAGTTTAAGGGATTAATAAATACTATATCTTCTATTTATTCTTTAAAGATACAGTATTAATGGTTATAGAATCTAAGTCTTTCTACTTCTAAGAATCTTTAGCTAAAGTTTTCTAATTAATAACTAATATATAAATATAGATAATAGATTTTATAAAGATAAGAAATAGTAGAAAGCTAGAGAACTTAGAGATTAACTTAAGAAGTTATAAAACTAGTTAATATTTATATTTTAGTAAATTATACTTCTAAAAATATTAAGTTAATTCGATTGAAGTAGTTAAAAAGATTATTAAAAGCTTTTATATATTTATTATATTATAAGTACTAAGCTCGATTATAAAGTTCTTTATAATATTCGATATATATAGATGTAGTATTACTAAGGATTTTTAAAAATCGATCTATAGAAGCTTTTACGAAATCTATAATAAGCTTATCTACTTTCTTAAGATTATTATTAATAAGAATATTACTTCTTTTAACAAGATCAGTTATTTCTATATTTATATACTCAGATAATACTCTTGAGTACTATTTAGTTATTTAGATAGCTTTCGAAATCTAAAGTAGACTGACTCATTGTACTTATAATACTTATATCACGAGCTATAAGCTTCTTCTTCTTAGCGACTATCAATAGGATGATTATCTTAGTATTATTGTTATTATTATCGGTTTTTTTGGAACTTCTTTTTCTTAAGAAAGTTAAGTTTTAGAGCTGATTCTAATCTTACATTAGAAGCTAGAGGAGCTAGTATTAATATATTAGTAAAAGTAAGATAATCTAATACTTATAATATATATTATAAGCTAAATTTAATATTATGTCTAGAGGATATTACTTTACAAAATTCTGAAATTTTAGATTTTATTTAAATCTAATATAATAAGATAATTTAAATGTTTTATTAATTTTTATATTTTTAATAAGAGAGAGAGAAAAAGAAGAAGTACTTATAAGTACGAGAATCCTATAATAATACTCTTACTAATACTAATACATATTAAGTAATAGCTTAGAATAGTTATAGTTTACTTTTATTATTATTATCTTTTATACCTATATAAATAATATAAATAGCTCTACTTTTATATTTTATAACTTTAATTAAAAATAAAGTAATAGAATTAGTCTATAAGGAAATTAAGTAAATATATAACTTAAAATAAAGCAAAAGAAAATATCTTTAAATAATAAAAGATAATTATAAATATTAATAGTCGGGTCGCCTCCTGTTGCGCTCGGTCGCTTACAGTCGGTGAAAGCAAGTGTCCCACGAAAGCAAGTGTCCCAGTAAATTTCTTTCCTCATCAAAATTTGGTAGGGCTACTATATGAATTACGATATACTAAAAAAATTCATTTGGACAGGGTTTTGATAACTTTTAGAAAGGGATAAAATCCGCATTCCTCGTAATTGAGTCAATTGAGCCTGCATCAGACTTAACCTCAGAGCTCTCTATATAAACAGGTAGTAGAGGGCTAGACTCTATATATTTGACTCCCAAACCAGCCTCTGGATGATGATTTCTAAGCCGAATTTCAAGGTCTCTTTCTTCTACGTCTGAAGTCTATCTCTCCTACTAGCTCTCCATTCAACTCTCTTTCTAGCTGTAGTACAGCATGGAGGTATTCATGGTGACCTTCTTGCGAGAGGCTAGCCTTTTCTGCAATAGTAGGTTCCTTATCAGGCTCACGAAGAGGTATTAGGTMTTCCGGCGCAGGTAAGTTATCAGGAGCATTCAGAACTCTCTTCTTCTTCTCCTTATTCTCTTTCCTTRCTTGTACACCTGCTGCTTTCATCGCTTGACTAGACCTATTAAYCGCAGCTTRTAAAGCTTTCCTAGCTTTACGCAAGGCTGCGGGCCTCTCTTTCTCATCCCGTATACGTATCCTCTCTCTCAAATCAGCAACAGAAGCAGAGCCTCCTCCTTTRTGAATTRACCTCCTAGAAGTCTTCTTACGGTTRTTATCTGCCTTGATTTTCTCTTGAAGAGTAGCATGCTTAATAGTCGTCAGATGTGCCTTATGTAGATCGATAGCAGTATTTATCATCGTCTTCTTAAAGACTTCTCTAGAAGTATCAGAGAACTTCGTCGGGTCTTGATCGATATAAGACTGAATCCTGGATACTGTTTTCTACTGCTCTTCAGGGCGATTTGGAGGTAATACAGGCAGATCCGGCTGTATTTCCTCATGTAGGGAATCTTGTATTGTTCTCTTTTTCCTCCTATAAGAGCGTATCTTCTTGATAGCAGCTTTCTCAGAAACAGGCTATATTCTAGCTTCCTTAAAAGCACCTTTAATTGTATAGACCTTTAGAGTATCTTTCCGAATTTGGGTAAGATCACGGAAGAAAGAGGTAATAGTATACTCAAATTCCGTGCTTCTTAAAGCTGCCCGAATACATGCGTTATGAAAGTGCTTCYAAGGTCTGAATATACCGACGTCAAGAGGTTGTAATATATGCGTCAAGTGAGAGGGAAACCAGTAGCACTTGATATGAGCCTCTGTAAGTTTGAGTACAAAAGGATCAAACTTATGCGCTTCATGGCCGTCTAGAAGTAGCAATTTCCATGGCTTATCTGGTCCGGCATGCGAGTACTTGATTAAGTGATCTCCGTAATCTATTATAATACTATTATTGATATATCCTGTAGGAGAGCAGTCGAGTCGTTCGTCTCTAACAAGCTCGCTAGCAATCCAATTATCTATTATCTTCTTTCCTRGGGTAATAATATAAGGCGGTAATRTCTTCCTCCTATCTCCTCTAACAGTCTCGATAATTGTAACTGATTTGCGATTCTCTGGCGACRCTRTATATAACTCCTTAACTTTTAATRGTATAATCATACGCTCTCTAGTAGGGCAGCTAACACGCGCTCCAGATTCGTTCATATTTAATAACTTCTTTCCACTGTTGATCTCAAGCTCTTCTATAACCTTTCGCAGACCTTTAAACYAGTTAATTACGTCTTCTTCTGTATGAATATCGAGTCGAGCATACGCAATTGGCTTAGTATRGATAGTATGGAGTTGGGTATGCTTCTTAAGCTATAAGGTAAACCAGCGCCTAGACGGCGGGGGCAGAGGAGGGTCTATTTTCTAATTATTATTAGTAATAGTTAACAGTAACAGAAGAATAGATTTACAGCTCTCAGGTGGGTAATTGCACCTAGTACCATATCATACGTTGCCCCATTCCCAGCCTCCCATTGTTCGTAGCAATACGACCTTATAGCCTCCTCCTGGTATGTCGAGAGTATCTTGTTRTTTCCACYATAGGTATTATAGCTCCCTTGTTGATTTCGTGTCTTTAYWTTCTTTGCTCTATAGACTGACTTCCGTAGAGCATCCTCTTTAAYAAAGTATATAGACGCGTAAAAGGCTGGTTTTTCGCCGGGGTCGTCGAGAGCCTCCTGACGCGCCTGGAGGAAAGCTTTATTATAGTCACTTTTCGTCTCATGTAAAAGGTAGTAATTAGGAGCTGAATTTATTGCCATATTTAATTTTTTGATGATCCTAGAACATTTGATGTCAGAGTTAGGAATAGTAATGAAGCCAGATCAGTATAAATTAGTAAGGAAATGGCTGCCCTGTCATATTTTACTGGGACACTTGCTTTCGTGGGACACTTGCTTTCACCGACTGTAAGCGACCGAGCGCAACAGGAGGCGACCCGACTATTATATATTAATAAAGAAAAGAATAAAAATAAAAGATAAAAATAATAATTAGATAATAGATAAAAGGAAAAAATAAAATGGTACTTAAAGGTATAGAATATTGATATTCAATTTTCTAAAAAAATTGAAAATAATAAATTAAATAATAATAAGTAAGAAAATAGTACTAATCTTAAAATATATATAGCTAAGTAGGAACATATATTTTGTAGATTAAACATAAGATGTATAAGATGAGCTGTATTAAGAAGATCAATATAAAGTAGTTTCTGATTAGAATTTATCATATAATTATCTTAATTATGAGGGTTCAAGATATAAATTCGATTTAAATATCTATCCTTGGAAGGAAGACATCCTATAATTTAAGAAAGATTCTAAAAACTAACTTAGATTAGAAAGAAACTATATGTCTTCATTTATTAACTTATGGCTTAAAAGATAACGAACCATTAATAGCTAGATCTAACATATATAATTATATTTAAATTACAGGATTATTTATAGCTATAGTACTCTTAAAGCTTCCTTTCTTAGACTTATAAAAGAAAGATAAAAAAGAAAGAAAAAGCAAGATCTAAGTACTCTCTTTATAATTAAACAAGCTTAATATTCTAAACCATATAAGTTATAGTAAGTTAAGGTTAATTTAATCAAATAAAGAGTCTATTTACAAAGGAATTTTAAATAGTTGGAGACTTCTTTTTATATTAATCTCAGAGATATTCAATTAAAGATTGACCTTTAGCTGTCTTTATAATTAGTTAGTATATCATAAATAAGGAAAAGGATCGATGTAAAGAATCTATAGAGATAGTATATTAAGTTATCAAAGCTATATTTAAAGCTAAATACTAATTACCAAATGCTAAACTTAATAACCAAATAATAGCTATATTTATTTTGGAGCAGCTTTTAAAAAGTAAAAAGCTTCTTATCCTCAGAATGGAGATGATTAACATACTTTTAGAACTAAAAGAGGTTTTAAGATCTTAATAAACATCTAATGTAAGATTACTAGTTTTTAAAAGATACAAGTCTATAAATTAAAAAATTATAAAAATAAGGTTATTAAAAAGAGCTCTCGTATAGTATGCCCATCCTCAAGCCTCTGTATCGCAATTAGTGTCGATGAAACGCTGTTTCATACTTTAGAGTACTGCCAAGTGATGTAGAGGCAGAGCTTGAGGGTAGCTCGAATAATAAGGGCTCTCGACGTGTACTTAAAGGTGCTATTCTAGCTCCTCTAAGGGCACCTTTAGGTCTTCCTTATCTTTAACCTTAATAGTAAAATCTATAGTAGCCAAAAGGGTAGTAGAAGTAGAGTTTTGAAGTGTCTGCTAAGAGTATAGATTATTCCATTTTCAATTTTCAGCCTTAGGGGGTGGGTAATTATGAATATTTGCATAATGCATTAATCTCCCAGCCCCTCTAGTACAAATTTGTATGGGAGGGGTAGTTCTCTAGATGCACTCGCCAACTTAATAGAATTTTAGCGTATGTAAACTTAGCTATTCAGGTATGTAGATTTAGCTGTGGACTACTTATATAAGTCTATAAGTATAAACTTAAAAACAATATATATAAAATATATCGATCAAGAAAAATAATTCAAAGAGATCTTTAAACTAGAGCTATGATTATTTTAAATTATATAAGTACTCTAAATACTAAACTCTTATAGTCTTAGTAACTTACTTCGATCTAGAGATTAAATAATGCGATTTAATTAATACTTTTATAAACGTCGTAAGATATATTATAAGAGAAATAAAATATTATTTTCTTCTATTAAGAAACTCCAAGCTTATATTTACTTTAAGAAGAGATTAAGCTTTAAATAAAACAAGAGATTCTTTATACTTTTAATATAAGTATGGATTTATTATCTTAATTAGACTGAGCTTTTAGCTATGTCTAAAAGAATCTTATATATTTATTAATAAGTAATATATTATTATAATTATATTATACATAAATAATGTCTGAATGTGTTAGAATATGGCGGGTTCAGTGCAGTATCACGTGGCATCCCAATAGGGGATAACGCTACAAGGATACTCTTACCCCTATATCTATAGCTCCTGCTGTAGATTACTATATTGTATGCAACCTTGTACGCAACAACACGCAAGTCAAGTTGTAGTCAATGAAGTTAACACTCTAACCCACTGGCGTCCAATTCCTCTATGAGTGAATAACTGCCCCCGTCCCTACAGGTATACGAGAATAGGGACATTCCTTTGAATAGAATGTTCTATTATAGAGATAATAGGAAGATTAGTTAATAGTTTCTCTATTAACTAAATGTAGAATGTAACATAAATAGTCTTAAGGATAATAAGAGATCTAGTTCTTATCAACTTAATAACAGTTTCCTTACTAACAAAAGATCTTTTTCTTTTCTTTCAAAAGTATTCTTCTTTAATTGAAATAATAAAAGAAAGAGTCTTTTCTAAGAAAAATCTTCTTAGGAAAAATAATCTTAAACTTAGAATTAACTTCAAAATACTTCCTAATGAGATTTCTTTATTTTCTTTTTAGATTATAATACTCTTCTTAGCTGACTTAGGTCTTATATATAGTAGTATAAATCTTTTTAATATTATAGACTACATTAGTATTATTATCTATAATTTTAAAGAAGGAAGCTGACTTAGGTCTTATACATAGTAGTATAATTCTTTCTGATATTTTAGACTACATTAGTATTATTATCTATAATTTTAAAGGGATTTTAACTTATAAATATGATAGCTCTACTACCTTTTTAAAACTCTAAAATCTCTAGAACTTACTTTAATATTAAAGGAAACTAGCTTTACAATATAAAGAAACTTGATAATCAAAATATCTATTAGTGTTTATTTAGTCTAATATTCTAATTATATTATTCATCATTTGTATATATAGCTGTAAAGATATATTTATCCCATAGCTTATTATTGTTAAGGCTTAGGATTATTGCTATCTAGTATAATAATTTAAGAGTTAAATCTATTAAGTTTTCCAAAGAACTTTTTTTTTTAAAGAGGTATAAACTTTAGCTCTTTTTTCCTCTTGAGAGTCGTAAGAAGATTAGTAGTATTATAATCTTTAAAGCCGAAACGCGTATTTTAATATAAACTAGAAGATATATCAAAATCTACGCTAGGAGTGCACGCCGGAGGTGGGCAGCGTGTGATCCGTCTTTTTCTGTGAATTCGGACGTCAGGCCAAACTCGTCTCGCTGGGGTGCGCTGGAAATGTTGAAAAGAAGTATATCTGTAAATTAGTATTACTAGTAAACAGAAGCAGCAGGATGAGCGTACGGATTGTAATAGGCTTGCAGAGAGTAGAACGCGTACAAGAATATGCAACTTCTAGCCCGGTTGAATGCGATTGAGTTCAACAAGTTGTTTGCGCGTATAGTTTATTACTAGCTATACAAACACACCTCTAAATAAGTACTAGCGCTTCTTATATTGATTATCTTACAGTTGAGGGACGGCAAGGCATCTCTGCGTGACTTCACTCATAAGCGAAGCGCTAAGCTCCTCTCATTCCACCGGTTTCTCTGCATCCCTTTCAACTCTCTATCTTCACAACCCTGATAACTTGACTCCTCTAATCGATAGCTGACCTCTGTATCGGAATCTCCCACAACTTCAAAGTCCTCGTCGATAGCCTTCTGAGGCTTCATCAATCACGTAAGACCTGCTAAAGTTTGTTTGTTTACTTTCAGACAGCTTCTAATTGTTCTGCAGAGATATGGCAGAGATCGATCAAGTCGATAGATACGGACTCACCACCGTATGGACGAACGGAGATGGCACCCATGACGCTGAGGTCTCTCGCGCCCAATTCTTCAATGCCGTCACGCGCAGTTCCCATCCTCAGCTCACTATCCAGAGCAGGCTCAACACCCAACTTCAGGTTGAAGATGAACTCAAGGCTACATTTACTGAACTCACCGACGAATTGGAGACCTGCAAGACCGAACTCCAGCAATTATCAGTTGCTCGTAGGCCAGTTCGTGCCCAGTACAGAACAGCCCGGATCGCTTTCGAGACAGCTATCCGAAGACACGCCTATCCCGCTGCCCTCCGCAGACTCGACTACAACATGAAGGTACAGGAGAATGAGCTGAGACCGGCGACTCGACAGGTCAGGGAGGCTAGGGATAAAGTCTTTCGCATTGAGGAGAAGTTACATGCTTGCAAAGCCCATCAATGGGTCTTGGAACGTCAGATGGTGGAACTGCGAGTGTTCAGAGCTTTAAAGCCTGAATACCAACTGCGTAATGCGCTTGCTGATATCTTTCGTCCGGAACTTTGAACATTGGGTAGGTAAAGGCTATTAGGATATCTGTACAGCTGTGGATGACTGGATACTGAGAACTAAGAGCTTGAGTTGTTATCGCTCCCGATTTTCTAGTAACTTCGTTTCTGCTAGAGTCTGCATATGTCCCTCCACTATGCGCTATTACTTGAAAGAATACAGTATCAAATCCTTTCATTTTTCTCTTAGCCTACGCAAAGTGACTCTCTCTTATCTGAATCTCTTAGACGTTCAAGTTCTTACTCGTGATATTACATGTATTAACAGCAGACCTCACCTTTGTAGACCTTAATTTATGATTTTAGTTACTTGAACACCTCTTATTTCATTACCCCTTATGCTACGCAGCCGCGTCCCACCTACCTAGGTCCTCGTCATGTTGAGAACGCAGTGTATCAGACGCTAACATCAGCTTAATAATATAGCTAACAATATCAACGAGCTGTTAGAGCAGCGTAAGGCACTTATAATAGATCTCTAGGATACTAAAAGAAAGTTTATTTGTGCTGATAAAGTAGTCTTTAAGGCCTATACTCTGCGTGGCACTAGGCCAGAGATACCTATCCCTCTAGATAGGCAGATATAGGAAAGTTTAAGATAGAATATTTGCTCTTAGTAGAATTGAATAGTAGTACGTTAGTGCGGATGCTCAGGTGGATATTTCTTTGTTAGAGACCAAAGGCAGATTGGACTTCTAGACGCAAGAGTTCATTACGAAGACCTGCAATTTGATAATATCACGGATGTATTCCCCTCGCTGGGATATCTCGCACTTTGAATCACTCCCTCGTACAATCTCTGTCGTACCTAATCGCGTGATATCAGTGACCTCTAATTGTTCAAACTTTAATATCTTCTCCCGATCCACTTTCTTAAAATATAGCGCGGCCAAGTATACTAATCTTCTTCCCTCTAGGGTTTTCTATACCTGCCTGATACCGAAGCAACTCTCGATCTTGCCACGGCCTGCTCCAGGCACCTTTCAGCCTCGTGTTACAGTGGAATAACGTTTTACCTTTTGTTTACATTCACCGGCTACTTTTCGCTTCTTTTCACCTCCAGAACCCTGTCACTATAATTGAGTCATATCGCCGCCCTCCTCACGCTCTCCCTCTAATATTTTCCTAACAACTTCAACTTGATAATATCGCGCACTACATTTGTCTCCAAGCCTTCAACTTACCACTACCAACACCTGACTACTTAACATCGAACTACGTCTAAGCCGTACGTCTACGTTGTAATCACAGGCTGCAACCGCAGCCTCTAAGTCCGGTATGTCACTCGTTCTTGCACCTGGATTAATAGATGCGCTGTTTCGTATTAAATCCTACCTTTGTTTTATAGTATCCTGACCGATCGAGAAGATGACCCTGCGACTCGAGAATCCGTCACCGGCGTATACACTCAGTCTTACTGAGGGGCTGGATGGCAGGCCATCAGAATATACGCTCAAGTCCTTGCCACGCGGTACTATAATTGTATTCTCTCACGTGAGTCTTAGATCTCCTTTCCTGTCTTGCCTAGCCTATATGCCTCCTGTCCTATACTAATACGCAATAGGGCTACAAGGACGCATTCGAGTCAACGCAGGATGATGGATTTGCAAGTATTTGCAAGGACTTGATGAAATTAATTAAGAGGAAGAAGGCAGAAGAGGATTATGCTAGAGAAACTACAAATTTCGATCCTACGACTACTCCACCAGGTCTCAATCAACATCCGACGTCTAGCCCCACACCTGAGGTGGGCATGAGCACCTCTACCTTGCCGAACCAATCTGAAACTACGTATCCTCAAACCCGCGACACGAACCCTATCTGCCAGCAGCCCGCCCTGTCGCATCCGGATATCCTACACAGGAATACCAATATGTGTATCTCGTCGGAGCAGGATACCTCTGAGAGGCCTAGAGCGCAGCTTCGAGAACTGCCTGCTGTTGGTATAGACGCCTATGCGCGCTTGGCAGGCGTCGTGGAAGAGAACATGTCTTCCTTAGAGGGTCAGATTGCCACTGTCCACTCTATGGCTCAAGATCGTGGGAATGAACACGAGAGTCATGTCGAGGAGCTTAGGGAGGAACTGGCTATATTGAAGCAGAATCGAGCAGCTGATAAAATAGAGCTTGAGGAAAAAATCCAACGGGCAGTACAAGAGGCAGTAATACTATCACAACAAAAGTTCCAACAACAAATCGCTATCGACTTTCAAAATAATAGCAGCCGATTTCTTGACCTTAAACTGCAGGTCGCTGACGGTGCGATTAAACACGATGAGTTTGCAAGAGAGACTACAGCCAAAATATCTCTTATACAGGAGAAGCTCGATGTCGCTCTGGCAGGGCCTGCCTCTACTGCTCTATATGTCCTTCTTCGCGACGTACTTACAACTCCAGATCTTGAGCCTGTTTTGTACCAACTCGAATCTGCTAGCCAGTCATCCGGTGGCCGCATTAGAGGAGGAATGTCCCTTGCAGCCTTTACGAAAACTATCAAGCAAATCGGAAACCAGCATGCCCATGACCCTAACCTCTTTATGTCAACATGGTCCGTCTTCAACCTTAAACTTGCTAAGATCTTCCCGGCCTTGAGCGAAAACGTTGTCATAATGACCCAGTGGGAGACTTGTATAGTAAGAGCTCTGCAGAGCTCATACCATGTGGATAAGGCTACCGATCTCTTCTTGCTTACTAGTATGTATTCCTTCTACTGTTTGCAAGTTATCCGTTTTGTCTGACAAGTAGTAGATAAAGCTGCAGAGACGAATACGGATCCAGACTGGCTAGACAAATGGCTAGCTCGCGTCCAAATTGGCGACCTGCATATCGCACGTAAGTTTATCCCGTTTTAGGGTATTACTGATAGTTTACTGACTATTCATAGCGCTTAAGTTCCCCGAGCCCTCGTTCTCCGAGCTCCTATTCCACTCTATTTGTGGCCTGCATAGTTTTCTCCACGATCGCAGACACCGTGTCAGCCATTTCGCCTATAGCCACATTGGATCGATAGGTGCTAGCATTCCCAGAAAGAAACATCCTCCGACAAAAGCACAATGGGATCGCTATAAGGTCGGTGATAGTGTTCCTGTCGTTCAACTGCGAGAATGGCTCAATAGCTACCCCAGTAAGCACTTGGACCTGCTCTGGACTAGTTGGTCTGCTTTCGTACAAGAGTTAAGAGAGCACGGTGCTCAAGCCATCGAAGCGTCGATCCGCTTTGATCCTACGCTGTCGAACAGAGAGCTCCAAAAGGATACAAACCCCGCACGAAAGGCATGGTATAGATGCGCTTATTTGATCTTGGAAATGGCGAGACATCATCAGGCGAAGAAAGATGCTTTACTTGCATGGCTCTCACAAGAAGCCCCCGCCAGAAAATCGTCTATGGCTGCTCTTTACAATACAGACGGCGACACCGTGCCTCATCGGTCTATATTAGTCCCTAACACCTCCTTTCAAATCCGCAGTTTCGATTCGTGGACTAAAGCTATGTTCCCTTCTGAAAAGTATACTGAGAAACAGAATTGGGAGAGGATATGGGGTCCACCTATCTCGCCATTGGGTTGAATGGACCGTGAGGCTAGCAATTAACGTTCAGAAGAACGGGTTACGGACAGTAAGGGTCAGGGGAATCAGAGAATAGGTTGACGGACATTGATGCTTCGTAGTATGGACTTCCTACAGGTGTTCTTCTAGCTACACAGCAGTAGCTACATTCGTCCTTTGCTAGCATTCGCACTCCTTGTTTGTATTTGTAGCGAAAATTTGACACGATTTGCTTCTTTAGACTCGTATGAACAGCCGTATCAATCACCGTCTAAATATCCCGAATCGTGATATGTGCGCATAAGGCTGGCGGGGCTTGTACGGGACGTCCGGTAGCAGAGGTATATTTAATACCTAGTATTCACTTGATATGTCGAGATCTCTAGTATACAACACCGCCTTCTCTAAATATCGCTCAATATACAACTGTCGATAATCACTACCCCGTGCCGAAAACTTCGCGCATACCTCTTACCACAGCAACATTTCGTCATGCAGCTTATTATCTTGGTACTACTCTTGCTGCTCAGGTTGCTTAGCGCAGCTTTTGTCTTCGATGACTTTCCTAGATCAGTCTCGCCTGGCATGAGAAGCATATTCAGAGCCAGTTCTCTTCTTGGTTTTGGTGGAAGTGGTTCTGGTGGAGGTAGGCGTCGCCTTGCCTTGACGTTCCAAAGGCACTACTCTAAGGCAAGTCTAATAATTATTATTGATCTCTAGTCCTCTAATTCAACGTCTTGTAGAGTACCTTTATCCGCGAGCAGGCTATCCAACAACTCAAATGGCATCTATATCAAGGATTATTCCTGGAACCCGAACAGAATGCTCTAGACGTTGAATGGCCACAAACCACCTTTTCTGCACACTGGAATGCGAGTCGTCTGTGTTATCCCGCACCCAGATCTCTAGCATACGCTATCACGAGTATCATCAAAGCCTTTAGAATTAAGGACAATGCGGAAGGCTATGCCGGCGAGGAGGAACAACACGATTCCAACGAAGAGGCTGAATACTTCAGTGATACAGAGGGCGAAGACGATCCCGGCGAGGAGGAACAATACAACTCCGACAACGAGGCTGAATACTTTAGTGATACAGAGGATGAACACTTCAGCGATGCAGATGGGGAAGACAGTTCCGACGAGAAGAAACAAGGTGATTCTGATAAGGAGGAACAAGATGATTCTGATGAGGAGGAACAAGATGATTCTGATGAGGAGGCTGAATACTTCGGCGATGCCGATTCAGAAGATGCTGATGAAGAAGAGGCTGAGTATTTCAGTGATGCTGATGAAGAAGACGACTTGGCCTGAAGGGATGACATAGTTCTTAACGGTCGTAAATAAATAAGTAGATTAAGGACGAGAATCGAGAAGTCGGTTGATACGAATTTACTATCACTTTATACATATATGACTTATTATATAATAGAATTAATACGCTTCTAAAACTAATTATAATAGTTTTATTTGATAATAAATATTAGTAATCTATATAATATCTATATTTTGAGTGGACTGCATTGCCAAGGTATGATTTCTCGCGTACGTGCCTGTATCAGGTTAGCGGCTTATGCCATCTACCGCTCCTCCTTTTCACAGATCCGTCTGCTTAATCTAAATAACTTCTCACCTGACATAATAATTTAGTTGACTAAGTTTGGGATCTTTTGACTTGCTTCACTATTTGGATATCATACTCATCTAGTACACGACCACTGCTGTTTCTCGTACGTCAGTCTGGGGATTCAGCCTTTCTTGATTCCGTATCTCAATACAGTATACGCCACGAAGGTGAAGAGGTAACAACTAAAGCCCTCGTATAGTTTTTCCTACCACGTCGGAATCTTTTACAATTACCTGGCGTTTGAGTACTATATCAGTGCTAACAACTCGTCTTTAGGTCTAGAGCATTGTACTACCTCGGCGCCGGTATTACAGCCACGGGAAACAATGGTCGACTCGCAGCCTTCCCAAATCTTGCAGGCGTCCCAGTCTAGCGCCCTAGGCCAAATGTCAGATATTACC
The DNA here is from genome assembly GCA_900074905.1 of Rhynchosporium agropyri. Lineage (NCBI taxonomy): Eukaryota > Fungi > Ascomycota > Leotiomycetes > Helotiales > Ploettnerulaceae > Rhynchosporium > Rhynchosporium agropyri. Next base: position 442,241 of record FJUX01000012.1, on the reverse strand, counting down.
ACAAACAGTATAGCACCCCCGCAACACGGCACTTCGCAGTCACTGTCTCAGTTGGCCCTCTCAGCTCCCAGGCGACAACATATTGTCATATCCTTGATCATCAAAGACAACCAGGACAGACAAATCACTACTACAATAGTCAAGATCGTCCAAATACTTTCCTCAGAAGCTCAGGGAAAGCTGAACACCTCGCTTGTAGGGGCCTGCTCTTTCCAATCACTTCTACTAGACAAGTTCTGGAATTGTAGTATTAGGGCACTTCGCCGGGAGGGAAAATTGAAGCTGCTCCTAGATAGCCTTGACCAGACCCGAGACCAACTCCACCCTTCCTCTACTGCGGAATTCCAGATTGCAAACGATGAGGACTTTAGCTACGAAATAGTTGAGCAGGCTACTGCAATTGAAGATGGACAGCAAAGGGATATCATGTTGACGATCATATACCTTGGTGCTCAGGCTTCTGTGCTACTACCGACCTCGATGGACACTCCGGGTGTCGCAGCAGCTGAGCCAAACTTGCTGAATGCTCAAAAGCTTTCCCTTCTGGAAAGTACTCCAACTCCGGGCCCCTCGTCTACAGGCTTGGATAATGATGAGAGATCTGATCAGGCGCTAGAGAAAGATGCTAACTCAGCCGATAATGACTATGAAGACGAGGAGGATAAAAGTCCCGGGCGTGGTTCGCTATCTGAAGAAGACTCGGATAGCGCGGAGCATAGTGAGAATAAGGAAGATAAGGGAGGTAATGAGCAAGACGATGAGGAGAGTGTTCATCAACGCAAGAGAAAGAGGCCCTTACGCGCGAAGGCTATCTCAATTTCATCCAGCTCCGACTCTGGCAGAGCTCCTCTAAGGAAAAGGCGTCTTGTCAAGGCAGATGAGATGATAGGGAGGACGCCACGACCTAACCAGGTCTACCGGGTTGTGGTGCCAAAGGTTATAAAGCAGTCGCACGCACACGCGACCGGAACATTTGATATGGATATATCGACTGTTTTAGCAACCCAGTATAGCCTCACGCATTACACTAAGAAGTCGGAGTCTTTCATCAATGACGGGTAAGTCTTGCTTATATTATCGCATTATAGTATTAGTGCTAACAAGTATGACGTAGAACAATTGGCTTGGCCTCACTTCCATGTGCAAGACAAGGGCCTAAAGATATCAACTACAAAGTTGCATGTACGTTTATTGGCATCACGGATGATCACGACGGCGACTTTGTCCACCAACTCGCGGGCTTCAAAGAAGGAGTTAGGATCGCCCAGCATCAACTGCATGGGGCGGTCTGGCTCATGTATCACAACAGAAAGTTAGGCTTTGGGATTCTTGCTGATGAGCAAGGGTCGGGCAAGACTGTGACGATTCTTGTTTGGTATATCTTTGAGCGGGAGTTAGGTGTATTGCATAGTGAGATTGCCAAGAGCCGGAAGTTGAAGGACGGGCGCCATTGTATCGAAGGCGATACTAATAGCACATACTGTCCTAGCCAAGGAGATCGGACTGGGTGGATCATGTGCCCATGTTACCTTGGCAGTCCCACCTCATCTATGCTTGCAATGCCTGGAGTTCGCTACGTATGTGGAAGTCCGGGTCAAGTCGCTGTCTGGAAGAACGAATTTATCAAATTTATAGATACCACCGATCCAAACCTCGCTCTACAGCTGATAGACAATGTGTCCGACCAATCGTCCCCCTATCGCTACAGCAACGTTCTAGATCAGCTGAAAACACGCAGATGGGAGCGAAACCACGAGGCAGGAGCAGGCGACGAGGACTGGGAGGCTGGCGAAGCTGCGCAAGAGAATCAAGATCGATTTCTTCTAGTAGGCAACCGACAAAATCATAAGGCATTCCAGGAGAAGTTTAGGTGGCATTGCAAGAAGAGAGGCGCACGCGTCCCGGGCGCCAGCAAGGCAAAAAGCGTTCACAAGACGAATACCGCCTGGGGAGAACGAGAGTTTACTGGCATCATGTTTGGTATGCTTTTGGTGGACGAATTTCATGCCGAGGCTGTGGACGGTCGTATTACAGCGATGGAACTCTTCGGTGGCCGATATGGCCTTTCTATACCATGGGATTGTTTTCGAGTAGCTATATCAGCTACGCCCTTCCAAGGAACGATCGCCAAGATGCAGCGCTTCTTTGCGATATGTGAACAGAAGGACTATAGGAACAAGCAGGGTATTGCGGACTTCTGGGCCACGTCTCGCGCTACGTCTGAGCTCAGTCAGTTATCAGCTGGCAATATAAAGAGAACTATTATAGCGATCAAGCAACTGATGGAGACAGAGGATATGCAGGCTGATACGGCGAATAAACGAGCCGACATTGCAAATATAATTGCTACTATCATCGAGACGGTGTTCTTGCGCCGAACGATCCGGACAAACTGGCGCGGCTTGGGTAGACCAATTGTCCTCTTGCCTCCCCACACACATATCGAAGTGGAACTAGAATACGAGCCAGAGCCAGAATATGCAGTAGCCATGAAACGTGCGTACGAGGCTAGCGAGAAGGCAGTACAAACGGCCTACAAGCTGCGGGTTGCGGCATGGGAAAGCCTTGCGGACAAGAAGCTTGTCCCTATGCCGAAATCAGTATCTGCTAAGGTTGTGTTCAACCAGCACCACAAGAGCTTGATATGTAGCACGTTACCAGCGCTTGCGAAGTATCTAGAAGCTGGACTTGTAGACCTTACCTGGGCGCAGATCATATCACAACAATGGGATAGGAAGAACTTGCAAAGCAGTCCGTATGTTCAGCATTTGGCGGAGATAGTTAATACGTCAGCCAAATTTCAGTTCATCCGGTCCCACTTCGTGGACAAGATCCAGCAAGGCTCTGACGACTGGAATGACAAGAATAGTCACGGATGCTCCCGGCACAAGAAACTATTCATTGCGTCAGACTCACCAGTCATCGCATATATCCTGGGTCTGGTATGTACCCCAAATAAACTTGACTAATATATATTGACTAACTTATATAGGCCTGGGAGCTGTGGTTCAGCGAGACCTCACAGAATGCGACACATGGGAAGTATGCGGTTATCGCATCTAATATTCCATTGAAAGATCGGGAAGAGCTGATCGCTAACTTCCAGGAGGCTATTGCTGGAGAGAATGCCTATCAACCAAACTCAGAGCCAACGTACACCCTTATCAGTACCTATGGGCTCATGGGTGAGAGCTACACCTTGACTCGGGCTAGTACTGTAATCCTGGTCACTCCAGCATACCACGAGGATATTGAGAAACAGGTAATAGCTCGAGTCACACGGATGGGTGCAAAGGCTGTGACGGAGTCAATCACATTATCGGTAGGAAGCGCAGTGGAGATCCGCATTAAGAAGGTCAAGGCGGCAGGAGTATCGATGATTGAGCAAGCGATGAACACGATGGCTGTTCGTGAACGCCAAGCAGGTGGGGGAAGTCAGGGGGAGCCAATTGAACTGGACGAGGAGTAAGATTTGAGTGTGGAAATCTTGTTGCGGAATGCGCTTTGTTCTGATAGTGCAGACTTTGACGATTGATAGGAGGAATGTGATATAAACAACAGGTAAAGAGAATACGGAAGAAAGCAGACTAGGAATGTGGCTTATGTAGAACGCAATATCGGACGCACGCGGCCTGGCGAACGCATTTAAGAAGCATAAGCTACTTGGAGCTGGATATAATTGTGATAGTATAACCATTTTACCTGAATCCTTAATATTCAAACAGGTCGCTGGAACGCGCCGGTAGCAGAACTTGCTAGTGACAAACTGAGAGCAAGCCTCAGAGCAACTTCGAAGCAATGGCAGCATGCCCAATCGTCCATCATGCGGTGCGGGGGAGTTCAATCATTCGCGAGATTATGAATGTGCAGTTACTACCTGGCTTCACGATATACGATATACTTCGTCTCCCGATGTACGAAACCTACGATCGGCACGTCTCTAATGAAGCGGATTTGTCTACAGAGCTCGCCCTCCCGGGATGTACTTGCCCGAATCAGGCCGTATGTATTGCAGGTTCGAACCCTACCCTTATACATATAATATCCCGTGCTAATAGACCTAGCTGTTAATGCAGCTTGGGCCCTAATCTCAGCGGACGCCGCGACGAAAAACGCTTATGATTTAGCGCTAAATGCGATTCTACCTCCTCTTGCTACATCAATCCCTCAAGGCGAGCTCGCAATAAGGACTAGACCTCGTAAAATGCGCCCTAGAGACGGGGTCCCTTACGATAGTAGAAGGTCCCGGGAGTTTGCGTTCGTGGCGTATTGGCCGAGAGGAATCTGGCGCAAGCTGTGGCCTAACGGCCTCATGAATCGAAGGATAGAAACTAGCTTCTGGACAGCTATTTCCCGAGGCATGACAGGCGACGAGCGACACTGGGCTGAGATCAAGGCTTTATGTGAAGCAGAGTGGCTCTTTATTATGGCGCCAACACCTCCATTTACACCAATCCATCCTCGGAAGGGGGAATGGGGATCGCTAGACAATGCTGCCACAGAACGCGGGCTAGTTGCGCGTGGTCTTGCGCCAGCAGGTCCCATCATTCAGTCGCGCATCCCAAGCTTCCCAATAGCTGAGCAGCTAGCTGCAGACATTGATGTATCAGGACAGCCAGGAGTGTATCAGGGACATCATGTGACTTCAGAGGCGTGGCCGATAGTCGCCGACGCGTTGCGAATCGAGATCATAATGATTACGGAGGAAGGATTTGGGGGTGATGGTCATAGAGGACTTGTTCCAAGAGGATACCATGGGAATCAGCAGGTGTTTATATGGATGGGTGGAAACGGGGAGTATTTTGCAGTAGAGCCCATCGTCGACGACCCAGAAGATTTTCGCTATACGAAGCATCTGCTATCATCTATGCCTAGTAATCTGCCAGGGCGTATCACCAAAACATCTACGCCTGCGGAAAGGAAGGATCATTCAAATAAGTTACGATGCCCATTGGTCGCTACGGATGTATGGGATGTTCCACGTTGGTTAGGGGATTACAAGCATAGATTCCCCACTATTGCACCGGTCGGTATAACTAATATCACACCGGCAATACCATCTCTATATCCAGGTCCTTTTCAACCTCTAGAGCAGATTCAGTATATTGGGAAAGCTATCCAGCCACCCGAGGCGAACGTCCTAAGGCACCTGAATACAGGAGGGGTACCGCGGCGTTGGGTATAGGCGAATTGTTTAGGCGAAGTATAGCGAAGAAATAGCGAGGAGTAGAATATAATTTGAAGCTGAGACTGCTGATATAAACAATAATACGGTACGAGTCTATGAAATCGTTTTAATATGCCCTTATATTATAACACAGAATAATTAAGGTACAGATGCTTTGGAATACTGTATAATGCAATTCGACTAGAGTAGTAGTCACGAGTGTCGCACGAGCAATTTAGTGGTGCTGGGTAGTCTGCTCTGTGTAGAATATGTAAATTCAGGTTTAATATCAAGTGATAACCACTTATGAACATTAAATAATAGCTATGGCTTATAAGTAACAACTTCCCTTTTCTTGGGATGATGCTATTTTCCCCGATGACCGTTCTACCCCTCTTATGCGTTACTTCGCAGAGCGCGACTTACGGATAGGCCAAACTACACGCTTAACTACAATGAATGCCAAATGTACAATATGGCGCGACCTCCGTACCGCTATTGCGACTGTACTGCTATATATGCAAGACAACGGATTCGACTACTGGCTCGGCTTTACGTCCTGTGTAGATACTTATATCATGCAACGAATGTGGCAGGCCCACCCTGCTTCGCATCAGTATAAAACACCTAGCTTTGAACACGACCGGCTGCGTAGGGCAATCGACGATATCAGAAGGCATATTCCAGGGCTGAAACTTCTAACGGCGGATTCGATTGAGGAGGAACCGGATTATATACAGGACAGAGCCGGGCTTACAAATATCGCGCTACTAGCGGCCTCTGGTGTTTCTAAATGGCTGCCGGGGAACGAGGTCCCAGACAGCGACGAGGAGACCGATGATCTGTCAAATATTTCTAGTAGTAGCACGTTAGCAGAACTCGAAGATGAAAAGATGTTCGCACAACGACAACGAACCCAAGCCTGCGATATGTATACTATGGAGGATTTAGTCTTGCATTGGAAATGCCGCCCGGATTCAGGAAAACATAGCGACCCGAACCTGGCATTCCATACAGTCAGGGAGCCGGCAGTGTCTATACTGATGTGTTGTAACAAGGATGGATCTGAAAAGCTTCAACTATAGATCATTGGAGACGAGGAATTGCCAGAGTCGTTTGCAAGGGAAAGAATATGGGATGTGGAGGGACAACTCGGAGCTATCTACCGAGCTACTTTCAATAATAGCTTGAACATTCAGATATGGTAGAGTGGCTGCGGCGATTTGATCGTGGGATGAAAAAGAGGGGAAAGGAAGTGTTTCTATTACTACGCGACGAGGATATCACGCGTATCGCTGCTAGGCTGGTTAAATCGGACCTTCAAAACACTACAATTGGATGGGCAGTAAACACGCCTTTGACGCATGGGCTGACTCAATGGTGGAAGACGTATACAAAGCTGGAATGGCTGAGATTCTGTTGCAAAGAATTGCAGGAGGGATGCAATCCGTCCAAGACTATATCTCTGATACAGATAATCCGATGGGGTATTAAGGTGTGGGGGCAACAGACAATCGCTGCGGTAATCGAGGACGCATGGTTTCGGAAGGAGGGAGTGGAATGGGAGAATCAATGTCCTCGGTTTCATAATCCGTGGTGTTGTCTTGATAGAGGTTTGGATCTGATAGCCCAATTGTTATTTGAACTCAATGAGGCTTACGGGGTAGTAGACCGCGTAGAGGGGCTAGTTTGGAAGAGGCAGGATATCCAAAATTTTACTGATCGGGCAAGCGAGAGGCCAGGTGCATCTACACTAGGTACATGGGTAGTAGATTCGGACATCATTGACATGATTGCTTCCAGGTGGGCTTTCGAGTTAGCTCAGGCAGGCGATATACAGAAGGGGGTTCGCGGACGGGAAAGAATGCGAGATGTATTGTCGATTGAGGAGAAGGTTGCATTTAAGGATGAACAGACTACTTCTATACGATCGGTGCAACTATTGCAGCGGAAGGAGGAGATAAACCAGAAGGGAACAGATTTGCAAATATTGGAGGCGCTAAGGTGGATAGAGTATAAGCTGAAGCAGCGGCGTGATAAGTGGAATGCATAGGTTAAGAGATATATTTATCAGTTCCCTTCTCTCCTCTAGCATCTAGTTGTGCTTACTTCTTCTGAAGTGAAGTCCAGGACGTGAATGTTATAGGATGTGAATTGTAAGAGATTGCCTATTAGCGGCCAAATTGCATATAGGGTAGGTGTGAATCGTCGCTTGTAGCTGCCGGATTGATTCAATTCGTGTGCATTAGGTGCATTTGTCGTGCTGTTCAATTCACTTCGAGAGTCAATACCGTAACCTTCCGTGTGCTTGCAAGTCAGAGTTCCTAAACAGGGCTCATCCTGTCTACAAAAGACCTTCTTCGTACATCCAAAAACTCCTTCCAAGAACACCAACTCCATAACTTCAACTACAGCTACCTATTGAACTTGACGATTCTTCACCAACATTCCCACTTCCTTTCCACGCCTCTCGGCAGCGTAGACCTGGTCTACCAAGTTCTCACATCTCACTTCTCACTTCTCTGTCCACGGCATCATGTCTGGACAACTCAACTACACCGGCACGGATATCCCAATTGCGAATCCTTCTGCTGGCAACCTAGTCCCAGCTACTCCAGTTCCTGCTGTTGCTCCTCTGGCAACCGTCGATAATGTAGTCGTAGCTACAGCTCCTACAGTCGCAACTCCAGCTCCAGCCGTTGCTCCTCTGGCAACCGTCGATAATGTRGTCGTAGCTACAGCTCCTACAGTCGCAACTCCAGCTCCAGCCGTTGCTCCTCTGGCAACCGTCGATAATGTGGTCGTAGCTACAGCTCCTACAGTCGCTCCTCCTCGAGTTGCTCAAGCCGCTCCTCCTCGACCTAACTTCGCTATTATCATTCCAAATGCACCAACTCCGGCAAATCTCATCCTAGGTGTCGTTCATCCAAACTTTGAGTGGTTCCCAAATCAGGGTCCTCCTCAAGCTCACGGTCTTCCGGGCAACGGTAGCAACTACCTCGTCATGAGTTGCAGTACCAGCCAGCTTGTTCCGTATGCTAGTAGTACTACACTTACTGTCCTCGCCTTACCGTTCACTCATCATGTCCGTGCTGATGCTACCCGTGCTCAGCCAAACCAGGTCTTGGGCCGTCCCAGCTATATCACTGCCTTCGCAATTGACAGCCGAGGGACCGTCAATAGTACCCCTTGCCCTCAATGCCAGTATAAGATAGCTTCAGGCCGGGGTTTAGTCTTCTCTGAGTGCCGTTCTCTCCCTGGTCACTTTGACAATGGAAACGATGTTTCCGCTTGCAGCAATTGCAAGTGGCCCGACTATGCTAAGGACTGTGGTAATGCTGAGGGTAAGCGCGCTCCTAAGAAGAGCAAGGATCCTTCTCCAAAGAAGAAGGGTGGCTCTCGCACTCCTCAAGCTGCTAGCCGTGCTCTTAGCCGCGCTGCTGCTGCCCTTGCAGCAAGTCGTGATGTGAAGACTTAAGTCTTTGCAATTATGGGTGGATGGATGGTTGCTTGCTTGCTTTGGCCAATGAGGGTCAGTTGATTTTACTGAGATTAGTATAGCGTTTCCGGAGCTAGGGAATGCACTCCTCTCCTTCGATACTAAAATAAAATTCTATTAAAGCGAACAGCGGGAATCGACGATTAATAAATAAGAAAGTGATTTCGCATGTAATAGATTGAGTGATACCGCCACGTGATTCGTGCTAGCGAGGCTTAGCACCCTCGACCTGCTGCGAGGTAAAGACAGGTCAACATATACACTATGTTGCGCTGTCGCCGATGCGGGAGGGATAACTTTAAGACAGCAGGAGGGAAAACAAACCATCAAAGGACTTGTGATGGGAGCTTTGGTGGAAGGTCGAAAAATGGCAGGTACGCCCGCCAGGCGCTGCTACTCAGGCGATTGAGAGCTTATGGTGGCGTGCGACATCAACAACAACATGCGGAAATACAGGACGATAAAAACCTGCAGCTTGATTCTACGCAGGACCGCGCGATACCTACGATCCTACAAGATGGCGAGTTGAGCTGCCAACAAGCAGGCTTCCAAGGTGTAAACCTCGCGGATGGAGGTGATTGTGATATGAGGGAAGGGGAATGGGAGAATAAGGGAAGCATCGCGGCGGGATGGGAGGAAGAAGGGAACGTCGAGGGAGGAATACAAGATGGCGTAGAGCCGGTTGCAATTGGAATGAGGAACTGCTGGACACCCGGAAAGCCTGCCTTCACTGGCCCAAAGGGAGGCGGGAGCAGCGTAGGAACGATGGGGAGCGCCGCTACTCAAGCCAGGATAGACACCTACTATCTTCAAACAGGTTGCATAGCTGCAGAGACAGCGAGCGGAACTGCCGAAATATAAGATGAAGGGGACAACAGGCCTGCGGCAATAGTACGAAATCCATGCTCGCACTGCAGAGATCACGAGGGGGAACGATGCGCTAATATCGATTGTACGGAACTCTGCAGAGAATGCAGCGGCAAAGGGCATATCCTCGAGGATACGATATACTGGCCAGCAAAGAATGCCACAGAGTTTGCATTTGCAATGTGGCTGATGAAGGCGGAAGTTTCGAAGGGAAATGTCGATATGCTCTTCGCTGACGCATGATTACAACCAATGTTAGACTTGATTAGTTTTCAGAACTCAAAGGGGTGGCATGATCTGATCGAAAAGATACCTTGGGGACTAAAGGATACTACTTGGTTGGAAACAGACTTAGGGAAAGCCGAGCTGCCTACGGTAATACCAGACCTACGAGACAACGACAGTGACGGGGAGGTAGTGCCAGAGTGCGAGGATATCTTGAGCAGAAAAAGAAAGGGTGGGAGGCATGTGGACAAATTCCGGTACCGATCGGGGCCTGTCTAGAGTGGCTTGTTGGGCACCCAGGATTCAAAGGGCACACTTTCTATGAACCAGTCAAGATGTGGGCAAACCAAGGGGCTAGTGAGAAAAGATGCAGCTCATCAGAATGATCGGGAGGAGCTAAGGATATACTCTGAGATGCATACAGGTGATTGGTGGTGGGAAACACAAGGGAAGACACCAGAGGGAGGGACAGTGATCCCAGTGCTATTTAGTACGGACAAGACACAATTGTCAATTCATCATGGAGACCACCAAGCGTGGCCGATCTATATGACGATTGGGAATATTGATGCGAACACCAGACGGAATCCAAAAGCGGGGGCGATTATACTATGCGGTTTTCTGCCGATCGGATCGAGTAAAGACGAGCCTATCATAAAGGCAGAACTGTATCATCGATCGATGCAGATATTTACATACGGTATGAAGACACGACAAGAAAAATTGATTTTGGAAGCAAGCTGATAGTATAATAGAGATGGAAGCTATGACGAAGGAGGGCGTGTGGATGCGCTGCTCTGATGGCTATATTCGGAAGTGCTTTCCAGTTATAGCCGGAATGTGTATCGATTATCCGGAACAGTGCCTTGTGACAGGTGTAAAGAATGGACCTCATTGCCCTCGGTGCGAGGTGCGGCCTGAACACAGAGAAAACCTCATATGGGATGACGAGACACAAAAGCCAGAGCATCGGACTCCATGGAACACTACACAGCGAATCCTGGACCAAAGGGAGCTCAGAAAACGTGCGGAGAGAGCGAGGAATAGCTTGTCGCCATCGGCTGGGAAGCGTGACGAGGAGATGGACGTACATGAATGGTATTGCTTCTAATTTGCTCATAAGTACGCCGACCTACATCGTGGAATGATGCCGGATATCTTAAATTAAGCAATGAAAGGTTGGATGATGAAGTTGATCGAGTGGATCGAAAATATGATGGAAAAGGTGTGACGAAAACTGTATTCCAACAGCTAGAGGCGGCTCTGAAAGATATTGAGGCAGACGCTGCGGACGCTGGCGGGACTAGAGGTCGATCAGAAATCAGGGCAAGGGAGAAATCCAGCAAGAAGCCCGCCTCTAGCAAGAAGGTAGATGAGGTGGGAAGACAAGACAAGAGGCCAGTCAAGAAAGTGGTAAGGGTAGAGGCCCTTGATAAGCAAATGCGCAATGTGCCCCCGATGGAGGGATAAAGGTTCAAGAAGTTTTCTCAAGTCAAACAATGGCAAGGACCGGAACAGAAGGCGATGTGGCGGGTATTTTACGCAGCAGTAGCACCGCTCATCGACGACAAAGACGTATTAGTGTGTACGAAGGCGGTTTGTGATTTATTAACTATCGTGTCGTACAAGAGTCACGATGATAATACGCTCGGTTACATGGAGACGTTGATAGGGGTGATCAATAAGAGCAAGGAGGTCTTTCGACACGGGGGACTAGGAAGAAAGATAAGCTTGGAGAAAATACGTTCAACTTTCCGAAATGGCATCCGATAACACATTAYGCTGAGAGCATTCGGGACTTTGGAAGTCTAACTGGAGTGGACACTGAAATGTTTGAGAGTTGCCATAAACATCTGGTGAAGGCGTATTACAACCGCACGAACAAACACCCTGAAGCGTTTCTCGATCAGATTTGCCAACATAATACAAGATTGATGAAATGTATTGCGATGGAGCACCTGGTCGGTCGGCAAGAGGTAGTGCGGGACGGTGTTCAGATGAAGGCTGTGCCGGTAGAGCATAATACCCTAGCAGAGGCGATGGATCTGTCTTCAGGGGGATGGAAGGTTCTCACGCCAGGGGAGATTGAACAGCGGATAGTCTTTGGACTGATGCGTCCAAAGCGCTGGAGGGCAGCAGAAGAGGTTGAGGAGGTGCTCGGTATTCCTGGGCTGGTGGAGATACTTGGAGTCTTTATTGTGGAATGCCGCAGAGAGCGTGAAGGAAAACCTCTTGCAGTACACGAAAAGGGCAGATTTCCTTTGATGGACCGTCGTTGGGCAAAAGATTACTTCGTGACGGTCCACGCTTCTGTGTAATTCTCGTAGATGGCGCGGCAACAATACTTTAAAGGCTCGTTATACCGTGAATCTGTCTTACAAGTAGTGGGCGTGCACAGAGGCTCCCAAGGCGGTGAGCGTAGCGGCGCTAGGCCCGTGCAGCGTTGGTCGGGGCCGGTTAACTTTCCATTCTGATTTTTGAATGTATCTCCGATACGCTACTCGGAGTCTCCGATTCGTATCAATCTGTATCGGAGAAATATTGGCTAACGGGAGATACCATTGGCCAATGGCACATATTGGTTAATCGGAGGTAACAGATCCTGCACAGGCTACAGCACTCTACTACGGCACTTGTAGCCCGTGCTCAATCAGAGGCAGAGGGGGCTCCCAGCCCGGTGCACTCGGAAGACTAAATCTACCAAAGTACTACGGAGTAAGTACTATTTGCTTTGCTTTTCTTTCTACTCGGGCATCTCCATAAGAAGAGTGGTCCCTTACCAGCTTTGTACGAAAGTACAATGAAGATGCCTCCTAAATTCGGCATAATCATCCTTATGCATCTGTATGGCTTGGGTCCCCAAGTGGACCGAAGCTTCCACTCCTTGGTTAAAGCTCACCTGGGCGCCACTGTTATTGCTCACAGTTCCCCATCCATGCGGCAGGATACTATGACTGTTCTGATTTAGTTATGCTACTTGGTTTGCAAAGGGTTGTGCTGTTTGCCTTGTCCTTTGATAATTTAAATTGGCCTGTAGCTGAATGGCTTCTCGAATTAATTTCAGAGGATGCTTCGTGTTCGAGTGAAATATTGCTATCAATAGAGGCAGCATAGTCTGAGGCTTAGATCGATCTCGTGTTACTCAGCAAATGCTTCATCAATAGTGGGAGTCAATTTGGGACTTTGTGATGGATCTGAATAATTAGTAGCTATTTGAGGAATGACAAGGTACAAACTAAGTTCCACGTATTGAGTAGCTTATTCTCGGTACAGAAATTGACCCTCACCGTTGCGAGTCAATCGGCTTAGGATGGCGCGTCTGTCAGACTCGCATGTGCAAGTCGCCCACAAACTATCCCGCATTCTGTATCCTGGTCCAAATCTTGTAGCCTTCCCTGCTTTCCAATCTCGACCTGTTACTTGCGAGGGGTGGATATCTGCGGGATACCCACTTTGGAGCTAGTAAAGTTATTTTCAAAACTGGCGGGAGCCTTTGTCTTGGATGGCTACGATCATAGTGCGCATTATATTGGGGTCATAGCACTTGTAGTCGAACCAAAGTATGACCTAAGAAAATATCGTTGTGGGTCTAAACGGCCGAGGGTGCAGATAAAGCTACAATAATTTAGGATGCTTGGAGGGGAACCATGTTTTCTAAAATCAATTATACATAAACGAGCATCCCCTCTGTCGATCGACGAGGATGAAATTCTCAACATCCATAAGTTATATCTCAAAAACACTTTTATCCGATTCTACGATATTAGCAATCACCAGCCCCAATATGGCGTCTCAGGTTGAGATAAGAGGCCAGGTGACGGTTGCCCAGGTAAGGGTCAGCATGATTGCTCGAAGACATCTTACTAACACTCTAAGACTCGTCGCCTTGATCGCCTTGATACTAGCGGTCGACCGCTACCTCCTCATCCTCGCGAGGAGAGTAGAACACAGCCACAGCTGCTTAGCCGTCAAGAAATTGACGCCATAAATGAGAAACTGCTCGCGGCAGGTCATACCATCGAGACTACTCGCGAAAGGTTATTTGAGACGCGGTTCGTTGCCGATAATGCTCTACAAGAGCTAGAACAGGAGCGTCATATTCGACAACAGTGCTCTGAAGCTTACAAGCAAGCCAACATACAGTATGGAAAGAAAGCTGGGGAGGTACACGAAATGGCCGCCAAATGTACATTGCTACAACAGCAGCTTGAGGAGTCCCGGATGAGAAGTTTTAAGTACGAATTCGCCTTCGAAGAATCTGAGGACAGCATCGCCTCGGGAAACCTGCTGCTTGACGCCAGATTCAAAGATGTTCAAAGAAAAACATCAGAACTCCAGACTGCTTTGGATAGGATCCAGGGGCTAGAGAAGGAAGTCAACAGGGCGGTTGCACGTGAGTGTCTCGCTAAGAAGAGGGTCGACGAGCTAGAAGAAGAGCGAACACACCTGAATATTGATTTACAGAGATTCGATGGGCAGGATGGAGAGAGGGAACATTTGAGGCTTGCCTTGCAAAGTATTCACGACCTGGAGGAGGAGAGGGAACAGGTAGCACAGAAAAATTGCGCTAAAATCAACGAGATGATAGCCCATGCGGCCCTTGTAGAGCATGAATTCGAGGAGCAACGGCAGACAATAAGGCAACTGACACATGATCTTCAAGCAGCAACGACTATATCGACAGTTCGTCTGAATAATGCTGATAATAATCGCGGGACGAAACGTGCAGCAAACTTAAGGCATAGACGGCCCTCCAAAAATCGAAAGTGTAAGGATGCGAGCACATTAGAGGAGGAAAGCACGTTTGTGGTGCATGATTGAACAGTGGGTTGCTATTTCGTTTTGAATTATACAAAGATGCATTTAAGCTTTATTATCGAAAATGTTACCTGCAAGCAAACGATTTAGCTTTACAGCAGTGTACTACTATATACGTGATATTTACGCCTGCAATCTTTAACCTTCTAAAGGCGCAAAAGTTATGAGAATTGGGAGAGACTCCCTCTACGGGTAGGTGGGAAACTGCAAGCGAGAACACCTAAATGAGAACGTGACATGTATTTCTCAGCACTACACAATTCGAAATCTATCGAGTAAGTCTAGGAGAAGGCTATTGGTTTATATCTGTAGATTTTTATGACATTTTTATTATCAAAATAATACTTTATACTAAGGCTGGGGCAACCGCGAGCCTGCCTCAAATCGGCAGGTTCCCACCTACACGTAAAGGACTCGCTACGCATATAGCCTGGCGAGTCGAAACCGAGTCAAACTCACCATGATAGTTACCCGCTTTGATATAGCCGTTGTCTGCCTTCAATCTTTACCCCTAGTTTCTGCCTTCGGTTCCTGCCCCCGGTCTCTGCCACTGGGATCTGCTCGTTACACTTAGCAAACTCCCTATCACTTCCTCTATTATAAAATAATTCTTGCAACTAATTGAGGTCAGAAATTTGACCCAAATAGAGATCTTACAAAACCACGGACACAGTTCCGGAATGTTATGTTCGCCCGAATACCTGAGAGCTGTACAAGTACGTTTACATTGACTCCTTCACAAACTCTCTCATGAAATTCCACATTTGATGACCCTATTATTCAAGTGCTCCTAAGTAGAGTCGGACTACCTGAAGATAGGTTTGTAGCTGCTTGGTATGCTAGATCGTTTTGTCTCGCAGCAAATTTTCTATTCTGAAGCCTACATGTGCTTGGAAACCTGAGTCGCCTCAAAAAGCCGTGACATGCGATAGTGTCTGATTCTCCTAATATCCTGAAATTGGCAACAATTCCTCCATAGAAATATGCTTTACCGAGAGGTTGAATTCTGCCTTTTACCTCGAAATTTCCTCTACTAAGTGACGCTGCTTATTGATAATTGAAAAAGGACCACAAACCCGCTATGTCCGAATAAGGTATAGCTACACCCCTAGGATATTTGCTCTGACTTGAGAGGTGTCGTCAAAAGCTAAATCCTCTGGCTTCAATAAGGCAATGCCGGGGCCTTTGGAATCTACGCTCCAAGGCAGAGGATTACTGGCCAGCAGAAAGAATAATATAAGCAGGTCGCAGAATCAATGACCGAGCTGCTGAACGCCCGAATGTGTAGAAGCTGTATTTTCTATAAGTAGATGATATACTACTCATCGTCGGCATTATGTATCGTTCTGCAGAGCTATAGATGCTTAGTGCTGTTTCACTAGCCTGTAATGCCCTAAAGCTTCTATAACCCCGAAGAAAATATGGATAGAAAGATTTCGGAAAACTTACCAGGACTAGAGGAGTATAGAGGAGGTGCTTCTTATTATTCGCATGCTAATGTGGCTGAACAACTGAGAAAATTGTTCTAAACTAAGTCGACTAGGGATGTTACTCAAGTATTGTAAATCTGTAGGTGATGAGAAAATAATATACTGTTGTATGTTCCGGTTTTAGATTTGCTTTTTTAATTTGATAACGTAGCGACCGCGAAAAAATGATTGGTACATAGTCTGGTCACAAGCTTTGATAGGTTGATATGCCCTGGCCCCTCGCTAGGAAATTCATTTGCACTCGGAACGAAAGCATCGCGCGTATAATAAGGCAATATAGGTATTGGTACCCTCCTATGTTTTCTGTAGCCAACCTGAAGATGTAGTTAGGACGGGCAAAAATGACTAGTGTTTATTGTGTATGTCTAAACTGAAATACTAAACATGAATTTGCATGAAGAGATAATCGAAAATTTGTAAGAGGACAGGTATGAATGGGATTCCGAGTCGTAATGGTCGGTACTAAAGGTTGTCAGGTGGACATTTATTCGGAAATTAAGTTGGGGCAAGTCACCTTAGAATAAGCTATAGATGAGTGCTCATATTGCGTAAACGTGTCAGTATTTGGGGCTCTAGTGCTCAGCTAGGCCCAGTAGGTGGCAAATGGGACTCTGGGACTTTGGAGGCAAGCCAGGTCATGTAGATGAATGCTTCAATTATTAATTGAGAATGAATGATGAACTAATGAAGAAAATAGAGAGGTAAGGGCTGATTTTGTCAGTACCGCCCTTTTGATTCAAACAGATAATTAAGCGATTACAGCAAGTCGTAGGGCCTAGCTTTCAATCTCCTTGGATTTCAGGGGGAGTTTTCATAGAGGAGCTGCTTCAGCTTCAATTAGTGACTTGAGGGAGAGGATACGTGTTAGGGATGAGCAGGAGAGGACTTTAGCTTCACGTAAGACTAATAATGCTGTTTAGACTGCAAATGACAAGTCTAGTCAAGCTCTGAAAGTGGCCGGAGTACGAGCAAGGAGAGAGAATAAGGAGAAGAAGATCAAGAACAGGTACCCCGGAAGACATGATATGCAGTACTATAGTCGTAGAGGGATTCTATGGAAAGCTAGCACAAACAGTCTGAGAAGTAGAAGAAAGAGACATGGAGGTTCGGCTTGATAATCACTAATGCAGAGGCTGTTTTGACGGTCAAATACCTAGGATCTAGACCTCGACCAGCTGTATATATAGCGAGTTGTTATATCAAGTTTCATACAGGCTCTATTGACTCAGTCACAAGAAATGCGGATCTTGACCGTTTCGAGAATATATAGAGATTATGTCTAAATCAATTTCGAAGGTGCATTAATTCCACTACCCTAGCCCCATCGAATACTGATCTGGAAAAATTCTGCCGGACACTTACGTCAACTAACTGTAAGCCATAGCGTAACAGAAGACGACCCAAATATTATGTTATGTCTAGAAATCCTTTCAGCCATGCAAGCTTATCTCAGAGAAGTAGTTATAATTATCATATAATCTTACTAGGGTAACTCTATAAGTCTTTATCGTATGGTGATTCTTTCCCCTCGGAGCCGCCGCGCTAATTGTATATCTTTACTTTGAATAGTAATCCGCTTAGCATGGAGAGCACAAAGATTTGTGTTCCCAAATAAGTCGACGAGATAAGCTTCAGATGCTTCTTGCAAGGCCTGGATTGCAGTAGATTGAAATCTAAGATCCGTCTTTCTTTCCTGGGCAATCTCACGAACCAATCGCTGAAACGGAAGCTTGCGGATAAGTAATTCTGTTGATTTCTGATACTTTCTGATTTCGCGCAAGGCTACAGTACCTGGTGACAATTGTTAGACTGCTAATTGATCGTCTTGTTATCATTCATTACCAGGCTTATATCTACGTTGCTTTTTGGCTCTATTAGTAGTTGAAGTTGTTATTCGAGCTGCTTTACTGTGAAAGGCCTTTGGCTCAGCTTTCCCACCTGTGGACTTTAGAGCGTTCTGCTTGGTACGAGCCATGTACAAATTTAATTAAATCCAGAAGAAAAGGGCTAGAGTACTTGTTATATAACCCACCTGTGACAGTGTCGTAAGCGCGTCTTGGGTAAGCCAGGGCTACTTAAGATTAAAACCCTCCCACATTTCTCTTTGTCGCAACTAATTCATAGCAGAGTACACCTGAAACAAACTAATCTAATTTATTATTAGCAATCGAGCTAAAGGCTTATACAATTATACAATACCATCAATGCAACACCCAGGCAACTGCGAGGTTCAAACTAGCGCTCTGGCACCGAAGACTCAGGAACTGGAGTGTAAATGCGTATTTGGATGTATGACATACGCGCAGCCCGCTATATCTACTCGTGAAACTTTGGTGTGCCCTTCAATGCGCGCGGACTTATTAGGTTCCCTGCTTGGATTTGCTTGTGTGTTAGTCATGAAGAGGCGATGGAGACGAGGCATAATGCTAAGGCCACGCATTTTAATTCTTTTAAGGCTGTCGCCATGATCGGATACGCTAGCCTATCTGGTGCAGCTTTATAGATGAGATGAGATGAGATGAGATGAGATGAGATGAGATGAGATGAGATGAGATGAGTTGAGTTGAGTTGAGTGGAAATCCACTATCCCCAATATCAAGCCATGTTTCATTGCGTCCGTACCACGCCGTATCCACTTGAAAGTCGATGACTATTTCGGTCACTGTTCGAAGGGAGATCTGATGAGATGCAGACTTTCATGCTCCCTGAGATCGAGGGCCGGCCTGTGGCGATTTTTGATATGGATGACTTGAAGCGGACCTGCAGGCTTTGAGTCGTATATGAAGCATGTTTCAACCTTGTATTGATACTGTTGAAATTGCGCACTGTTATCGTAGCCCATTACTAGTGAGGAGTGTCCGAAATGAAGGTTACGTCCAAATCTCCGGCTGCGTAATACGCAAGTGATGCCCTCTGAGAATTTGCTGGTCCATGACGAGCTCCACCGGTAGTTGTTGAATTTGCGACCTCTTGATCCAGATCTAGTCCTCCAAGCGAAACTATGAATTGCACTACAGCAGTAACATGCCCTGATGCGCCCTTTTTCCTGAAATTCCCAGCGTCCGTAAAACCGAGTACCATCTACGAGACGTTCCTCAGCGTAAATTACGATTAAGCACCCAACGAACAGCAGGTCTAACCAACGGCCCTTCACTTTACTACTACAACTAGGCAATTTCTAGTTCGCCTAGTCATCAATGGAAACTATGATATAGTGTACAGAAGAATGATATCGTCTTAATGGCTTCTGATGCGATTGAAGCCTGCATTGTGGTAATATGTTGATGTCCTGAGGTTCTTCGAATCCGTGTCCTTTCAGCTTGCCATCACTCGTTGAGGAGCAGGTCCTATACATTATTGTCGTTCCTGCCAGATCCTAGTGCCGTCGGGATCAATGTGGAAATACATCCCCACCGCCTGATCCCAAGTCCAATACTCGTCTGACTGGGGCACATAATCATGAACTTTACCTCCTGTTGAAACTTCCCTTTTTGGAGTTCTGTAGGTGGTTTGCTTGTCCAGGTTAATCGGGAAGAATGAAATGTGCTCATTCTGTTGTGATGTGGCTTCCAACGTCCCCTCCGTGCTGTCCGCATCCAGCAGATATCTTCGCATAGGAACTGGCATATCCTCGGTGCATATCTCGGCTCTACGACTATCGCTTGAAGAGTATGTGTCTTCAAGATGACAATCAAACTGGCGGCTCATATTTTCATTTTCAACTCTGTGAGTTCCAGATCTTCTATGCTCCCCCTCCTGCTGGTGTTGCTTCAAGGACCGGCCCGAGCAGGATTCATGTAAATAGATGTCGGACACTTCGTGATCTGAAGATCTAACAATTGGAGATATCGCAAAAGTTCGTCGCCCGTTATCATGTGGTTGAGCTTCCTTGTCAGATAGTTCTAGTAACGCCAACGCTGAATCTCGCTGTTCGAAGAGCATAGCTTGCGATGGGAAAGCAGGAATCGAAGCAGACTTCGAGCTTTTAGGTGTCATCCTCGATGGAGGATCTGGACATGCTGACTCGTCTATATCTTCGCAATCTTTGGTAGGCAACAGGCAGAATACTGCAGAGCCCGCTGATAAACTTATTTCCCCGTTAATTGGCGAGGTCTCGGTACCAAACTCTATGCGATGATTGTTGGTGCTAGTTGTTGATGTACGTTGCTGTGACGCCTTTGTGACTAGTACATACTCTGAATCCATAATTGAAGCCTGAAGATCGGAAGAGGTAATCTCCGGATTGAGAGGTGTGCAGATTTCATCAGGTGGCATCTTGACAGAAACCCATCCTGTGTCAGCTGCCTCAGCGAGCGCAGGCTCAGAAGGCGCACATACTGTTTCAGGATCATGATTTGGTAAAATTGCCTGCACACGAGCCATATCCGATGACATCGTCTCGACTGTGGTTTTATCACTTTGCAAACCCGCGGTCGTCATGGAGAATTAGAAGATTTCGACGGGTCGTGCCCATCCTTATTTGATGCGAAGCGTCGATTTCGTCTTAGCTGTTGAGTTGAGTTGAGTTGCGTTGAGTTGCGTTGAATTTGATAAGCGTCGATGCCGAGGATGTTTACACTGCCACCCCAGCCCCTTGATTCCGTTCCCCCCTGCAACTTTTTAGAGAGATGTTTGAAAGATCATGAAGCTGCTAGGCATGCATCATACGCATTTGCACAGCTATCGAGGTTCTGTTGCAACCCATATATACGTCACAGAGTTATCTTGTATCGTAGACTGCGACATGTCAAAGGTAATAAAAGTCGGAGTCTCAATTTGGGAGGAAGTGATGAAGTCACCGAATCACCTGTTGTAGGATTTTAGGAATTCTGTAAAGCCGATTACGCTGGAACTGTCGATAGTAGGTTGTTGTTCTGAGTGATTAATTTTACTCAATGACGGACCAATAGTATGGTCAAGTACAAAGCAACGGTCGGTGGCGCTTTTAGTGAGTCATTCTGAGCATGTTGTAGCGGCTGAAGCATGCAAAATGGGCATGTGGATCAGGGGCTTTCGATCAAATTAAGTAGACTGTACAGAGCAATAATGAACAGGGTGAATAGTGCCTATCTATAGTTATAGCACAGTGTGTATTGCATTCCGCGAATCGAAGCATATCGAAATCGGATATCACTACATCAAAAAACTTATACTATAGATTTACTTTTTTCGGACGACATGGTAGCATATATTCTTACCAAACCGCTATCGAACTCTACCTTCAGGTTTTTCTAGGCTAGGAGTAGCGCCACAAGCGGTGTATTGTAGGTTCTGTGGTACAAATTAAAGGCCTGTTGGTAGTGACTCTAGGTATACTAGATAATGGACCAATGGATGATCTAAGGGTTTAGTTTTTGCTAGCGCCCACGCGCAATAGAAGTGAAACTCGTGGGAGTTTCAAACTACGATAAGGACGTTCAGTGATCTGAGCAATGAAGGTGGTGGTTCACCTGTTAGACTATGATAATAACGTATCAGGATAGAGACAGGATTGCTGTGAGCGAACAAGTAGATGCCAAGGAGTCTGTTTATCTTGGTAATGCTGGAAATATGACAAAGGTGTTGACACACGCTCAGGGTATATTATATAGCATCTTATACAGCCCCGCCCGAACTCAAGATATCGAATTGAGCTGCTATGATCGAAGAAAACTTATTTCCAGATCCCTCGATGGAGAGATGGATGCTACTCGGCAACATGGGCAAAGGCGCTTTCGGAGACGTTTATCGGGCACATGACTTGATTGGTGGCTTAGGTACTGTTGCTATCAAAAGGATCCGAAAAGTTTCAGCGGCAGGTCAGGTAAGTTCCGTATTTTAGCTGTGGTAGCAGAACCCCTTGCCAGTCGAATATGAAACACGAGCCTGAGAACTAATGCAGCCTGTGTTAGAAAGAAGCTATTGAACAAGAGGTTGAAATAATGCGCAACCTAAATCATGATGGCATCGTGAAGTTGCTCGACTTCACGGAAACGTTAGAAACATATTGTATTGTCCTGGAACTTATATCAGGAGGAGATATTTTGGATAAGGTCATCCGCTTAACATATTTCAGTGAGGATCTATCTAGACATGTTATCGCTCAGGTAGAGCAGGCACTACACTATTTACATGACGAGTGTGGGATTGTTCATCGGTGAATTTTCCCAGGCTTTCTATGGATTTTGCTAAGTCAAGAGAAGAGATATTAAACCAGAAAATATACTATTCTCACCTATCCCGTTTCTGCCGTTAAAGTGCCCGGAACCAAACAGTCATAGCGATCAACAAATGGCAGAGGGGCAGTTTATCCTAGGGATTGGGGCTGGTGGTATTGGAAAGATCAAGATAGCAGATTTCGGACTCAGCAAGGTAGTCTGGAATATGGAAGCAACATCGCCATGCGGAACGGCTGCGAATTCAGCTCCTGAAATCATTCAAAATAAGCCATATTCCAAGCAGGTGGATCTTTGGTCTCTAGGATGTTTACTATACACATTACTATGTGGATTTCAACCTTTTCGCGATGAAAATCTCCAGGATTTGAGAAAACAGGTCACCAACCATCAGTATGCTTTCGTATCCCCTTGGTGGGATGATATTTCAGAAGATGCTCGAGACCTTGTCGCCAGTCTTTTGATCATGAACCCCACCGAGCGATTTACCTGTAAAAAGGTTAAAGCTCATCCATGGATGATTATCCGCCAACAAGCTGTTTCGCAGCACGTTTCTTTCGGGCTCAGTGACAATCATTGCGTTTCTAACACAAGAAATGGAACTCGATGTAAAATGAGAATATCAAAGCAAGACATGAATTTATTTCGGACGCTGAAAGCCAATCTATCGCAGCTAGTACAATTGAGGTACTGTAAGCGGCAACATCGAAAGCTACCTAGCCTGGCTACCCGTAAATTAGATTCTATGAAGCTGGTAGTAGCTTGTTTACAGAGGTATGCCTGTCCAACAACAAAATCCCGCCAAGATCCGAAACCTGGAGGTCTCAGTTACTTCACGGACAGTATCATGCAGCCCATCAAGGAGTCTGATACAGTGATCATCCACGATAAGGTCGATGAAAATGAGTCGGAGGTAATAGTATTAACTGCTAAGGAGATCGGATCCAATGCTGCCACAACAAACGTAAGGATCGAGAGAATGGTCACTGTCACGGAAGGATATCTGGATACAGAGGGTTTGCATGATACGATGGTGGCTGAGTACGTGATCGAAATTTTCAACCACCTGAGACATTTAGAAGACTTGAATCAACCTGATGTAAATTATATAGAGCATCAGCAGTACCTAAAGTGGGATATGCGAAGAATTCTGGTCGACTGGTTGATCCACGTTTGCACGACATATCATCTTCCCCACGAAACGCTTTTCTTGACTGTTAATATTACTGATCGATTCCTGTCTCGGAGAGTTGTAGAGATTCACCATCTACAACTTGTGGGTATTACTGCACTGCTAATCGCGTCAAAATACGAGGAGCGTCGTTGCTCTCGAGGGATTGACTTCTACTGCCACCTCACGGGTAATGCTTTTACCAAGACTCAGATCCTCCACGCAGAAAGAAGTATACTCACATCTCTCGACTATGACTTGAGCTTTCCAAATCCAATGAGCTTTCTCCGTCGTATCTCGAAGGCGGATAACTAT
The DNA here is from genome assembly GCA_900074905.1 of Rhynchosporium agropyri. Lineage (NCBI taxonomy): Eukaryota > Fungi > Ascomycota > Leotiomycetes > Helotiales > Ploettnerulaceae > Rhynchosporium > Rhynchosporium agropyri. The sequence continues at coordinate 418,534 of FJUX01000012.1, read as the reverse complement.
AATATCGAGACACAATCCATAGGGAGATTTTTGATGGCAACAAGCCTTCTTGATTACCGCTGTATTAAATATAGACCAAGTCAAGTTGCTGCTGCATCTATGTACCTTGCTCGAACTATCTTGGGAAGAGGCGAGTGGGTGGGTATGGACACTCTCTACTTCTCACAAGATGCTAATGCTCGACCCCTAGGATATGGACTTGATTCACTATTCTGGCTATTCTGAAACTGATCTAGAGCCAATTTTTAAACTCATGACCGACTCTCTCGCTCGCCCTGTCATTCACGATCAGACTTATGCTAGGAAGCATTTCTTTCACAGTGAGTCAATTTCTGCCCTCTATCTTGGACGTGATCTTTAACACAATTTAGTCTTAACAATTTCAAGACAGTGGGCTTCTAAGCATGCAACTTCTCTTGGCATTGATGTTACAATCCCCTCTGAACGCGCAGACTATGAAGCAGATGTGTACTTTGAATGCAAGACGGAAGTTCTGGAGAGCGAGTCGGGCGAAGCGTCTTCTATGAGGCTATCTGCGACCATAAATAAAATTGAAGTAGTGCAAGCTGTAAACGCTTGATAACCTCTGAATATTTAGTATAACTAAGAGAGCTTTCGCACGATAATTAGCTCGCCGCATCCAACTTTTGAATATTATCTACGACTGCGGCTCGACACCTCCTCCTTCTTCACACAACACCTCAATTACTCTCCTACTCACTCGAGCCTATGTGGCATCAGGGACCACCACCAGAGACTTCTACAAATGTCACGTTCTAAATCCGAGGTTCTAATATCGTTTTTATCTTAAGTTGTTCATTTGCCTTAAGGATAGCTATATGCTTATACGCTATTATTATCTTCCAGTAGATTTTCTATCTCAGTTGCCTCTTTTTGTATGTCTCAGGAGCGAGCCTCAGCTCAAGAGCGCAGACCTTTCTTATACGTAAAATTTATATCCTAGTTTTTGGTGTTTCCTTGGGTTTTGGTGTGCCGCACCTGGACGCGTAGCTTTGCCACATGGTGGTGGTCTTGATCCTGCGATTATACCTGATATCGCGAGGTTACGTTGATATTCAGAGGAAAGCATCGAGGTAGCAACTGTGTTGATAGCATTGCCATACTAATTACTATGGAGAGTCGACACAAGATATTATCCAGATTTGATTAGGCACAGACCCCAAACCTATATCCTTGTAACACCTGATGAAGTACGAAAGGACAAATCAAAATTGCCTTTCGACAAAGTACCACCCCGAGGACTGATTTTGCTACAACGAAGGGACTGGGAATACTACAAGTGCAAAAGGGTGTGACTATTTGATTAATTGTAATCGGGACTGCCACCCTCCGACAAAGCTGTGTTTGAATCGAGAAGTTTTCGTCGAGGCAGGGTTTTTGGTATTTTCGATTTCGTATTTGTGCGCCAAACCTTTCCCTGCCGGGGAATAGAGCTTCGAGACACGCTAAAATTCTGGTGACTTGATGAGTGCATCTAGGGAACTATCCCTCCCATACAAATTAGTAATAGAGGGCATAGGCCATGCATAATGGATCTTTTCATAATTACCTAATTACCCTTCAGGCTGAGAAATATAATTGAGGTTATTCGGAGACTTGAAGGTACTACCACTATTACCTCTCTTTGATATCATGCCTTCTGAGCATCAAGCTCTGCTCCTGCATCGCTTGGGCAGCCTTTTCTAGTTTGTTTGTTTGTTTGTTTTATTCATACAACGGTTCCAGGCCTGAAAGGCCCATGCCGGGTAGTCTATCTACGCCTTCCGGTCCCACCCGCAAAGGCAAATATACAGTAGTTCCTCGATACCTATAAAGAAGTCCTGGGCTTCGATAAACAGCTATAAACCCTACTTTTTAAGGTAGGGAAAAGCGCTGAAGAATGCCCCGCCTATCCGACTCGATACCTAAACCCCCTATCCTCGTATTTGATTAATACTCTCTCCTTCGAACTCCTAGCCCTTCCTTATAGTATATATCGAGGGCGACTAGCTAGGTGGAATTGTTTTTGCGGTATACGAATCGTACGAGGTAAGGCTCGTGGACAATTCTTGCTTGCTGCTCCTCGTAGTCTTCTGCCTCGGACACCGTGTATTTAAACAGGTAGCGGACCCGAAACGTTGAATTCGGGCTTCCCCGAGGTTCCTTGTTATTCGTGATACTACTCGATTGAAGGTAGCGGAGGCTGCTCGAGTAGGTCAGCTAGAGTTATCTGCGAAGATACTTCTACAAATATCTCTGCCGGCCTCCCTCTTGAAGTCTCCTGCCGGTATCGCTCGAGTGGCATAAGAGCTTCGAATACTTTCGTATTCGAAGCTCTTATACCGCGTAACGCGTGTAGTATGAAGTGATGATTTGTTTGGATTGATGACGCGTCGCCGGATTGACCGAAGCGACGCGTTTTGAGGTGAAGTGAACCTTTAAAAGATATATTAGCAATGGTATATATACTCTTAAAGAATAGGGAGTGGTTTGATAGGGTGATTCCAAGAATTAAGTATATCGGTTTTGTGATGTTTTTTTTTCTTTCTTTTTCCCAGCCTTTTCTAGTACAAAACAGCCTATCATCGACTGCAACAGCGATGCAGAGACTTGAGAGTGGGCATCAGGATAGCTATGAACCCGGTACACGAAGGGAGAGAGGGTATATGCACGGCACATCATCAATCTACTTAGTACTACAGCTGGTGAAACGTTGATTCAAAGGGATGTCATTGGAAGGGTAGAGTGTTCATCCCCAAGAAGATGATCTTCGTGATGTTATTTAAAGGGGGAAGCCAGCAAACAAATCTTGGTGGGAAAGTGCAGTGTGCATTTATCACTATTATCCCCCAAGTGGTAGTCGGTGGAAGTGATTAGTCAATTGAAAATGAGTGGACGAACAGCCCCAGGGGAGCCATCTCCTGCCCGGACTCAATTGTTGCTGCCTTAGGGAGCGGTTCAGGCTTTGTCGTGCATAGACAGATATAAATATCTGGTGGGAGAAGTTTGTCTAATTGTGTCCAATAGGGAGGCAAACCCGACGATTGTTCGGATTTGACTTTTTGACTCGCATCGAGTCCACTGGGCTTCGAGAGAGAGAAAAAACTCGAGATTCTCTCTTCTGCAAGGTAAACCTTTGCTTAGCGCAAACAGTTCAACCGGCGGAACTATGCGCTGGTTTTTTATCGATCGATTCGATGAAATTGTGTAAAATTGCCTTACTTAGCATGTCCTCATCCCCCTGGAAGTTTTTGGGTCGATATAGCTTTCAGTATATCACCTCTGGGACGAAATCAACTATCATCATCATCATCATCAAGGTATGGCTATGCCCAATCACCTCGTTGGCCTAGTATCGGAAACTGAAGTGGCGGCAGGCGTTGTGTCGCTTTCTAACTTCTACAGTGTTTTGAGAATTTCATCCTTCTCCGTGCACAGCGTTTCCGGGGCTGTGTAGCTATCTTGTTCATGACTATACATGTGAACAGTGAATTCTCATGCTTAAATAAGCAAGGAAAGATGGCTATAAAGCTGAAATTGTCGTCTCGAAGGTCTGGTAATATCAGCTATGAGTCAAGTACGAATCCGAGGTGCAATTTTCCATAAATCTTATATCCCCAAACGAAGTAGTTACATTTTCGCAGGCATTAGAGTAATAAGTCGGATTCTACCAAAGGTGGCCATTACTTGGTCCACGGAGAACATATGCCTTGGAAACAAATACTATGAAATTTCTGATGTCGAACTCCATGGCAACATCTGCATCATTAAGTGTACACAGAAAAGACTATTTATCCTGCTTATTACGGATGAGCATATCAGAGACAGTATAGCTCATGGGTTAAGATATGGATACCCACCACACAAAATCGATAAGAGGAAGTCAAAGGAGCAGCTCTCAATTGAGCTAGCTACAAGCGGAAATGTTGTTACAGCAAGACCAAGAGTGGAAAATCATGCTCGGTATAGATTTAGTAGTCGCATTTCTGTGGGTTTCCCGGAGTGGATATAGCAAGGGCAGCATCTCTCAGGTGAAAGCTCAATGTTCATTTGATAGCAGCGTGCGTGGATTCCGACCCGGACTGATCTGCCTTAGGGCAGTTATTTCTGGTTCTCTAACGGGTAGAATCATAGACTTATTTTATATATACATACACACGTGATATTTATAATCTGAGTAAATACGAAAGCGGCATACAATATCAACATCCTTTCATTATATTGATAGCCAGCATGATCTTCCGAGATATTCAACTGGTGTAATTCTTCTTTCTCTCCAGTCGTGAGCTTCTTATCGAGTCTATACAATCTACTTTAACTTTAGTCTTGTTTAAAAAGACTCATGATTTAATAAATTAAACAAAAAGCTGTAAGTATTAAAATTGGCTTTACAAAAGCGATACTAACGTATAATAATATTTATTTCAAGACGATATCGTAAAACTTTGCTACAGAAGTAATATTCCAAAAATAGTAGCATCTTGAAACGAGATTTTGAAACGACTTCCTAAAATAGAATTTTATTTAAAGTAGAATTCTAAAATGGTATATAATTAGAAGGTGACATTAATCCACTGGGTGAGGCCAATGCAACGACGTTGATATGGATGGTAATTTTGCTTCTGATGTATTTAGTACAGACCAGAGTGATGGAGTCGAGGCCGATAGTCCGTAGAGAAACACAGATGATAAAAGTGCTACATCGAGCAATTATGACTGGCAATAGCATAGCTTATTTGTTGAGCTTATTTTCGGACTTTTGAGGTTTATTTCAGAGTAAGCCAAATGTATTAAATAGATTAGTCGTTACATTTGAAAGCAAATGACTAATTTGATTATGTTATACGCATAGAAAACCTTGAAAGTGAGTTCGGTTGGCTACCTCGGCTGGTGCGATCATGTACCTGGAAGACAAGTGTCATCTTGATCTGCTACTTAGGAGCTGCCTACTTGGCAAAGAGTCCTAAACGAGATCCAATCCGAATTATCAAGACTTTTGTCTCCTGCTCATGCTTCGTCGATCATATCACACATCTTTCAAACAAACCCACGAAGACCCCTTAAGTTTGCCAACTCCTGCCTGGCATTCGTCAACATCATCAAACCATCCAATATCTCACGGCAAGTCCATACAGATTATCCATTCAGTCCGGCGCCTGATTGTAATCCGTTCCAACAGTAGATTGCCTTAGAGCATATGCAGGATGACTGTATATCGCTTTCGTTTGACTTTAATACCCGCATTTATAAAACGCTGACGATTTATTTCAGGAAGCTGAAGCTCTTACAACCGAGTAGAGTCGCCATTCCCAATTCACCGAATATCTTTTTTGGTCAAACTCAAGTTCATCATGGCGGAGTTCAACTCACGAATGCCGGTTCCAGTCAACCGATATCAAGTATATAGAGACGGAGTTAGCGCAAGATTGCGATGGCTGAAAGGCGATGAGAATGAAGGTGGCTCTTGTGATGACTTGGAATCTGGCTATATCATTGATATGAGTAGCTTAGTACACGAATATTTTTCCACTAATGTACGGTAAAGAAGGTTATCATCCAGGGTCTTCCTGCTTTCCAAGATACTCCTCGCGTAACCGAATATAGTATTGTTCGATATCGAAGTATTGGATGGAGTGTTCACAGCGCTGATCCTCAAATGAATGCAGGCTTGGTCAACGTGTACGATACGCGAGATGTTCTGATCGAGGACCTGAACGATGAAGGCTCTTGGGTCGACATGTATTCTATAGCTGGATGTATGCAGGCTACTTCATCGACCTTCAGTTTACATTTGTGAGATATTATTACATTTAAACCGCTTCAAACACGACGGAGAATAAGGATTACTTATTATAATTAATCTGACCAATCCATCATATGCAATGAATTGCTAGCGTTCCAAAAATATAATTTTATCCTGATCGGGCTTGACGTCGAATTCAAGTACAAGTATAAGGTCTTGGCTGGACCATTTTTTCCCCCTTTCAAGATTTTTTATATTCTATATGTATTATATAGTTATTTAAAAACTTCTACTGTAGGGAATATTTTTCGGAATATTTTTACTATCATAGTCTTGTCGTAGTTAAACGCAACTTTTGGTTGAAAAATATTCTTGATAAGTTGATGTTGTGCAGGTCCACTTTATTATTCAAGTCATAGAATTTTCTAATTTATTAAAAGCACTTTTTCTAATTTATTAAAAGCACTTTCGTGTGTAACTAAGAAACTAAGAAACTAAGAAACTAAGAAACTAAGTAAATCCTAATTTGACGCTATTTCCTTCTGGGACTATATCGAACTCTTTCATCCACTTCCCGACATAGATCTATGCCCTGATTGCCTTTACATGCGCCACCCAGCTTATTTAACGCTAAGCCCCTTACAATAAGTATCCATAAAGCGAAAAGCTCTGTTGATTAAATTCTGTTTCTCGATTGAATACTTAAGATTACAACATTCCGAAATCAATGAAGATCCTTTACTTATAATATAAAGCGGCATTTAATACTTATTACATAATTTACACATAATTATCAAACTTTTATTAAGCCGGTATAGCACTTTTCGCAGGCTAACATGTTAAATCCTCTAATTATATCTCGTAGATGTTTAATAGGCTGAGGATAAACTACGGTAACATGACGGAAGAAACTGCAAGTACTATTTTCCATAGTTCTCAACTTTATTATTAGAGAATGTTATTTCTATCGAACGTTATAAATCTTGGCGTTCAAGTATCCTCATGTCATAAAGGATGGCATAGCCTCTTTGAAACCTGATACTGGCGTCACTTTCAACATCATCGACCTATTCGCGAAAGAGGGTTCCAAGGTTGTCATATCTAAAAATAGATCGATATATGTCATAAAATAAAACCAAGAGCTGAATCTATATTATATTGAGCTATTTGTGGATCACTAGTTAAAAAAACGGGTGAAATAGCCCTATTGGCTACAGCCAGGCCTTGGCAGGTGCACGGCCGAAAAGAAGGAACACGAAAATCTTACTCACGCCCGAATCAAAACAGCCCCGAAGCTTGCGTAGGGCAGCTGTTTGTGAGGACCCCTAAGTACTTTCTTTATAGACTGCGCGAAGCAAGGTCCCTTGGCCCCGAACCCTTGGCCCCGAAGCTTGCGAAGGGCCGCCGAGGAGCAGACCTTGTATCGAGTGATCAAAAGTATCTATTTAGACCTACTCGATAATAATGTACCTCAAGCTTCATTATTAATCAAATGGACGTAAATTAGACCTTCAAGATGATCTGACTGATATACCTATAGGTATTTAAAGATATAGTATACATATATATCACTTATCTTGGATATATAAAGACATATTAAAGATATATGCGAGCTTTAAATCTATATAACTCTATACTATTAGCGCGGAAATATCCACTACACTATCCCCTCAGCTGCTGCTATCAGAATATCAAAGAGAGTTGTATTAGGAGAAATTGTTGGGTGCACAGAGTGCGATATTTACCTTTACAAGACACGCCCTTGTTTTGAAGAGTTTCATAGTTCGCAATAATATTTCTGTCTTCTTGCTGAACTCATGTGAATGGTCAGATTAGCCGAGGATGGTCGACCCACTGCAAGGCTCGCAGCACCTGAGGGGATAGTATATTTTTCCTGATCCCACTTGGGGTTACCCGCTGCCCATCCCTGCATCGAGGATGCATCGGAGAGAAAGGGTAGCCGGGATTGACGAGCTGGTCTATATCAAAATAGATCGAGAGCTGAGGGTGAGGTATGGGTTTCGCCGGGGGCACTGATGAATGCGAAGCCTGGCAACCTATTTCCCACACTTCTTGCAGGATACCTTTCTCTTCTGGCAAGAGTTGACATGTCCCTGTAAGTGGCCAGTAGGTGGCCAGTGTCCATTACTCTAGAGCAGAACTGGGAGATGACATCTGATTTCGGCAGTAGACTGAAAGAATTTCGAGGAAGTCCAGCGAGCTGCGAGCTGTTCTAGTAAGGAAAGGCGCAACACGGTGACTGGCGTGCTTTGGCGGGTGATCGGTGGAATCGCGCCGGGCCTAGCCTTGGCCAAATCAGCTATTGATTGGTTGCAAAACAACTCTGGTTCGCAACCAGATGAAACTGCTACTATGGGGGAGTAAATTACAGGAAGATGTAGGAGAGATTTTCCCACCGCGTGGAACACGAAAAACACTGCAGTCCGGAAGCTCGATAGCTGCTTTTTGTTTAGCATGATCAGAGCGGTACCGAACTGATCTATGGTCAAACGACGCAAAGGGTTCAACGTGATTGTCTACCTTATGCAGTTCAAAATGCAGATCGTAACAGCATTGGTTTAGATACACCTGAAAGAATGTACAGGGAACAGTAACGTAACTGACACCGCCAAAAGCAGTAATATAGTAATTGAATAGCTAAGGGAAACCCCGAAAACTTGAGCTCCGAACCTCCTGTCTAAGAACTCTCCATCGATTGCTTATAACCTTTGTAAATATTCGATATTCTTACCGATCCTTCCTAGCAATTTAGCAAGCTAGTGTGAAACATCAAAGCTACATATCTCGAGCTTTATAAATACGCAAAGAATGAAATTTTCCGCCTAGCCTCGATCAGAAGTAAATCTCGAATTTGTGACTTCGCCATATGCCACTATTTAATATCAACTGTCTTCCCTGCTCGAGGTAGTTTTCCTATGTAGAATTTTACATTGTCGCACAGTTCCTCCTTGCTTTACTATTCATAGATAGTAGATCTCAAGCGTTCGCATCCGGGGCACACATTATTCCTATTTATGATTTCCTCTCTTTTCTCCATAAAAATATACTGTGGAGGGAAGTAAACCCCATATCACACAACAAGAGGGTAGCAAAGAGCGAACACCAAAGGTTCTCCTAGGCAGTAGTAAGAGCTAGATAAATCCAAGATAATACATGCATAAAGGTATTGATCTTTGTGAGGAGGTAGAATGCAAAGTTCTGTTCAAAAAATATATATGGTTATGGTAGTTCTAGATGATAGTTCCGTAGCACGAACTCTGACGGAAAGGTCATGCGACCAGAGTAATTTCAGACAGCAAGATGCTGTCTCCATCACATTGGTCTTCCACCTTCAATGATCGGCTCTCCCGATCAGAGAAAATAATCCTTGCTACTAGTTTAAGGATTGACGATTCATGGACAATTGAATCTCCTTGTCCTTGATTATACTTGGTCTTCCCTTAGGGATTCGAGAATCTGCTGCTGATTGTTTGCAATGTTTTGAGATTGACTCCCGGCCTTGAGTTTGCTTCCTGATGACACCTTTGGGAACGATGCAAAGTCATTTTATAAATGCTGTTGTAGAAAACCTTGATTGTTGCTCTATAGTACGCTCCAAGTGCACTTGAGACTTGACTTAACTGAGTAGCCTTACTTCTGCTGTCTCAAGGTTGAAGCGTTAGAGATTTTGTGCAGTAGGATTAGCCAGCAGCAAGAAAGGCTTTCAATTCTCTTGGACATCTTGGCCAGGATATCATGTAGCTTTAGAGGCATATATGGAAGGGGCTCAGACATGATTGGCAAGAGACTTTGAACAAAGCCGAATCAAGGCAACTGACTTCAAACTTGAACTATCTCCCCGAAAGGTTGAATAGCTAAAGGGTGATCGAACTTATTTGGCATCTGGGTTCCTTACCAACCTTATCTACTAGGAGGACGTTTCAGGACCAGGGATCTAGCTCTGTCATCTAATCGCTATTTTACTAGTTAAATAATCGAAGACAGTCTTCTTAACTATTCTCAGTTGCGTTATCCGATAAGAGTGACCTTCTATAAAACTAAACCAGAGTCACGAAAACCAGAAGAAGCAGAAGGAGAAGCATAATACCAGTAGAGCACGATAAACTCTTAGGATTGAGAAGGACAAAGACGTGAAGAAAGAGAAAGACGTGGAGAAAGGGAAAAGTATTGAGAAGAAGAGAGCAATTAAAGTTAAAGAGGAAGAAGAAAAATAACTGAAATCGGAATAGGATCGGTTACCGGAAGGAACCGACTGAGCACCCCAGCTTCATCTCCCATTCATACAACGCCTTAGTATATGGGGTTATATGAGAAACAGGCTGCGGGCATAATGATGTGAACGAATTCTGCGCTCTGCCGCCACGAGCAATGCAGAAGGATGGTGACTTCGGAGGTTTTCAATGTACGCAGAAAGCGATTTCACCGACGAACACGGAGCCTGCATAGTTGATTGGCTAGCGCGTGTAGAAAGTGGAGAGGTTGTTGGAAGATAAAGGCAGAAGCTATGTAAAGAGTTGATAGAAGTCATAGCTTTCCGATAGACAGTGAATGAAGCCTTTATGATATGTTCGTCTTGTCTCCAGCATTGGCAAATTGATATTTGCCCTGATTAGTGGCCTAGTTCCCAAATACCACAGATAGTTCAGACTAGAGGTGGTAAGCCAATTCGAGCTTCATTGTACGTCGCACAATGAATCTTCTACTCGATATTCGACTCCTCCTGTAAATAGCTCTCTAAGCACTTCAATCCGACTGTCTTTGATCATCTACGTTTGGCCTGTACCGGTTCCACTTTATATTAGTAGTACTCATCCCGCGTGCTAGCTTAAAGGGCGAGATTATTGAGTCGACAAGGCGGGTGGACCTCTCTATCAAAGCTGATAGAAATTTTAGCCACTTACTTGCGGAAAAAAAGACTCAAATCATGGATCATTATATGGTTATTGATTATTATTAGCCCGCTGCACTTCTGCTTCTTGCTTTTAAGTTCCTTATGTAATTCTTCCTATACACAGAACAAGATTCTTAGAACCATGACGTGACACTCCTAGACAAGCTTAGAATCAATGGCGTAAGATATCGCGCAGGCACAAAGTTCCAGACCTGGCTGACGCAGACAGTTTAACATTTGTCGTCATCAACTTTCGAAATGTAGTAAATTTATGAATATATAGTTGATATTATGAAATGACTGTCGTCATGTCGTTGTATAACTTCGACGCCATGCTCATTACTTATATCTTTTCCAGTAAATATGATGGAGCCTAATTTTCTGAAGCAGAAAGCACTTTATATCATTGCGCAGATTTTGAAGGACAGCCGTCCCAGCGAGGATATTTCCACCTTGGTCTTAGCTCAAAGGAATCTTGGATCACTAGACGTTTCTCTTGAGTCTAGCACTGCCTGTATGCTCGATCAGTTGGTCTGTCATCTGTGCTCTTACGCCTATCAGCGCCAAAAGTTTGACACTCATATTCGACCAAGGCACGGTACCCTCATTCATCCTCAAGGACTATCTGTGGACGATGAGGGCTCGAATCTAGCGGCGGAAGTCCTTACCTACGTCCTAGACTTAGAAGTACTCCTCGGGGTGGTACGAGACCCTTGGTACGGGATATGTAGGGGTAAAGGATTTTATAACAGGGCGAGCAAACACAGTTTAGCGTGGCAAAATGTCAGCATAGATTCCGAGTCAGAAAGGGGCCAATAGATCAAAGATTACTTCTTGATCTAGTCTACGGTCCTCCGACCTTTCCCTTCAATGGTATGCGTGTGCTTTAATTTAGTCATAAGACGAGACGGCGACTATAAGAAACGTTCAAAATAGCACTACGACATGGATAAGATCAAGACTACTTATATGAATCAGATGGGTGATGAAACCCGCAAGCAGGCTGACGTCTGACGATGTAAAAAGTGGCAATGAAAAGAGTTCGGTAGTTCGAAGGAACAATCTACATGGTTAGTGTCATGATTGAGCTCGGCTTGCAGCCTGCCACAGCGCCATAATCCTCGGATTCGCCTCTCTGAGGATCACCAGACAAGTGAAAACTAACCCCTTCTGAGAGGTAACACACTGAGATAATCAACGAAGCAGAACCCCTTATAGTAGTAAAAGCGCTTCTATCTTCTGGCAAAGCTTCTGACGAATTCGGATCTGCAGTTCTTCGCAAGTTGCGGCGCTCTTACACGTCTCGATTTGGGTGTGCGGATATGCCGCATAATGGCGAAGAACTATTGGCAGAAGCGACTAAAACTTATTGGCGGGGAAGAAAGTCGGCTTGCGAAGGTCAGCCCCGCCTAGGACTTCCGTAGCGAAGTCTCTAATCAGTAGTCGAAGCTGTTGTATTCAGAACATATCCTTGTCTAATCTCGTGGCTGCTCCTAAACTACCTGACTTAACTCGCTAATAACCGACAGACGAAGTCAGAAGGGACGAGAGATGCGGCAGGAAGAAATAACCATAAACAGTTTTACGAATGCATTTATTAGAAAAGGTACTTGTGGGATGATCTAAAAATCAAGTTCGCACGCTATTTTGAATCTGCAGATATCAGAATATAAGCGAACCGATAAGGACCAATTAGACTTTAAGGATTTCAGCTACGTTGTATGCAGGATTGAAATAGAAGAGTTCTCATTATTCGTGACAGTTTCCCCTTTGAAATGTCGAATGGATTTTGATTGCTGTTTTTATGACTGTTGTCGATTGTTCAAAAAAGGCACATATCCAAGCCTTAGGTAGCACGAATGCAGCGATTTGCAGCACGTAACGAAATTTAGAGACATGTCTTCGACTAAAGAGCGCAACAGCTGCTGTTCGTAGAATAGGTGAACACGACTTCCATCAGCAGTGATCGTACATTTCAATAGATACAATGCGCGTCAGCTTCTCGTAAGCGAGCTAAGGCGGGCGACAACCTAAAAGGTTCAAAGGCTAGTTTGTTGGATGTTGAGAATGCTCAGTTAGGGCTAATTGTCACGACCTGTACGTAAGGAGCCTCAGAGCCTCAGGCCTTCGGGGGCAAGCGAGCCTTGGCAACCACGGTAGATTAGTCAGCACAGCCCTACGGCTATACCTCTGAGAAGGAGTCGAGAGTAGAACCTCTTCTTCTTATCTTTTCTTCTCTTTACCACGCGCACCCTTAAGGGCGAATACAAGTCACGTTGTCACCCCCAGTGCCCTGCCGTAACACTAATTACGCTGGAAGAGAACAAGCACCTAGAAAGGCTTCCTGGGGCTAGTAGTAAGGTAAAAGTGTTACTGTTTCTTGTTACTAGTAAGGCGAAGGTGGAGGATCTTGCTGATTCTAGTATTAGGGCTAGATTCAAGGCTAGAATAAAGTCCATAATCAAGAGACTAGAGTGTAAGATAGTGAAGGAGGGTACATTAAAGCATGGAGTAAACGAGGAAGAGATGTCGACTTTCGTGGGAAAGGCTACTAATCCTAAGGGAGTCAAATTGTTATGAGTTAGACCTACTACTGTACCTACAATCAATGATAGTAAAGAACTTACCAGTAAACTAGATGTCCAACTAAAATTAAACAGAGAATCACCTGTATAATGCACTAATTCTAATAGAAATACAAAAATAGAAATTTTGGCTACTATGGCTACAAATGTAGTCACTATAGTAGGTATAGCATCATAAACACCAGGTGATCATAAGTGGAAAGGTGCTGCACTTACTTTAAATAGGAAACCTACGCTAAGTATAAGCAATGAAAAGTTAATATAATAACTTTTATATCAGTATAAAATATTATTGTCCCCTTCATTGGTCAAATCACTTAAGCTCGTTATAACATATATACCATCAAGATTAGTAGTACCTGAATTTGCATATAATAAACTAGTACCTAGTAAAATAAAACAAGAACTTAGACCCCCTAATAAGAAATAAGTTAAACTGTCACGGGTGAGCAACGCGTACGCAGATGGTCAAGTGTAGTATTCAAGAAGTTCGATACAGGAGAGAGTCAGGTTCTAGCCTGGCTCCGAAGGAAAAAATGCGGGTGCCGCTAGGCTTAGTAAGCACAGGCATCGCCGGTGCTTGATCCTGGGGCTCGCCCCTTACATAAACCACCTGATGTAGCTAATTCAGAATTTCGGTATAGTGTACTAAGTAAATATAAACCGTAACTTTGTAGCTCTATCGATAAAAATATTGAGACTAAATCAGATGTAGATACTAAAAATGTTGCACCACTAACTATAAACAATAAGATTAAAGGGTACTCGATTATTTTAAATTGTTCCCCCATCTTGTTTACAATTTTAGTTCTGTAAAATAAGAAATTATAAAAAAGCATTTTTATTAAAGAAGAATATGCAGCTGTACATACCCTTCTAGGATAAAATGCAGTAAGTTGAAGTATTAGTGCACTGATTATATATATAAAAAGTTGAAATATATGTGTGATACTAGTTGCAAGAAATAGTCCACCATATAAACCAATACCTCTACTTAAAGTTTTTAAGTTTAAACACATGAAAGATATTAAACCTGAATAAATCAGAATTAATATAGAGACTCTACTATATAATATAGACTTATCTCGCCGTAAGGTAACCGCATTAGACAATAATAGCTGAATTATAGAAAATAATAACATAAATAAGTAAAAGAATCGAACTTTTTATAGCTATATTTTTATAAAAATATAGTTTTATAACAGACCGCTGACTTATTTTATTATATGCTATCTTCAATTTATATATTACTTTAAATATTTAATTAATACATACAATTTATAATGCATATATTATACACTTGTATAATAAAAATGTTTTTAATAAACCTGTATAAATACAAACCACACGGTAAAACCTTACTATTACATATAAAGA
>FJUX01000012.1:380151-403667 GCA_900074905.1 Rhynchosporium agropyri | reverse complement strand
ATGTATATATGTATCTAATATACATAACAATAAAAATAATACAACTATGTATTATTAATAATAGCCGGAGGAGAAATTTGAATTCTCATTCTTAATGCATGAAATTAATGTTCTAACCAATTAAACTACCCTGGCTTTTATTGTAATTTAAATTGATGAAGGGTGAATACCCTGATTTGAACAGGGAACAGACTGATCCACATACAGTCGCTCTACCGATTGAACTATATCCACCTTTATATAATAAAGGTTTATATAACTTTAAACATAAAATACAATAAAGTAATTATGTTGGAGTGATTCGAACACCCAATGGTAAATACCAAAAATTTATGACTTACCGATTAGTCCACAACATATATTTAAATAAATCAATATATAGATAATTAAACTAAATATAAATTTACATAAGGTAAATCCGACTTGAACGGATAAGATATAATAATAATAATCAAATAGGCCTAAGCTATTCATGTCTACCTATTCCATCACTACCTTAGAATTGCTCGAAATAAGATTTGAACTTACAACCTAAACATCTTCAGTGTTCCGCTCTACCAGGTTGAGCTTTTCGAGCCTATAGGTGTAAAGTCTAACTTCTTATAGAGATTAGCTTACACTAAAGCTATAAACGGTTATCTAACATAATTTTATATGTTTTATATGTTTTATATTGTAAACACACTAGTTAGACTAGTGAAGTATACATAATCTAAACCAAAGGTTAAATTGCAGCCAAGCGATGGATACGATGGCTATTCGTGGAAGCCGAGCAAGTCAGGAAGTCAGCAGGAGCCAATCGAAATAGATGAGGCGTAGATATTGTACGCTTGTATCTCGTTGCGGAATTTGATTTATTCTGATAAAGAAGGAATTGTAGCGGTCTTCGATGGTGGTAGAAGGATTGTGATGTGAATCATATGGCTTGTTTGGCGCGCTAGTCCAGAGACATGCGGCATAGCTAATAAATGGAAATCTGCGATTCTCGCAAATCGAGCTCTCAGACGAATGCATTTCAGTTAGTATTTAGTATTATCCTTAATTGAAATCCATGTTTTACAAGTCACGTACTTTTCGCCGAGGGTTGTTTGCCATTTGCAGGGTGGGACATTTTCATGTTCAGTTGTAGACTGAGCCTAGAAAAGAAGATGTGCAAGCAAGAGCAGCCGAGAGCAGCAGGGGGGAATGTACTCTCTTTGTACTCGATAGTCCTATACGATAACGAGGGCTTTGTGGAGGTATGAAATTGCTGCTTACAGGAAGGGAGCTTTTCGTTATCTCTTTGACGCCGAGCACCGCAGGAAATGACAGCCGCAAACTTGCACCGTCGTACTTCCAGGTCTTCAATAGAAAGGAAACTTTGGTAGCAAACTACCTTCATTTCGAGACCTCTCTTATAAGGAAATGCTTAAAAATACAACCTCTCTAGGTCCATTTCTGCTAGCTATATGCAACTGCCCCTTTGTACGATACGCAAAGCTTTGACGCTTTGGCGTCTGCAGTCTAGTCCCTCCGCGAAATTGGTAAGATCGTCCAGATCTTAATATTGCGCAATCGAGAAGCCCTTAGTCATTTGGCAACTGCTATAACCGCTGTTGTAGTCAATATTAAATCTCTAAGGTACAAGGCTATAACTTATCTAGCCGATGGCATATTCAGGGTAGATTTGGGTGCCTGTAGATGCGGAGATTTGTACTGCCTGCGGAGAGAAGTGTAAATGATATACCTGGCAGGGCAGCAACCGCCGACATTTCATTTTACCTCTCCCGAATTAACGCCACTACGCCAGACATAACAATAGATGTGAATCTATGGATTGAGCGGATTGAAAGCCTGCAAAATTCGTTAAGCTACCTTAATAATACCTTCCGCTACGAGGAATGGCGACAGAATAATATTCTCGATGGCCGGTACTAGCGGATCAACGTAGATTACTGGAAGTCTCGCTACGCTATAGGCTTGAGGGATGAATCGAAGCTGGATCGTAATTGGTAAGAAGCAGATGACCTCTGGAAATAGTAAGCTCAATCTAGTATATGTTTCTTCCGAGACATCAGCTAATTCAATGAGCTCTTAATGTACAATCGAATCATAACTAAAACCCTAGTTATAGCACAAGAAAAAGGGCCCGCGCTAGTCTTTGATAATATGTATTATTGTCACCGTGCTACTTTAGTTATTGGATAAACTTACATAGAGAGGGAGGCAATTCACAGGCTCGACAACGCATTAGGGCTGTAGAATACTATCAGGCGGAGTTTATATATCTACTTCGTACATGGCCAAATAAACGTAGATTTAACATCCCTGCATACACTCATAAGAAACAGCGTCCTGTAATAATCATTACATCGATTGAAAAGCAGAAAATTAGGATATAGATATCGGTCTATATAAAAAGGGTATACAAAGTATGAAACTGAATTATTGAAACCTGAATTGTATAGCATTTTAAACAACGAAGCGCGCACGGATGTCGAATCTACATTTAATCGGGCATGTACGAAGTAAGCGAGTTCCGAGCGAAACTGGAGGTGGACCGGCTAGTAACTCTTTGACTTCAGATAGTATAATATTGAGTATTTTCTTTTCACTATCGATATCAAGCTCTTCTATCTCCTTCCGTAGACCAATAAACAAATGAGTCACGTCCTTTTCTATATGTTTATCGAGTCGAGCATACGCAATTGGCTTAGTAAAGATAGTATGGAGTTGGGTATGCTTCTTATGCCATAGGGTAAGCCAGCGCCTCGACGGTGCAGGGAGAGGAGGGCTTATCTTCTAGTTATCTATATTATATTGAGCTATTCGTGGGTCCCGTTATTGAAAATACTGTCACGTGAAACGCGCCTATTGGCTGCACCCGGGCGTCTGTTTTGATTCGGGCGTAGGTTTCGGGGCTGTTTTATTTCAGGCATGGGTAAGATTTTCATGTTCCTTCTTTCCGGCCGTGGATACTACATAGAATGCGCGAAGCAAGGTCCCTTGGCCCCGAAGCTTGCGAAGGGCCGCCGAGGAGAAAACCTTGTTATTAGTAATAGCTTATAGTAATAGAAGTATAGACTTACAGCTCTTAGGTATATAATTGCACCTAATACCATATCATATGTTGCTCCATTCCCTGCCTCCCATTGCTCGTAGCAATCACAGCCTCCTCCTGGCAGGCAGTCAAAATTGTATTATCTCCACCATGCCTATTTCTCTCCTTCTTCTTCTTCGACCGGCAGACTGATTTCCGTAGAGCTTCTTCTGTGACAGAGTATACACGCGCGTAGAAGGAGGTCGGTTCAATTAGGTCGTAAATTGCCTCCTCTCGTGCCTGGTGGAAAGCAGTATCGTAGTCACTTTTAGTTTCATAGAGGAGATAGGAATTAGAGTCTGAATATAATGCCATATTTAATTATTTGATGTCTATAGGTGAAAGTAGTCCTAGATGAGAAATGGAGCTAAAGCCGTTTTAGTGAGGCATTTTATAGAAAAAGGCCTCCTTCAGATTTTTTTCGCGGGACACTCACTTTCACCGACTGTAAGCGATAGAGCAACAGAAGGCGACCCGACTGTTAATTTTGAAAGTCGACAGAAGGTATTAACTATGTATGCTTGGCTTAGCGCCATGTGCAATCACACGTGACCCAGGTCCACCCAAATGTCCTCGCAACAGTTTCCTAAGCATTGCCTTTTCTTAACTATTGCTTTGTATACATCCCTAGAAAGAAGCGCATACCGCTCTATGCCGAAGAATTTCCACCTCTAAATAGCAGACATACGAATTGAAATCAGTACCTCAGGGTCTTCTTTTTTCGTAGAGTATTAAGAGACACTACGGCGGGAAAGTATATATTTGACTCCCGATTGAATAGAGTAAATGGAAATTTCCTTTAAAGGATAAAGACGTAGGAAGAAGCCCTAATGCGGGGCATAATTACTTATCAGAGATGGGTAATGGGGGGAGATTAAACAGGTAATCAGACGGGAGAAGTACCTAAAGGGAGACGATATACTCTAAGGAGAAAGGTAAGGTAAGTTCGAGATTTAGATGTATCCTAAGGCGTTATATCTTTCGGTCTACGTGTGCTAATAACCCCATCTTTTGACCCTTGGGTACTGGTTACTACGTGTCGAGTGTATCACGTTTTGGTAGGGCAGCGTAGAAACTAAGCTGGGGACGCATGCAAAATAAAGTTATTGCGAAAAACGGATGTATGGGAAACAACAAGGCGGGAATTAATAAATAAAACGCTGTCTCAGCTCCTTCTAGCTACTTCTATATAGCCAAAACTCATGGATGAATCACATCTTAATACGCTCAGCTTTTATTGCCTGGATAAGTCAGAAGTAAGTGCACAGACAGCGAATCAACATTGTTTGCCGCTTGTACTAATACTCTTCGTGATTTCTTGTTATATTACTAGTCGAAGCAGGAACCATCAGCGGATCATTCCGTTATCATTCGGAACCATTGTTCCACCCCTGCTTTGTCTCTAAGGTAGCTAGCGATCTTATATTCATTCTAGAGTGTAGTAAATGCGCCTTGAAAAAATGGATTGAAAGAATTGTAAGAGTGCGGAGCAGGCATCGATGTCACACCTGACAGTATAATGACCTAGTACATGCAATATAAAGTATCTTAAATGTAACTACCTTCGAAGTCGCCAAACCTCACCAACGAACTGATACTTTCATAACCTTTTCTCTCACGATTGTGTAGTCATTGGCTTTACTGCCTCCTACATTATATACCCCAATGATGGATTGGATTGTCCCCTGGTAAGTTATCCATTGGACCACGCATGTTCTCTTGAACAGGGCTCTGCAAGGTACAGGAGCTGGAGTAATCAGATACTTCTCCACCAGGCACGTGGCACATGTCCATTCCCGAGGTGCCAGTGTCGCAATTGTCAATTATCTGCTGTAATGCTTCAGGGTCCCAACCCGAAATGAAGTCTCCGTGAAGACTATAGCCAGTCGAGTCACCATTGGCAAGTACAAATGGCTGAGATCCTCGACCAGGAATCCATCGGTCCGAAAATTTCTGTGTATCCCAATACACTTCATAAAAGAGATGGGGAGTATGGATCCAGTCTCGCGGGCAGTTACCATTAGTTGGATAGCGCATATTATTCTGGTAGCTTCTTAGTCCAGCTCTGGGATCATAACAAGATGGGAAATGAATGTCAGCGCGAAGAGGTGATGCGGTACCATCGCATTGTTTGTCTGGAAATCCGACTCCAGAACCTGCATTCATTGGATCCTGTATACCCAGGCCATGCATGCCATCAGACAGTACTGAGTACAGCTCAGTTCGGGTATTATGTCTAGGGCAGGTCCATTGAATAGGCTGAGGATCCCCTTCTGCGATGTCTATAATGCTTCGACCACCGGTGGCTGGGGGCTGCCGCAAGCTGGAGTTTCCCACAAACATTCGATGACCAGGCTGGAATGCCATAATATGATCTGTGGTACTGTCGAAGCTGTTTTAATTGTCACTAGAGCTCTCATCATAGATTTCTTCCCCTCACTTACAAGTAATAAACATTCATGTAAGATAGCTCCACAGCTTCGAATTGTCCATTTTTGGGATCCATAAAGTAGAGCGCAGGCACCCAGTAATTACTTTTGTCGTTCTTCAATTTTGCCGAGGTACAAGTAGATGTTAAAGTTTGAGTGTCACTCATGGTGAAATCAAATGCATTGCCCCCTTGAATAATGTGCACATGACTTGAAATATGACCCGGGCTGACAATAGGATCAATACGAGCTGTAGTCAGAGGATCTTTACCAAAAAACCGTAAGACCGAAAAAGAGCGACGATCTCTAGAATATGCAGAAACAGTGATTGAAAATATAGACAGTACTTGACGTAACACTCGCATGCTTTCAGATGCCTATCTTAGATTCGGAATCTCAAGCCTATAAGTAGTATTGGTTATCACATGTTAGTCAACTACTACCATGATTTAATCAGCAAGTTTATTCTCTGGCAGTGCTTGGACAAAGGCACAAGGTACGTGCCGATTCAGGCCGCGTTTGGCTGGGTTCGTACCCTAATCGAGGCTCTTCGGAGTTTTTAATATAGGTTGCGAACTATAGAGGCAGGGTATGGCATCGAATAGTGAGTGGAAGTCCCAAAATTGAATTTGGGACTCGGAATATACCTTCGACCTTGAATATTAAGATATCTAGACTAGCTAGAATAAAACAGAACAAGTTCTATACAGTTCATCATTGTTCCCTGCGGGAGACCTCGTATTTCCGTTCTCTCCTAAAATGAGTCGAGCTCCCATCGCAAGATTGTGAGAAGAGCGGAAATTACATCGCTATACGCCTCAACCATCTCTTACCCACAGATCATCATCACTACTTCGTTGAACGTGCCGAATCGAGGGCTTTGATTTGATCTTACTCTTATTATTTTTAGAGGTAGTTTGTGGATATTATGATTGATCGCATTGTTTGCTTACCTCCTGGCACCGCAAGCTGTATCCGTGCGTGCATACCAAATAGTGATATATATCACGTGTATGAGCCCAATGAGCCACAATTATACCCATTAGATCAGGTCAGGTCAGTTTTGCTACCACTGTCAATGGGTAGGTCTCCTGCAGCCTCCCCCTGTAGTCTGGAGATCAGGTCTTCTCGGACCGTGTCAGTTACACTGGACAGAACCGCTGCATATATTCCGTTGATGGATTATCAGAGTTCTCGCCCAAACACAGCTCCCACGCCTATCCAAATCAGATAGAATAGCTACAGAACATACCAGCGCCAAGAAGTAGGCAATAACCGGGGAATCTGACGCAAAGAAGAGCTTCTGTTCTCTCCTTCACAACCCTCTTTGTATTTTCTCCCAAGTCAGGTCTCCTTCCTTGAAGTCTAGATATTTCGCGATTGCTGGCAGAGTGCTTGTGATCAGACTTTTTGTGGTGTAGGTTAAATAACACACAATAGAGAAAGCAGCCGAGAATATCGCGAATTAGCCAGATGAGTGAGCTGGCCCATGTTGGTTAGATGAGTAAGCTGACCTGGAGCTCCATCGGGTGTTCCCGAACGCATTCGCATCACACCCACGCCTCGTTTATCTCTCTCTGTCACCTATTGCAGCACTTCTCGTATCCTTAAATCCGCCCCAAATAAATGTTCAGCGATGAAGACAAAATGTGTGGCAATTCAGTCTGTTACCGCTTGGTTAATCTTGGGCTATGACCCAGCACATACTCAATCCTTGCACTTCTATTTTGTTCACCGAACATATGTGTGTTTGTTTAGGTTTGTTCTCTATGGTTGGGGGAGAATAGATAGATATAGATAAAGGAATAGAGATTGGTACACTTTGATTCAAATCAAGCCGATGGCCAAATGCAGCAACTGGTGGATATTATTTTCACAAAAACTCCTTGCAATAATAGCATCACACACAACAATTCGTCAATTAAATAGAAGATTAGAGTAGAAAATCACATTAAAAAGTCTAGCCAGAGTATGGACAATCACGGGGCGGCCGGAGCTAAACAATGTTCGGGATGTTCAAGCATATTTAGCTGATATATGTATAAAGGAGTGAGATATACCTAAGAGAGCACGATTGGGCATTTCATTTCGCAGCCTATAGTTTTTGCAAAGATATAGAAGTCAATCGCTGTATCACCTGCGGTAGACGAAGGTCGCGTAATCATCGTAAGCCAAGCAGCTGTCGAAATTATACGAGCCATGTAGAGACTCACTATCACTATCACCATCACTATTACTATCATTACGATCAGAGCCTACCTAGGAATATCCAGCCGAGCGTGCAACGACATGATTTACAGTCTCTACAGTATGTGGAACTAGACTCTAAAAGTCCAGCAATACGACCTGACAGTCAGCCTGATCGACTACCGCCTCCTATGTATACCACATCACCACCGTCGAGGAGGCAGCAGCTTTATAGAATATTTACTTAATTATAGCTCTGGGTAAGTTCTTATCTTATTCAAATCTCTGATTACTGGCTAATATGTACATTGTTCGGCCATTATCAAGTAACTATCAGAAAAACTGTCATAATCACTGTATATTAGCCGAATGAGCGACAAATGTGAGAGGATAGAGCTCGAGATTTTGATTACTTAGCTTAGTTAGCTACGGCCGATTTGACTCGCAATTTCAAAACTACGCAGTGATGTAGTTGAAGAAATGTTAAATTATCAAGTGGTTTAGTGCAAATAACAAGTCAGGTTAGCTCTATTGGAAGGTGCACGCTGCAAGATTAGAAGAAAAGTAATGAAGTCAATAGTCTAACACACTGGCGGCCAATTTCCTCTGAGGATACTGCCCCGTTGCCTATGTGTGTACGTGAAGAGGGACACCCTTTTGATAAGGAATTTGTTAAAGTAACTGATAAGGAACCCTAATCTCTTCCTGAAGATGGATTTAACCTTTGTTCTTATTTAGCAGAGTATCAAGTTATTATAACTTGAATGTGATCTGGCCTGTTATTTCCCCGCCGGAGAAGTCGCTGAGCTAATCAGGGCCTTCGCGACGTGCAGTCCGTTGGCTAATCAGAGGCCAAAATCTAACACCGACCAGCATGGACTTGGGTGCTGGCGGAGCCACCAGCACGAATCCGAAAGCATAGGGAAATTGCTAGGAGGGTAAGAACTTTGGCACGATTTCGTACGAAAGTAGTAGAATACTAGCCGGTCCACCTCCAGTTTCGCTCGGGACTCGCTTAGTAGACCGTGCCAGCTACGCTTTTCACGTCCGATTCTCGGCGTGATTTCCACCTTTCGTCCTCTTCGGGAGCGCTCCTTCGACACGCTACTTGTTGTGACTACGCTCGATTAGGTTGAAAGGTGTAGAAATCTACACGTCGTGTAGAAGATTTCAAGACGATTTGAACTCTGGAAGTAGTATAGCGTAAGATGTACTAGAATCGAAGTAGTATAGGTCGCCTTGGCTGTAGACGACAGCTCTCTAAGGGGGTACTAAGTAAGTCGCGGTCGCGTTAGAGGATAGCTTCAGACCTATGAAGTGGCCTCCGCGATCCTAGTACTAAGGTTTTCGACGCTTCTGGACGCGCGCAGCATGTCGATTCACAATCGTTATAATAATTAGGGGATGAAGAGTTCGAATTACGGCTATTTTGGTATTATAAAGCAGTTTTGGGAATAATTACATTAATTGCCCATCACGCGATGATTTCCACCACTCTTTCACACGAAAGATATACTTACTACATCTGGAGTGGTGCACCATTCCCTGTAGAAACTACGCAGAGTTTGGATTTCTATCCCATAATGCGGCGGTCCCGGGTTTCAGCGTCAACCTGAAGTGAGACCACTTCGTAAGACCCCCACAAGTTACTGTGATAGGTCTTTGAGATACCAGAAAAAAGCCAGATGTTTTATTCATTTTACTCTCTTTATCACTATATTGATCTAAAAAAATTATGTAATCCGTGTTCGCTTGTTGCTTTATATAGTAATTTGACCTAAGCTTATATTATTCATACCATGTCTCTCGATCTTCACAAAATAAGTCCCTATTGATTAAATATAATTATAGACTAGTCAATTGCAGAAGTTGTAGCTTGATCAGCGCATTCTTCACGGTAGAAGACAAGTTGTAATCGTACAAAACTGATTCCCGAAATTTCCCTGTCGATATCTTACTGCACATATGAGGCAATTATTTGAAAAAATCAATTTTTTTAGTTACGGATTTGATTATTCGTCTACTCACCTAAGATATTTCTGCCAAGGTACTTGCCCCGTATTAATCTAGCCAATCAAGTTGCTAAATGTACTCAAATGTCTAGGCTTCCGACCCACTATCAAAAAACAACTCGGACTACTGCAACTGGGTAGGGGTAATCTATATTATATTGAGCTATTTGTGGATTCTGTAGTCAAAGATACGGTCACGTGAAACGGTATGATTGGCTGCATCCAAGCGTGACGCGCCTTGGTGGGTGCACGGCCGAAAAGGAGGAACACGAAAATCTTACTCACGCCCGAATCAAAACAGCCCCGAAGCTTGCGTAGGGCAGCTGTTTGTGAGGACCCCTAAGTACTTTCTTTATAGACTGCGCGAAGCAAGGTCCCTTGGCCCCGAACCCTTGGCCCCGAAGCTTGCGAAGGGCCGCCGAGGAGCAGACCTTGTAGTTGAAAACAGCATGTCCACGTTGCTGAAATGTCCAGGCTAGTAATAAGGCAACCGACGAATCATTTCTCTTATAAATCTTTCATTTAATATATAAACGACGATTCCCGATGAGCGTGGTCAGGTTGTGTCAGCAGCTTATGAGCTTTGTATTTTTTTTGTGAAGGCTTTGTACGAAGCTATCCTTTATATTTGTCAACTACATACGCAGTATTTCCCTTTCAAGGCTTCCGTTTTCTGCTTTACATTGGGCATCCGCAACAATCGCGCTTATGTTTCCCTCTAACGAAACGCGTCGACTTATGATATGATTATTCATAGTATAAGGTAGATGTGGAGTGCTCTTCAAAATATGCATAGTACATATAAAGAAGATTTCGCAGCTCTGACTTCTTCTATCATGTCTACCTCACCTAAGATTACAGTTACTCATCTCGGACCAAAGGGTCTCCGATCAATTCATGCCCAGCTTGAGAATGATAAAGACTTGCAACTGAAATATAGCAACTTGATGCTCCTCATCTCGGGGCTAAAACGAAGTCGACAGTATGTCTTTTGAGCTACGAACTACACGTTGAGACTTTTGTTAACACTCTCTCTACTAGTCAGCGCAAGTCATATACCAACAAGACCTTGAAAATTTATGGAAGTCGCAACCGTGCTTGCCGCGACAAATCAGATATACTCGGCTTCAACGGCTACACCACTGCTTCACCGTCGCAGTCAATTCCACCCCGATCATCCACTTATATCGGCAAAGCTATCAAGATTACCAAGTCTCCTGCAGCGAACGGCATCGACTTTGCTTCACGTCTCGATGATCGAGGAACAAGCTTTGGTAATCATTGCGATGAATTCGAGTTTGGAGGACTTGCAGATATCGCAATCAAGAAAGTTGAGCTTGTGAACGTGGCATACGAGGTTTTGAATCACGAAGGAGGTAATACAATATCCGAAGCAAAGAGAAAGGAGCATTCTAGAGCTGTACACAGCTCAAACAGTTCCTCCTCGGACACGCTGCATATGATCACTTTGATGATGGCAAATTTTGAACCTATCCGAAGAAACATGCTCCAAATGCTGAAGCCTATGGATATCGTAGCTCTTTGGACAGCAATTGGCCTGGCTATAACACCTTTCGAGAAACGGACTTATTTGTCATGGATAAGGGAGGTTTTCGAGGGTGTAAATGAGCTGCGCCAACTACGTTCTGAGGGATGTACTATCACTGTTATTGGAAAAGACCTGAATAATTTTACTCAAGCTATCAGAGCATGGAAATACAGACCAGGTGGTTTGACACTTCTTGTAGTTATCAAACGCCTTGGACTCAATCCTCAACAGCACATTGACCAACGTCGATCCTTCCTTGAATCCATAAGTGAGAAACACTGTTGCACCTCGGGAACTAGTATTACTCCTGATAGAGTCCGTGCTAGTTCCTGGAAAAAGGAGACCGACTCGCAGATCATCGTCATGTTTACAGCTCGGAACACGCGAATTGAGCTAGACGAATTTTGGACGGAAAGGTTACTGGTCACACAACGACATAGTGAAAAGTCTAGCATCGGCTCGTCTAGGGTAGGGGACGGTCTGCATAACCACACTTGGTTCACTAACCTTCACACCCCTGATCCATCTATAATCGAGAGCCCTTTATCGTATAACACATTGAGAGGAATGGTAGAAGTTCTTAGAGCATGCCGAGAGGGTGACAAATTACTCTTGTCGAGTAATAAGTTCGAGGCTTGGACATATATAAAGACGAAAGACAGGCTTGTGCTTTCAGCAAGGGAAGGTAGTGATTCCAAAAGCAAGGAAAAATGACTGGAAAGAGGGCTTAACGGTGCCGCGAGACAACCTCAATAAAATCACACCAAATTTATACATCTTTATCAACACTTGCTGGTAGAGCTAGCGTGTGATTGGATAATCAAAGCAGGTGAAGAGGATTTCTCCTATCGAATGAAATAAGTGCCAAGCTATAAGAAGATGTAAGGTAATTGGATGATTAACCGAGTCCCTTGGTCTTTGTACAAAAGGGGGTTGGCAATGGGTCTCGCCCTCCCTTGTCGAGCAGCAACGCTATCGTTCCAATCAACAATCAACAGTTCAGTGATTTTCTCCATAAGTTACAGAATAAAACATGGGGGAGGGCGAGACTCACTGTCAACCCCTTTTCGTACCTTTCGTACTTTCGTACGAAAGGGGGTTTCAGGTGGGTCTCGTCCATCACCCTATTTTCTGCCATTACTAGCACTATTTACAGAAGTAATTTACAATCCAGAAGCTCCTCCTTTGCGAAGTCGAACCTTCTCTACCCTCTCAAGCATTGTATCAGCGAACCTTTAATTGTATCATCAGAAATCTCATTCTCCCAAATATCCAAAATTGCAGTCTTTAAGTCTTCTAGTTTCCACCCTCCATGAGGATTCAGGTTCCGCAGCTTTTGCTTAAGAAATCTCCAAATACTCTCAATTCCGTTGAGATCTAGAGAGCAAGGAGGCTAATCTATCGAGTGAATATGGCACTTTACTCGTACCACATTGCAAAGTCCGTCATGCCCTCTTGTATTAGTCTTTCCATAGACCCGACTGTTATCATGATCATAAAGAAAGTCTCTTGGTTGCTCAAGTACCCTGTTAAGAGGTCCTTTGAGAATCTTCTCAGCGTACCTCTTTTGAGCAAAACCTTTGCCTTCTCCTTCACACGAGCAGAAGTATATATTTGACTTATAATTATAAATAATTGCTCCCCAGGCCATAGCTGACTTATGACCGGAGTGGAAAGTAAGCTGGATACAATTAAGTCTCCTATGTCTCTCCTTTTACGAAGAACTTTCCGCCTACGAAGAACATCTGTATAAGTAATTGTCTCGTCAGTAAACCTTCCTCCGGTGTCAATACTCCTTCGCTCTATCCCAATTCGCTATAGCAAAGCTATAACGTTTTGATTTATTAACCTTGGATATAAAAGGCTTCCAATCAGGAGGGACGTAGCGTTGAAAGGCTGTGAGTAAGGTATCATCGCAACAATCTAAGTCAAACTTCTCACAGATTTGTCGAAGACAACATGTTCGTCGATCATAATGATCTGTAAATCGCCGCGTAATCTTTTGAATCTTCTCACTCGATATGTTTGGAACCGTATCTGGAGGTTTCGCTTGTCGATCCGGTTTATCGATGAAATATTGAGCTGAAGAGCGTGTAATTCCAGGCTTACGAGCAGCGGCTTGTTGAGAAAAGCTATCGTATAAGAGGATTTTAAATCGCACACGAGTAGGTGTTTCATGTGTCTAAGGCATATTGATAATGTTTGCTCTATACAAATCACTCAGGATCAGTCATTATATCTATGTAAAGAGGGTTCTGCAAATGAAAGTACGATACAGGGTTTCAGGTGGATCTCGCCCAGCACTGTATCTATACAGCAAATCTGTTGGGTGGGTCTGTATTTTCGACATTGTTCTTTGGAAAATATTACCTGGTGATTTGCAAAGGTAGGTGAGACCCACCTGAAGCCCCCTAACGTACGATAGTATCGTACAAACGCTTTCGCTTTCGTACGGAAGGGGTTCTGCCGTGGGTCTCGTACGGCACTTTGTCTGTATAGGAAAGCATAGGGCTCTTCACGAATTCGACACTGTTCATTTGGAAATATTACGGAAGGTACCTTGCAATTACAACCCCCTTCCGTACTTTCGTACTTTTCGTATGCGAGTAAAATTTCAATCAACCTTTTAACATCCCTACTGTAATTCCACGGAAATGAAATCAGTATTTATCTTAATCATGTATCTATTCATCAAGTTACCTCATAAACTACTCGCCGAGACACTATTCCTTCCTAGAGCTAGCCAGAGAATAACCCTAGTCGCCCCATTTATATGACTTACGGTAGAGTCGACTCTTATTCGACTCTAATTCGGCTGAGTTGAGCTGAGCTTATTTATTACGCTGTGTGGATTACTATCACTCTAGGTACAATTGATGAGGCGGGCGCAAGGAATGGATTGTGCTCATAATTCAACTCCGCGTATTGTGAGTAAGTATCTGAGCCTGCCATTGCATCTCGGCAATCGTCCGGGGGTGCAAGACATGGCATAGGGAGAGCTGCGGATCCAGTCTCGAAGTCGTCTACCATCTATAAGCGCCCAATGCTGAAGCAGCTGTCGATGGAATCTTCCATCATCATCATATCAACGAAAGGGGCATTATAGGCGAATGACTTACTTAGTTATACTGGTGCTATCCGTAAAAAGTGGGCACCGCGACATGACCCGGGTTCGTGCTGTAGTATCTTTCGTACCTATTTTCCGTAGGAACATCAAACTCTACTTTGGTTACCTATCTAACGCCTGACATGCCTCTAACACGCCCCCAATACTGGAGGAAGAAAGGATTATTGATTTGAAAAAAAGCTCAGGCTCTAACTAGATACAACAGCACTAGTCTCAATTGTACCTTCCCACTACAACAGACTTACAAGAAAGAGGAACGCAATTCCTCCAAGCCGGTCTTGAGGAAGTCGGGTATCACAAATCATTAAAGGTAAAAGAATTAATTCGTACTGTAGTCTAAATAACTTGTTACATCAGGGTGTAACATGCATACTCCGTACGGATATATAATATTCTAATTACACCAGGGCATAATATGGCTTCTTCAGAATACATTTTTCTATTTTGAAGTCTCCTTGTAGTTTTCAGTCTTAAGAATAATATTGGACCCTATTAATTCCGAGCTTATATAACTTCTTGCTAGCGAGATTAAAATATAAGTAGTAATAGTGTTATATACTATCTCGAACACGAAGAACAACATGACGGTAACGATACAACA
Organism: Rhynchosporium agropyri; assembly: GCA_900074905.1. Taxonomy (NCBI): domain Eukaryota; kingdom Fungi; phylum Ascomycota; class Leotiomycetes; order Helotiales; family Ploettnerulaceae; genus Rhynchosporium; species Rhynchosporium agropyri. The sequence goes on along the minus strand of FJUX01000012.1, from coordinate 388,683 downwards.
CTTCAGGCGGTACCTAATAATTTGCCATATCCATTTGATGCTAGCTGTTTAGCACCGGATTCTGACCACCTCTCACCTTCCTACGCTACGACATAATTGTAATTATCTCTACTATACTACGGCCATAATAGGGGCGATGCAAAATTGATAGCCTCAGTGAGGACAAGGTTGAGGCCCGCGTAAAAAAATGTACCTCCTTTTTCCGCTACCTCTTTTCTCCGGAACATATTTGACGTGATGACGTAGAAGCCGTAGCAGATAGTTTCTTCTCTATCCTCTATCGTTATCATGTGGATAGCTAGGCCTTCTTCAAGAGTGCTCGAATTTAGAAGCTCCTTCTTGCGACTGTTGGCGTCTGGGAAATTATAGGTTGTGAATCGGTATGTCGATCGAGCGAGGGCATTTCTCCTTCTGCTTTCGCGAAGGCTAGATAGGAAGTTGGCTTGTCCGCTAGCGTTTACAAAATGGTTGTTAGTAGCAGTTCAGGTTGGTATTTCATATGGAATAGGTGGCAGAAAGCTTAGTATGAACGTGAGGATATACTCTCTTTAATGCGACGAGCATTTGAGGATTAGAAGGCTTATATAAAATTCAATTTTTTACAATTCAACAGGGCTGGGGCTGAGTTAACCGAAGAATAAATATAGTATTTGATTATTTTCAATTGTATTCTGAAGGTATTTAAAGAAAGAAAGATAGAATATACACCTCTAGTATATGTAGATGAACGTGTCTTGAGAATATTACAGTAGTTGGGGCCCCGGATTACATAAACTTTACTCAACTATTGTGGAAAAGCACAACCTCAGTGCGGGGTGGGTACCATCTTCCCATATCACAGCCTACGAAGGTACAGCGGTTGAGTGTCGTAAGAGAGGGTGCGCGGGTCTGAAGAATTTCCATATTCTGGAAGTAAACAGATGTTCAACTTGGTGTGATAAAGTCCGTACGTTCCAAAGGTATCGCTTTCTTTAGTTTAGAGTCTTAAAACCCTGGCCGCTCCCACTAACACTTAACCGCTGTACCCCCGTATACACTGGTCAGTTCAGGTGTACAGACATATCTCACATCCTCTAGTCCTTAGCACAAATATCTTATTAGAGTTGATTGCTTAATTATATGACGAGAAACAGGTACAAGTAACTATGAAGACCAATTCATTTGGAAATTACGTCCATTTTGCAATACCTAACTTGCTGAACCTGGAAATTCCGACATTTCAGCCTAGCGTACTCCTACCGAAGGCCCTGGCAACGACTAAGCTGTCAAAAAATCATGATAAACTTGGCATGACTATTTGTTGTCATCCTCGCTGCACTGAAGAAGAAATGCGAGACACATCTCAAAGCTCCACCAAAGCAACTTGCAATTACCTGTAAAGAAGTCAGCTCAAGCTCGGGTATAGCGATAAGGGCTTTACCTCCTGCTCGTCTTCTTGCGTATGCTACATCTCGAAACTTTGCTAGGTTTTTCCGTTTTTAGTGTCTTTGTTGTGCTCCTGGTCGACCTCTTAGATACTGTAGTGGGTGATATTTGGCTTGCTTTGACTGGCTTCGAGGCAAATGTCGACAGAGATTTGTCGGAATCCTTATTTTGCTTCGCGCGATTCCTAGTCACTGGTTCTTTGAATGCCACAAGTTGAAAGGCATACATCGAATCTCGAAGGTCCTGTATCGACTGTTCCTGTATGATCTCCCTGTGCTCCATTTGCTCACACTGTTGTTCAATCCGCTGCTCCAATTCCTGTATTTGCTGGTCTTTCTGCTGCAGTTCCCTCTGACAGATTGCTTCGAGCTCTGCCAGCCTCTGAATCTGACTCCCTAGCCTCAACTCCAGCTCCTTCTCTACGACTTGTTTCCATGTCTCCAGATCCTGCTTCTCCTGGTTCACCTCTCGTTCGAGAGTGATCTTCCAAGCAGGGTATCTGGCTATCGTCCCACGCAACGCTGAAAGGTCTCTCTCTATTGTTTCGAACTTTTTACCATCAAGAATAAGCTTGTTGTTCAGTTCCAAGATATGCTGTTTCAAAAGCTCGGTCCGTGCGCTCAATTCGCTTGTGATAGCTGCTACATTGACTAATGATGATGGACCTCGGTACATAGTGGTGGCATGCGTCCTTGAAGGTTCTGGGAAGAATGGCCGTTGCATTGAGAGGAAGTATTGAAAATTTGCTCCACGTATGCCTGGGAAGTTGCATCCAGAGATTTCCTGCGTACATTTATATACTCATATATATGTTATAGCTTGAGATTGAATACACTACTGTTGATACTATATAGGTGAAGCCGCTTTCAACTCGTTAGTAGTTAGTTGCTTGTTAGCCTTGGCGTTACAAAGTCATTAACCGACTAACACAGGTAATATTCCGTATTCCGAGAGCAAGGAGGTACCACTAATTGAATGAGAGCTTTACGCTGCCGCGGGGCAATACAGCAAATTCCCCACCAATAATATTTGTCCTACGTGTTTTCGTACGAAAGTACGAAAGAGGGTTGACAGTGGGTCTCGCCCTGTCCCATGTGTTACTAAGTATGCTCTGAATCGTTGAAGACGCTAGCAGAGCCTCGAGCACGAGCCAAAATCTGACTCTTGTTATAGCAAGGGTGGCTGGCTATAGAAGGTTCGAGAGACACTCTCTCGGTTTCTTCGTGGGTCTGAACTTTCCACTTTTCTTTTACTTGGCTGGTAGAGTTGTTTAAGCCAATAGGAAAGACTGAATATCGAGCAAGAAGTCTAGAATTCACGAACTCGTCGATGCAGCAATTGCACTGAAACAGAATACATCTTGATATTCAGGCTTTCGAGGCGTAGTAAATCCACTTTGGAGCTACCGGAACGTTCAAAAGAGGAGCTGCCGGGAGCACGTCCGAAGTAAAGCGAAATATCTGGGTGCGGAGGGGAAACGATCGGGTAAGCAAGTCAACGCGAATAAGAAATTGCAAAGGATGTACCCTTCTCCCGGTGGACAAATTAAGCCGCAGTCGAGCCTAACCACATCAAAAGTCGCCCCTTTCAACAGTTGATTATCTAACAGCCACCTAGTGGAAAAAAAAAATCTGTAAATGCCGAACTACAAATTGTAACTTCTTATTTATCAATAAGAATATAGAAGTAAATTGATTCAGGAACAGAGAAGCTATGGTCGCACTTTCTATCCATACTCCTTTTTGTGTACTAAATTGCCCCGCATACGCGCAACGATCAAATTCTTGATTGTCAATTCCAGATCCTACCACATAATTCTAGAAATATTCACTCGAATCCTACTAGATCAGAACGAAAAGAAAGTCCAAATAGAAATATTCTAAACTTTAAGGTATTGTATAGTGTTACGACTATGGTACCTACCTATCAAAGTGTGAATTCTTAGTGTATTTTCGCTACACTCCCACTTATTTTGTCCACCGGGAGGGAGCCTTTGTGCGTTTAGCCGGTCTACCTAGGTGTGAAGCTACGAAAGTACGTTTCGTATGTGGTTTTCATTACTTGGAATCGATTAAACGGGCATGAGGCTACAATGCACACACATATGGCACACCAAATACATACGCATGTGGCTTTTGCTCGCCTAAAAATTGACTCAGAAATCGTGCGAAAGGCCCTCTCTACTGTACATCATATTCCGGTATAGGCATAGATATCCCTATTATTACTAGCGTAAATTCAGGCATGAAGAAAAATAGTGAGGAAATTTTGTCATTATGGCATGGAAAAGTGTGGCAGTTTTGACCTTTGCCTAAAATCAATATTACAGTGCCATAATTTCTATCTCTCATAGGTAATTTTGTCGTCCTACTCTGCCATCGCGACGTCTACTATCTAACATCATTTTTATATTGGGGATAGAACATTTGCGGTTGTGGAGTCCTCACCGGTTCGGAGCCGGTCATTCGAGTAGCGCAAGATGTACTTTGATTGATAGCTTTTGAACCAAGGCTTAGGGTATTGGGTGCAGTAAGATCCGGGAATAGAGCTGCAACAAACGCATAATTACGTTCGAAGCTGGCAAGATGCTTTTCAAGGTCGGATGTCCTCATGCTTTGGCTGTGGCTGGTGTCCGAGAGCTGAAAATGGCGAGTCCTTCCTTTTCCTTAAAAACTCACTCATCTGTGCTGAGACATGCTCTTCGAGCTCTGATATCCGTGTCTTTTGGAGCTCGATGAAGTGATTTTGTACTCCGCTGAGTTCCTTGTACTTCTTCATGATATCATGTTCCTCTTCCATATCCCGATACGTATTATCGTATAGCTGTGCTCGTGCCTCAAGCCCTGCAAGCCGCGCCTCAATTCGTTTGGACAGTTTTTGTTGCAGTCGGCGACGATGTTTCCCGACCATCAGCCGTGTAACATGAGAATGAGGAGGAGTATCATGGGTATGGCTCCTTCTTCGATGTGGCTGAGTGTTCTTTTTAGCAGTAAGCGCAATATAGTGGGAGGACTAGTCTTACGTCTTCGAAACTCATGTTGTTGATGAACGCTGTGGCCTTTGAATTCTCAATATTCCCGTGTCAAATAGTAGTTCGAGGAAATCAAACTGGACCTACCATTTGTAAAGTATATGATATGACGCTTATCTAATCTATAGAAAATCACAGCCTAACGTTACCACTGATGCGCGCCCGTAATAGAAACGCTATGTTAGTATCTCTTAATCAGTGTTAAGAAATCTGGCCATCGCTTGTGGGTCCTTTACTTCCGTAGTTCTCCTTGTATTCGAGTTGTGTTTGTGTACATGTTATCTAATACTCGGTCACGTTACAACTCCCTTCGTAGTTGGTATCACATGGTGATTTAATGCTGAGAAAAGTTGCCTTCGCGAGAACTGGATGGCATTCTTGATGCAGGGCATCCTGGTATAGTCGCATGCAAAACCGGCATCCTTATTGCGGTGCCGGTCAACCGAAGAATAGTATCTCCCACGTGAAGGAATGTTGGTAGCTTACCACGATTTATCAGAAAATCCCTCATCTATCGCCTCCTCCTTAGGATATCGACCAAATTTATTAGTCTCTTACATTTTGCTTTTTTATATACTAATGTCTCCTTCCGTTGTTCTATAAAACAAGTAATTTATACCGTAGCTCTCTTTATATATAAATACCATACCTGACTCAACTGACACAGAAGCAACTCGAAATCAGCTAACTCAACCCAACTCATCTGACTTAGAGTCCGAATTAGAGTCGACTGAGTCAATAATTACTATCAATTACACTGGATCTTCATCAAGGAAACTAGAAAAATGAGGTTCACCTTTCAGAGAGGTCTAGTTGCTATGATCCGTGGAATTGGGCATGAAGCATGCCCGAAGGACATTGATGAGATGGTACATGATGAGAGAAGAGCCAGGTTAGCAGCAAGGATACTTGTTGCATTGCAGTACTACGAAGTAATTACTACTATGGAGAGTCGAGACGTATGCCACGCACGGACCACACATGACCCATGCCCAAACCCATTACTTCGCAACAGTATCTTATTTCAGCGATTTGTCGAGATAGACAAGGAACATTAGACTCACCTAATACTTATAGCGCTTTCAAGTGGTTTTGACTCATGCCCGAGCCTATGCATCCGATCCAGAACTTTGGGCAGAGCATGAGTTTCCATAACCGGTCCAGTGTTAGTCAGGCTACCAGTGGCATTTTGGACTCCCCAGACTTGGTGGGCTAGTCGAGCGGTAATTTGTTGGAAAGCTGCCGCTCCACCATTTACTTATATTTTCCATCTATCATGATATCGGAGAGGATAGAGTCAAGTGAACCTTCAGTATCTATTCTTTTGCTGATGCTGCGATAGTCACCTGGCTTAAAGCTTCCATCTGGTACTCAGAACATAGATGATGGCGAAGACGGCAGTCAGCTGACTCAATTTGATGAGTTAGTGGTTAGTTTTGGCGTCAGACCATGTAGTGCAGCTAGTCAGACCAAAACAAATACAGAGTTTATGTAGTGGGTTTTGTGTTCCCCCACCAAAAAGGAAAAGCTCTTCTTGTGCATTTTTTAAATACTTAGTAGCTTGTTGCAATATTTGTCTTTTTAGTATAGCTCACGTATGTAACGTGGCGACCAAGAGCGTGAAAAAATATTGTATGCGCCAAGACGGCAGAAAGTTCGATTTCAATTAGTACTAATCAGAAGCTGGGTTACGTGACTGGCTTACTAAGGCAGTATGCACCCGTTGATGGTAATGTGTCAAAGTTAAATGGTACCCCAACTTCATCGATGTTAATCAGATTTGATCAGATTTAATCGGTTATGATTAGAATAGATTAGATTGACTAGTTTTGACCGTTGAAGATATTGAGATCTCGAGTCAATTAATAAGTTGATCAATCAACTTTCTAACAATAGTATATGTTAGAATATTCTGGTGTTGCTATAGTACGTAGTAGTAGCACGTGGGCACGGCGCTTGCCGGGGCTAGGTAGCACGTGACCCACATTCATGTATTTAGATACTTGTTCTGTAGAACCTCAATCGGTTGGAATCCTCACACACCATGACTTATTATGCAAATAGTATAGGCTATATATGTTCCTCTTTATGTAAACAATCTATTAAAAGTAGTTTTCTATGTTATTTACTACATCTTTTAGCTTTTCCTTCTCTCCTAGATCGATTATAAAACCTTAGCCTTTTAATTTCTACTACTTTCTGAATAATAAACTTAGCAATACAGCAGGATTATAGAATTTGACTTATGATTGACGGTATCAGTACGTTCTGCGGAATGCCGATTGTACTTGCGAGCGTTTAAAAAGAAGAACCTCATGCGAGAATCCAAGCTGTATTTGATAGAATTATATTGATGTACAGTACTGGACAGATGTACGGAAAACTCTGAACTTGGTACAGATGCCAAGTATACAGTGTACGCTAGGTCACAGTACTTCTAAGTACAGCTGTAACCATACCAATTTTTAACTGTATTAGGCTTAGTCCAAGATCATAGAAATTAAAATTTTAATCATTAATTCTAGAGTTACGCTAATCAGTTGTCAAACGTAATTATTTATTAATATAATCTGACTATTGCTCCTCACCATAAACCTTATAACTTTTGGTGATTATCCTATCATATTTTGAGATAACCTACTAATCTAGTTTCGACAGAGAGCTGACGTTTTTAGAGCATAATTTGGGTCGCTGAAGAACAAAGAGCCGGTTTAAGTAGATTCCGACAGCCTCTCAATATAAAATTATACTTTGTGATAAATAAATATAAGTTTTGGATGTCGATCTTTGTCATAATTTCGATTTCAAAGAAACAATAACGTTATCAATCCTCCATTATCTTTGCCTTAGTCAAGTTAGTATAAGTAAGCTCCAGTAGCAAGATAGGTGAGATGTATAAAGGCGTAACCTCAGCAGTAAACCATGGTCACATTGAGGCATGTTTCGCAGATGGAGGAGGAAAAACAAAATTATTCCAAAAAGCGGAAGCAAGGAGAGGATCAGGACGGACAGATGAAGCGAATAAAAGTGACAGCCGATGGCGTTTCGTCGCACGATTATGAAATGGAGCGGTTTGTACAAAAATACCTTTGGAGACCAGTTTCCCAAATAGATAACCTTACGAATAAGGCTATCTATGATTTAATCGTGAAGGAGCTCTACAGTCTCACGAAGCGGTCATACGAGAAAATGAGAATATTCACGCTTTCTACAGTATCAGAGAAGACGATCAGATCTGCTGCCTATCATGCCAGAAAAGGAGAATACGAGGTACTAGGGTTTCGCTATGCGGAACTGTGCCAGCATTTATTGGGCACACTTGATGCGGAACAAATAGTCCATATTCTATTCGACAAGGATAATTTGAAAGGTGCAAAATGCAAATATATGTTTTTTCTGGGAGTCGTCAAGCCCTTCCTTGAAGTTAAAAGTCGGGAACAGATCCAGAACTTCGATATCCAACGCAAGGTTCACATGGACACATACTTTCTGTACTCTGGGAAATACTTTGACTTCTATCATATGAGTTCTCTAGAACTCACGAACTACTATTCCTCCTATCTTGTAGACCATGAAAACGAAGAACAGTCTCCGAAGTATAAGTTTATAAATTATGTCGTAGAAATTCTCAATTCAAAACCGATTTCGCATCCCATCTTGATTGATCCACAGGAGTGGAAGGAAAGATGGGCAATTGAGGACAATCATTGGGCTCAATCAATCCCGACAAATAGCGCTGAATTGTTAGAAGAACTAGGAGATGGCAATGATGTTGGTAAACAAGCAGAGTTGGAAGTAGATCGATTTAGTGATTCGAGCGATCACAGCATCCAATATACTATCACTAGTCGCACACAATATGTCGGCGGACAAGGAGATAGCGACGACGACTACTCGCAAGATGATATTGATGAACAAATAGCGGTAGACCAGGACACTACTGTTAGCCGCACACAACATACCAGCAGAGAAGGAGATAGCGACGACGACTACTCGCAAGATGATATTGATAAACAAATAGCGGTAGACCAGGACACTACTGCTAGCCGCATGCAGCATATCAGCGGGCAAGGAGA